>CANUEZ040000067.1:1800000-2120000 GCA_948099385.1 Fasciola hepatica
GTGTGGGATCACACTAATTTCTGCTCCTTTGGCTTCCAAGTAGCGTGTCCCTGAATTGTGATCGATCATGCAGACTGGCGACTGCCTTTTCCAATAGCCTCCGCCATAGCTAAGCAATGGCGTCTTCTTGCCCCTGACTGGCTGGGGTCATGGTACAAGGGGGATTGCAGCAACCTGCCTCTGAACGATACCGCTGATGATTCCTACAAAGAGCGTCTGTCGATGTTGGATGAGTCAGAATTCCTATACGGTCTATATTGGGAGATCTGTTCGGGTGACTCTGTCTGTTAGGTGATGCCTGGGTCGGGCATTCCACTGAGGATACACTGGAGGCCTCGAACGTTTTGGCGAGGTCGTGCGCAATAACTGTTAAAGGGGCAGTCACAAACCCAGTTTGTGGGGAGATCGCGTGAAAGAAATTTGGCTCGTAGGTTTCCCTAATTTTGTTTGCCGTGCCGGCAAGCTTTTCAAGACATTCCTGTACGGACACATAAAGAACCTTTTGCATGTTGCCGGGAAGACTTTGGAGCCAAATCCCTTTAAGGAGGATATCATCTTTTGTCCGAATATTCCCACAGGGCACATGGAGAACAACACAAGGTGGCGAACAAGCTCGTTTTCAGTGATTCGCAATCATGCCATTACATCACATTTTACATGAACAGAGTTAGATGAACAGAACAGAAATCAAGATAAGGCGATGAGTCAAAATTTAAGTGGGGAAGAGTGGATCAGTTATCCTATGCGTGACCTCGATCCGTCTCTGGACCGTGAATGGGCGTCTTCGGTGCCATTAGTCGGGTCAACGGATCTGTGGTTAGTTTGTGGGTGGGGGGTGGGCCAAGGAAGCCTCAGCGCTTGCACTTAAATTTTGACTCATCGCCTTATCTTGATTTCTGTTTTGTTCACCTAACACTGTTCGTATAAAATATTATCTATCTTAGTGGCTCTTGAACAAGTCCGCTTGTGCCGGACCAACTGCGAGAGTTTGCGATCTCTGAGCTCGGTGCCTTGCAAATAAAGGTACAACTCGCTTTTAGTCAGGCATATGAATCCCGCTAATGACCACTGCTTTGATGCCTTCATGCAGTTGAGTTCTTCTGATTCCGACACATCTAGCACTTTTTCGACGATGTGTGGAGGAAGAACTGCCACCGCACGTGAAACCTACTGCTTTCCGTAGTCCCACTGCGCAGAGCAAACATAGGTTCTAACTTTGCGAACTGAGCCACGGGTTTACTTTCCCTGAACGGCGCGAAAGAAACGGCAAGTGCGTTTATCTCAGAGCCAAAAAATTAAGGTTCGCTCATACTACAAATTGTATAATGAATTAAAATTATTCAGAAAGCGAAGTAACGATGCAGTGCGAGTGAGGCAAAAAATGTTTCAAAACATTCAATTACCGTCGAGTGATATTGATAAAATTATTCACCGAAACTCTGGAATCTATAAAACTACTGGAAAAAGCAAAAAGGATCAAAGATTCAGTACTCCGGATGCCAAGTACTAACTAGATTCGGAGAATGACCTATGGAGCAGGCAACAAGCCAAAAGTTCCGACGCGTGCCAAAAGACGTTTAAACTTGGTGGAATAGGTGAAGGACGTTTCGTATCAAAACAACGTATTTGACGTTTACATTTGGGAGCGACATCGGACGCTGTACTACCTAAGGGAGCAAAACGTTCAACCGTCCGCAAGCAGAGCAGTGAAAAACTTGCTTTGCGGTTGGTGGAAACCAACTTCCCTTACTGCAAGCAAACAAGCAACGCACAGCTTTGTGGTATCGAACAAAGTACGAAGTGCCTTAAGCTAAGTGCTAATTGGTTGTGCTTGTCTGGGGTTATTTCGGTAATGGTTTTATACGTTCAAACTTAGTCATCTCCAGATCGCCACAACCACACCGCCATAAGAATAAAAACTCGGCACTTACAAATCTACCACCCTGGCGACCGCCATCCATGTGCTTACTATAGTAGGTGCAGAGCCATCAACTCCACAAGCGGCTCACTCCTGCCCGTTTCGCGCCGTCCAACTGAATAAAATAGAACTATTTGGTAGATGAAAGGGCGGGAAGGAGACCTTCAGTAGTGACCGCCTTGAAGCACACTTCGTCGAAGCAGAACTCACCCCGACAACCCGCCCAAAGCCCCACTCGAAGTTTTGAAGTACTACACGGGTTCAGGGCTTTGAGCCCAATTGTCCCGGTCCCCTGGGAAATCTTTGATCTGCCGCTGGAGTCACTGAGCTGGACCGAGGGTGAAAATAATTGAGGGGAGAATGCGGGGGCGAAAACAAAAACAAAGTACACATAACATCATGTGGAGTCTCACTGTGGACAGTGCCTTAAGTGTAACGTGGGTGCGACATTCACGAACATATAGCGGAATGGAAATGTAATGAAGGTCATCTATTTCACTTCTTTGGACCAGAATTTACTGGGAGAGACCCAAGTGGAAGTCTTACTTTTTGAAGATAGGTTTGTTCTGCCAGAGAACAATATCTTCCGGAAAAGCGTTTCGCAGAGTAATAACCCATTAGCTAAAGAAGTTAATCCTTAGTGAAGTGCGTGGTGTCGGTTTTAAAACCTTTCTGCTGTGATCACGGAGAGAAGAGGCTGGACAGACAGAGAAGAAGCAATCGCTTTGACCTGATTCAAAAAGGTGAAGCATCAAAAACAGATCACCCCTTGCGCGTTTTAAGTCAAGCGGATAGATATTGAGAAGTGAGAGGCGGACGGGATAAGGTAGATGGGACAGGCCCAATAGCGCTTTCGCGGAGACCCTCTAAACGCTTTCTAGGATCTCACGGTCTCGGATCAGACCAGAATGCACCATCTAACTAACGTACTCCAGCAGCGGTTGGATATAATGGCCGAAAATTATGGGGGAATCCTCCCTAGATATGCGTGGGAAAGACCGTTGGATCATATTTAGGACTCAGAAGACAGACTTGCTCGCAAGTTGGTGATGATGGGAGAAGGCCAAGTTACAATTCAACCAGGAACCGAGCACATTGTGTCGGTCAACCCTAAGCGGTTTGGGTGCTCCGTTAATGGAAAGCGTGCGACCAGTCTTTCTGCCGGAAGACATGCTCACTCATTTGTCCTCATTGACTGGGAGGTTCCAGTCCTCGGGCCAGCGTTCTGTTTCATCAACCGCAATTCGCTGGTTTTCAACGCTTGAACTCCAAAGGGTTACATCGTCTTCTCACATGCCAATGTTCGCGGGAAGGGCTGTCGGAAGATCGTTTATGTGGATCAAGGAATGAATAGGACCTAAGACCGACCCTTGAGAGACTCCAGTTGTTGCTGGGGAGGGTTGAGGCAAAGCGTTCCCCACCTTAACCACAAAGGTGCGGTCGGCAAGGAGGCTGTGTAAGATGGCCAACATGGAGCCTGTAATCCCGCATGTTTTCAGCTTATAAGGAAGAGGGGCATAATGAACCTTGTCGAAGGCCTTATCAAAATCGATGAATACAGCGTGTGAGAACTGGCCATCGTCGTAGGCTTTTGCCAGACTATCCATGACGGTAAGCATATTGGTGATGCACGATCCGCCATGTTGGGACGGGGAGAGATGCAGATGGGAAAGAACCGCATTCATAAGAATTAGCTCGAAAGTTTTGCTGGTGATGCTAGCTAGACTCACGGGTCTGTAACTAGAAGCAAGATGTCTACTACCCTTCTTATAGATTGATGCGTTGACTGCTTGTTTCCAGACACTGGGGAAAACATCAAGCTCCTCAGGCTGGTCAACTCATCCTTAACGGTACGAACAGTGGCCCTTAGCTCAGTTGCCTCTGCTTCCCGAGTTTGAACTGCACATTTTAGTGCATCCGTCTCTAGCGCATTATGAAAAGCCGTCTCTTCCGGATTGAGGAATGCTATATTGGCCACAGAAGTTGAATCACATTGTCTCATGGGGAAGTAATCTAGTCTGAGGAAGTGGTTATATCAATGGTGGGGGAGGTTGACATTATTCAGAATCATATATGTACAGATAAATTTCGGCTTAAATGGGGGAACTAGCTGTATGTTCTGAAAATTTCAAAAACGGCTACACTTACCGAGGTGGGCAACCGCACCGCTGGTACACTGCACTTGCCCACAACCTTCGGCTTGTCGTTCTGAGTCCGCACCTGTTTACCCCGCTAGCGACTCCTCATTACAGGTTACAACACCAAACCACACAGAAGATACAGCTGCACCCGTCAAAAGGGGGAATCGACGCGTTCGCCAGCTGCGACAGCCGACATGGCTTTCTGAATTTGTAGCAGTTGCGCATACTTAATTTTTCTCCTCATGTTCCACTAGCACATGGACTGTTATTGCGTGCCCGCCGGACCACCTACTTCAGTAGGACAGGAGTAGCGTCAGCCTGCATATCCCTCGCAGTCATGTATCCGACCGCTTTCAAAGGCGCATCTTTCTTGCCCTTCCAGCTCATCCGGTCGAACAGAACCACATGGGTTTCCAGGAGCTCTCGAGGCTCAACCACAACATTAATTGAATCGCAACTGGGCTCATTTAACACCGGACGCCGGCTCGTTTGCGGATGCAATAACAATCACAGGCAAAAGAAGCTTTTGGGATATGCCGACAACGACAAAACCTACAAAGCAATCACCACCTTAAAGTCGTAAGCAAGATCTACCCAAATCGGATTCAATATTGGACGGGGGGTAATTTTGCGGTAGACGCATAGCGACCAGTGTAAGTCACGAAAAACGGGTTGCACCAGTTTCGTTGTTGTAATGGATCGCGGCGAGAGGCATGTAAGATGCCTCTTGCCACCGAGGCCGGAGTTCCCATCGTGGCTCCAAGCCCAACTGCATCGCCTTCTAGAGGGAGACCTCTGGAGTGCTGCCGAAGCGCGACACAGACACAAACACTTACAAATTTGTTTATCTGAGCAGCCACCGAATTCGGTGGTAAAACCTGCTTCACCTGTGTACACAGTCAGCCCGCCGCTGATTTCCATCGGTGGACACGTCATCCAACTCCAGCGTTTCTAGTTCTGCTCCTTTGCGAGCAGCCGAGTAAAATCGGTATCGTGTCACTAACCGAGGGCCATGTGCTTTAAACTCTATGCCGGAGCAGGTTTTGGCTCAACTGAAAAAAAATCTTGAGTGGTGCTGCAAAGTTTTTTTCACGATATAGCCCAACGCGGCCCAAAGCACGCCACCCAATCTGTGAGCTAGCCGCGTGTTTCCACGAATATGTGTGGATCTCACAAGTTCCATACTGCCATCCAACCTTCACTTCTACATACTTAGGTGCGCGGATAGATTGGCTTACTGGCCACAAGCCACTCCTGTTCCGATGTCAGCCCCAGAGGAAGCTGGGAGGCCTTATCAAACTGTGACGATGTGAAAATCGACGTGAGCACGGTAGTGGAGGTGAGCACACGCATATGCCGTGTGGCACTCAGTATTGTTTTGGGGTTGCGAGAATTGGGGTCTGTGTGCTGGAAATATTGGTCCCCTTGAGGATTTTGATTATCGATATCTGCCCAGAATTACTGGGACTGGATGACATGGCCGGGGTCAAAAAAAAGTATTGGTACTAACTCGGATAATGTAATACTGCTCCGTAAACAGCCTAGTAAACGTTTCTGGTTGGGGCAATACACTTTCACTACACGGTGCACTAACTTCCCCGTCCCTAAAACAGAGTAGAAGAAACCATATGGAGAACAGCAGTTTGCATGGCGCCGGCGAATGTGAATATGTGCAGCGAGCTTAGGAAGGATAGGTTCTTTATGTCTTCGAAACCGGGGTCTCGAATACACCGCAAATATGGGGCTGTAGTAATTGAAAGACATTGCGGCGAACCTTGAAAAGCAGCTATGATATTATCACTATTTGCCGAATCGAGATGACTGATCTATGGGTTTTTGTACAGTGCGGAATAAATGTGTATGCGCCAAGGAGAGGTTGAGTTTCGCAACTCACTACTCAAAACCTTGTTAGTAGGTAAAATGAAGTAGATATTCAAATCTTTTAAAAAAGTTTACGCCAAAACTGGATGTTAGGGAAGCAATTTAGCGGATTTCACTGGTACCTAATGTCGAATGATGGCTCAAGGCTCCATACTTACTTTGATTGAATAGTTTATAGGTGGTTTATCCGTTCTAAGTGTACGGAGAACTAATGACGACAAGATGTGATGAGGTGGGTGGCCCAGACGGGTGTTCTCCAGGGGTGCAAACTAGATTTGCTCATTTCATCTTCATCTTTAGTATATTTACACAGCGTGTTGGCTAGAAGTGGATCCACCCCTGGGATGTGGAATTAGCATGTAAGCTTCTGAAAACGGCGGCGGCCGTTGGATTTCAATATTCGGCAAAAAGCGCAGTTGGGATGAAGAGGACCGATAATGAAACTTGCTCAGGAGGTTTCAAAAAGTATTCATTTTACCGTAGAACGCTCGCGTAAAACTACCGAAGTACTCCTATCTCACTGCCAGTGGTTATTCCACAGTAAAAACCATTGACAGTTCATTGATTCTACTTCTCAGCGGCAACCTTACTCGATTATCGAAATCGAAAATTAGGGATAAAACCATAAATATTACGAGTGTTATTCTGACTGCGAATGCAGGTGTCACGTTTTTTTGTCACATAGTCATATCTTCCTGGGCATTGTAGGTGATTGGATGAACCTGGTGGTCGTGTACCGCACCATGAAAACCCGATGCCCTCCCGAGCAAAAGGGCTGACTTTCCATTGGTAAAATCTCTCTTATTATAGGTCGGAGTGTGTTATTAAGGTGGTGTATTGGTAAGTCGTAGAACAAATTTCTGCGTAGTCTTAGAAGGCACATATTACAAGTCATTCCAGCCCAGCAATGGCCCCTCGTTAAACCAAAAGCCTTAGGTATAGGGCTGCTTGTGTTGTTCCTCGCCTTATATTTGAAAGCATCATTTTAGCCCCGACTACCAATAATGACAGCTTTATATATCTTATCGAATGAAAAAATAGTGTAAGACATATACTGACCCCAGGTGGAACCTTCAGGTGACGGTAGCCCAGCTGACCGGGCCGGTTCCCCTAACTCAAAGAAGTTTATCGCAGTAGCGTTCTTCGGATACACGGGTCCAGAGTATTAGAAGGCACGATATAATTGTGGAGCTTTTATTGATTTTAACACCTCGGTCGGGACGTTTACTGATTTAAAAATTCACTCTCAGGCCAGCTATACCACTCACTCTCGTTCGCCTCGTATGCCTATAGATCGGCGGTCGTCTGACGCTACCGACTCATGCAGACGCACTTTCAGTCCCCTGTGTGACAGTTTGACCATTCACCTTTTGAATAAACACGTTTGCAGTCATACTACACCAGTCTTTCCACCACAAATTGATGAGCCTCCGTTTCTACTCCCGGGCGTTGTGCTTCCCACCCATCATTTATAAATCCTGCCACTACATTTCGTGCACCGTTTTCATCCAACATGGATCCTGATGGCACCGAGTTCAACCACTACGCCCTCAAAGCTTCAGCCAATGTAAGACTACCTTCATTATTTTTGAATTCCTGCCTGTAGTTTGCACTAATAGGGGCAATTTTCCGAGTCAGAAGTGTGCGTTTTCAGGCCGCAATATATTCATACTTCATCCAAGGCCTTCCCGCAGAAGTCTCGGAAGAAATGTGTGATTTCATTTGTGAAACCCCATCAAATAATCCTTACGACAATACGGAGCACGCAGTTGTCCGGCTGATCGGACTTTCTAATAATCGTGGCATCAAAACTTTGTGCACGAAGCTTTCCCTCGGCGGTTACAAGCATTTCTAGCTTCTACAATACATGAAGCCTTTGTAAGGGACACAAAAAATGGATGAATGCTTCTTAAGACATCTGTGGTTGGAAAGACTTTCTCCTTCGATCAAGGGAATTCTTGCGTCGTTCAACCCAGATGGAAGCAAACCCCACAAGCTTGCTGGCCTCAACGACGTCACAAACATGGGTTCTCGATTGTAGCTCCGATCCCCAAGATCAAACTGCCAACCTTACCTCCAAGACGAATGCTGTTCTGCAGCATGTCACTGGCCGCTGTTCCGTGTTCCGCCTAAAAGCCTGCCGCAACCACTCCGCCTCTTCTTCTCGTTTATCCTAGCATTGGTACCACCGACGTTTTGGGATGCAAGCTTGTCGTTTTCGGCTACCGTGTGCTCTCCAAACAATAGCTTCGGGAAACAAGACAGCCAGTCTGCAGTGGAAACCGCTGCCAATGGCTCCGAACCTGTCCGCTTTTTGCAGTGTTTTCGACCGGTCTACTGTAGTGCGGTTTTCGGTTAATACAGTGGATCGGATCAGCGTCTTCTCCATTTATACTGGTGCACACAATACTCGGCCTACTATTAAAACTTTGCAAGCAGTCAACAGCTTCTCAATGAGGAGGTATAGTCAAAAGCTGCTGTCACTTGACCTGGGTTTACGCCCAAAATACCTTTGGATTTTCACGATTGCCGACATCAACTACCTTATTCTCGGAGTTGATTTCCTTTCTGCCTTTTATATTGTGATTAGTGTGAGGCTCTATGTTCTGTTCGACAGGAATACTTCTATTACCACACAAGGTATAACTACTTCTATCAACTCTCTCGGGTTACTTTCCATGACGGTACGGTTTCCGTATTCCTCTATGTTGGGCGACTTCCCAGTAGTCGCACAACCAAAAACCCCCCTCATAGGCATTCTAAAGCGCACAACATCAAACTGTCACCAAAGGTCTCCCAACCTCGGCGCTTTTTCGTCGGTTATCACCTGAGCGCCTATCTGTAGCAAAAAAAGGACTCGAACACATGCTCAATTTAGGGATAATTCGCCGATCAAGCATGCCTTGGGCCTCCACGCTCCACATGGTTCCAAAGCCCAGCGGCGACTGGTGATCGTGTGGTGATTACGGTGCTCTTAGCAACATCGCGGCACCCAACCAATACCCAATTCCACGCATTTACGACTTCTTCAATAGTTTGTTTGACAAAATCATCTCCAAGCTCTTTCTGGAAAGGGCGTATCATCAGGTTCCCGCAGCTCCTGAATGTTTCCAAGACCGCCACTGTGACATCTTTTGGGCGGCATGGGTCCTTGCATAGTCCTTTTCGCTTAAGCAGAGCGGCTCGAACATTTCAGCGGTATATGGATCAAGTTCTCTGTAGTCTAGATTTTGCTTTAGTTTACATGGACGACGTCCTAGTTGCTATTACGGATGAAAAACAACATCGCAAACATTTGTGTTAGGTATTCTAATGCTTTCAAGATTATGGCATCTTGGTCATCGCCTGTAAATGTGGCCTTGGTGCCAGATCTGTTGAAGTTGTTCGGCCATCGGGGTGAAAGTGAAGGTATCAAACCGCTTCAAAAAAGTGTTTGCTATCCAGGACTATCCGGAACTCCAATCGCTCAAGAGCCCCCGTCTTTTCCTGGGCATCGTCAACTACTATCAACGATTCAGACGAACCGATTTGGAGGCTCTGCAACCACCTACTGAACCTCTGAAAAAAGTCTGCCTCACTTCGCATTCATTCTCGAGGCTAAGTCAGCATTCCGAAGGGCTAAGCCGGCTATGTCTAAACTTTCCCAAGCCCGCACACTTAGATGCTGATGACGACGCTATTCTCGTATTGCGAACAGATGCCTCTTAATTAATGGCTGGGGCCGAATCGCTACAGACTGTCCGGGAGATCAGCCAGCCGTTGTCATTTCTCCCTCATAAACAGCAACCGCGACGGGCTCGTTACAGCTCCTTTTGGCCGTGAGTTGCTTGCATTCTACCTTGCAGTAAAACACTTTCGACACACTTTGGAAGTCAGAATCTTTATTGTCCACACCGATCATAGGCCTTTGACTTAAGCATTGGCTTCAAATTGCGACCGTTACTCACCCAGGGAAATTAGACACCTGGATTACGTTTCCCAATATACCGATTAATTATGGTATTCACAGGGATGCGGCAGTCTTGTGGCTGATGCTCTCGCTCGCTTAGATATCCATCCACTGACCGACCCAACAGCAGCGAGCTGGTCCGAGACAGCGCAGGTTCAAAATAGCGACCAAGAACTACAAAGCCACGGCTCATTGTCCTTCCTGATGTCGAAAACTCACTCTTACCAGGCGGAAATGGTACAATTATTTTTGATGTCTCCAATGGCAAGCCTCTCCCGTTTGCACCCTGTTCCATCCGTCGCATGATTTTTACGCATTTATATTTCGTATCTCACCCTAGAAAATACTCCCGCATCACAACTGTTTCCGACTACCATGTTTGGCCGAAAATATTTGGCGACTTTTGTGTTTGTTCTAGCAAGTGTATACCCTGACGATGGAGCATGATTCACCGGCATGTAGTTTCCTTCCTTCGTCTGAACATCTACAGACAATTCACGCTTTTCTCATGTCCGCTTAAAAGTTGTTCGTCCTTTGCCACGGGCAGACGGAGAACGTTTTCTCCTTATATGTGTAGATCTTTTTACGCGTTGGCCCATGGCTGTCCACATAACTGACACCTCCAGTGGAACAATTCCCAAAACACCTGTACACCGCTCCATTTCCATATTTGGTGTTTCGTCTACGATCACCACTGATAGAGAAGCGCAGTTTCAGGCCGAATTCTTTCAGAATTTTGCTCCTTTAATTGGATCCCAACAGATTTGTACAACGGCGCATCACCCATCACCCAGCGGACCACTGGAAGGCTTTCATGTTCAACTGAAGGCTCTTCTCACCTCCACCTCCCACTGCCTAAAGTGGACGGACGTCCTTCCGGTAACCATGTTGTCTATACGCTCGACCCAAAAAAAGATTTTGGGTTTTATCCAGCTGATCTGGTGTTCGATAAACACCTCTACCATTGCCCGGCTAGAACTTCGGACGCAATCCTGACTCCAATGACTCTCCAAATTTTGTTCGAAAATTACAACTTTACAAGAAACCACTCGTTTCGCTTCCGCCTCGGCTTTCCATTAGTCCCACTTTCATTCCCAAAGACCCAGCGACGTGCTTCCGCTTTTAACTCCTTTGTGTCGCTGTCAAACTCCGTTATATCCGGGGTACTCGGGCTCGTTGCGCGTAATTTCCAGTAATGAAATATTTTTGACGTTGATAAGGATGGTCACTCAGATACTGTCAGTATCGGTCGCCATCCGCTCACTGAACAAACGGGTTCGCAAATACGCAGAGCCTGTCTTTTCAGCACAAGCTAGTGACTCCAACCTTTATGAGAAAATGACCTTTCTCTGGATATCATTCCGGATTTATTTTTTCCATGATCTCTTCTGACGTTCGACATCGACCTTACTGTTTTGTCCGGTTGCGCACGTTTTACTGGACTGACTTTTACGAGGTTCCCATCGACCTCATTTTGAGTCACTTTCACTTTCGGCCCTCCGCCGATTGTACACGCTCGCGGTTCGCTTTCTGCACAGCCGTTGCGTTCATTTCCGTTCGGTGTGTCCATCATATTGATACTGTTTCTCTGCCACGATATATAGAATACAACCTTGCATCTGTAAACCGACTTGCGTCTTCTCCATTCGTCCGATGGAGGGGATAACATTGGTATTTCGCTGTGCGACTGAAAAGAAAACACGTCCACTAGCCGCCCTTCTATAGCGTAATCTCCCAAGCAGCGAATGTGATCATGAGTGTCATTCAAGCGTAATCCGAGATACTCTCGCAAAACAAAATTTCGATTGCATATACTTGTTGATGCTGTGGACGACATGACAAAATCTATTTTGCACCCCTGGAGAACACCCGTCTGGGCCACCCACCTCATCACATCTTGTCGTCATTAGTTCTCCGTACACTTAGAACGGATAAACCACCTATAAACTATTCAATCAAAGTAAGTATGGAGCCTTGAGCCATCATTCGACATTAGGTACCAGTGAAATCCGCTAAATTGCTTCCCTAACATCCAGTTTTGGCGTAAACTTTTTTAAAAGATTTGATTATCTACTTCATTTTACCTACTAACAAGGTTTTGAGTAGTGAGTTACGAAACTCAACCTCTTCTTAGTGCATAAACATTTCTTGTCCACAATGAGCAGGTAAACCGTGTATTACTTGGTCGACTGCTAGGGTGTGCACTCACCTTCCCACTCATATCATGGGGCATTTGTGAAGCACGGCAGATACATGCCTACTATGCTGCGCCCTGGCTCCCATTCCTCCTCGTGACTGGAAGAATCCACGTGGAAGTCAACATATGACGTGGCAACGAGAAAATGTAGATTGAATTTGGAAAAGTGAATGCTTCACATATTTGTAGTTGGAGGTTCAAAAGGTCCCTCAACCGGTTAGTTGGAGACACTGGAGTATATGGCAGTGAAACCTGAAGTAGTGATCATGCTGTTACCTTTTGTGGAGTCACAATGATCGGTCAATGTGTGTATTCCGTGGGTTGACTAATAAATTATCATCTCGTTTTTCGCCCCTGTAGGTCCACTCTCTGTTTATCTTGTATATTCATTTTTTCTACTTTGCGTGCAACATGGATAGAAGTGGAGTGGTCAGTGGGGCTTGCCCAGCTATTTACCTCTGTACGATGATGTCCGGCTTTGGTGAACGCTGGCCTAGGTTCTCACATACGAGGGCCTTTAATACCTACTGAACACCTCCAGTTTTAGTGGCCAAAATAAGGCGGGCAACAAATCTCATCCCAATGGCATGATGAAGCAATTCCGACACCAACTAAGAGCTACTCATTACACTCGTTATGATCTACTGTGGAGTGAGTTGTCATCAACCGTCATTTCGGGACAGCGGAACATCAGTAAAGCGGAGATGCATGTCTCGCCGACCGAGCTGATTTAAGAAGACGAGACTGCACCCCATCACGACGAGACTGCACCTTGACGTGGTGTAATGGCTTTCGCGCCTCTATGACCCAAAGAGCTATACAGGAAGACTTATTTAAGCCGGAGATGCAATCATACCTGACAAGTATATGGGTAGAGGTCAGACAAAGTACAGTCTCCTGGTCCTCCAGGTTGGGGGTTGATTTGAGCTGCCAAATCAATCGGCAAAATCAGTGGAAGAATAATTGATCCAAGCAAATGGGCTTCCACTAAGCCATCCCGCTGCCTTGCGGATGGGTTCTTGTTAGAACTAAAGGCTTTGGATGAGGACCCTAATCGTTCTCCTGCTTTGTGGCTGGACACCCTAGCAGTACCCGCCCAACATCTCCCATGAACTGCACGAATACAAAGAATTCCATACTGCATCGGCTGTCGAGCAGGATAATAAGCACCGCGCTGCCCATTGAATCGAGTGAGGTGGTTAGTGATAAATGGGCTACTGCTCACAGTTCCCTCTCTTTTATTCAACCTTTGTCTTCTGTCCCTAACCACCCCTCTTTGCCCCATCTATCCACCCATAATGCTCCCACTGATAACACGGTCGATACTCACAACGATTCACTGTCAAACAGTGTCGGTAATAATCTTGTCTGGTAACTCACATTTTCTCGAGCCTCGTCAGCCCCTAATCTCGGCTCCTTCAACGTGCGTACACTCATGCAGGCCGGTCAGCAGGCATGCCTAGCCCTCACATTAGATTCTCTGAAGACTGATGTCTGCTGATTAGGTGAAACTCTTATCTAGGATTCGCGCGGTGAATTTCAACTAACTGCTCTTGGTATTTCATGGAGTTTTTTTCCGCGCAGTTCAGGACACGAAGTAGCTCGAGCTGCGGGTCAATGTGGTGTAGGAATAGTCTTGGCTGATAAGGCTGAGACTGCCCTTTTAGACTGGATCCCTGTTAACAGTCTTTTATGTGCTGTGAGACTCCAAGGGTCAGTCGGCGTTCGCAAGGATAGTTGCGAGAAGCATGATTTGTTTGTGATCTCGGAGTACGCCCCAACGGACTGCAGCTCAGACTTGCAGAAAGATGAGTTCTATGATGCCCTCGCCACTCTCGTTCGCAACAGTAAAGGTTCTGACATTGCAGTGCTAGCTGGTGACTTCAATGCACAAGTTGGCAAACTTTGTGTCAGAAGCCTGTTTAGGTGGGCGCTGTGCTTTACCTGCTGAGCGTACAGATAACGGGGATAGGCTTCTCCAGTTTTGTGCAGACAATCGATTATTCTTGTCTAGCCTTGATTTCCGACATAGCGCGCGTCGCACAGCGACATGGCGCTCTATCTCTACAGGCACTTTGAGTCAGATTGATCATATCGCCGCAAGCTATCGGTGGTGCAGTTCTCTTCAGAACTGTAGATCTTACTGGTCCACGTACGTGGAGTCGGACCATGCATTAGTTTTAATGCGATTATCTCTCCAATTCCATGGTCATCGTCGCAAACCGCAAAACCCGATTACCCGTGCAACGTTTGTGTGATCCAGAAGTACGCACCCGTTACGAGCAGAAGTTAGCACATGATCTAGGATCTACGACGAACAGTAATGTAGATGAGCATTAGGCTCATATCAAACAGGCGATGCATGTGGCAGCAGGTTTTGCCCATCGCGCTGGATCCGTTGTCCATCAAAGACATTAGATCTCGCAAGAGTCGCTGAGTATAATGGAGCAAAAGCGTCAGCTCTCGAACTGTAAGGATATGAATAAGATGCGGAGAAAGCCGCAAAGACAAGTTACGAAAAGCCTTGAGAATGATCGCGAAAATTGGTGGGTCAAGGTAGTCGATGAGATGGAAATAGCAGCCGCTTCATGTAACAGTCAAAGACTGTTCAAATTTATTCGCGACACCGGTAGACGGCGAACTCAGGTTAGTGAAACGATTTGGGATAGAAATGGAGAACCCATCCATAACAAACAGAAAAGGCTTGACCGATGGGCCGAGTACTTCAAGGAACAGTTTAGCTGGCCGCGCGCTAGTGTAGTTACTCCTGTATCAACAACTGTGACTTATTGGGTGGTATCACTTGGGCCCCCATCGGAAGTAGCAGTAGAGTCATGTATTCGATTACTAAGGCCGGGGAAAGCGGCAGGTCCCGACGAACTTCCTCCAGTTCTTTTCAAACTGGGTGGTGAGGCGTTGATAAAATCACTTACCGCCTTGCTCCGTGACATTCGGAACGAGGAGCGTATTCCGTCAGTATGGAGTGAGTCACTGACTGTACCAATATTCAAAAAGAGAAAACGCAATGACTGCAGTAATCATCGTGGGATTAGCCTAATTCCGATAGTCGCCAAACTGTTAGCCTCGATTTTGCTGCATCGTATCACACCGGCTCGCGAGAGGAATGCCCACGAACAGCAGGCTGGATTCCGCCCAGGTCAAGGATGCATCGACCAGATTTTTACTCTTCGCCGACTACTTGAAACGCGTCACACGCATCGCCGACCGACAATAATGCTTTTCTTAGACTTGGGAGGCGCTTTCGATTCAGTTGATCGAACAGCGCTTTTCAGTGCTCTTCATCGAAAAGGTATGCCCCAAAAGGTCGTGAACCTAATGAGATCATTGTATTCTCATACTTCTGGCCCCGTTAGAGTTTACGGTGAACTATCCGGTCGGTTCAAAACGACCAGTGGTGTTCGACAGGGATGTCCCATGTCTCCATTCCTGTTCAACTTCGTCATGGACGAAATAATGGAGAGTGCGTTGCAAAGTCTTCAGAATGTAGACGTCGAACTAGGAAACAGTGGAAAGCTGTGTAATCTGGATTACGCGGACGACGTTGTCTGCTTGTTCGACTCCACAGAACATGCATAACGTGCACCAGATAGATTCTCGAGAGCTGTAGTTCCATTCGGCATGCGCTTTGCACCTTCAAAGTGCAAGGTGATGTTACAAGACTGGACGTCAACAATTCCGAGCTTGATGCTCGATGGGGAGGTGCTGGCAGTTGTCGACCACTTCACCTACCTCGGCAGGAGCTTGACAACGGATGGATGGGCAGTAGTAGAGGTGAGCAAGCATATATCCAAGGCTCGAGCGGCGTATGCTGGACTGAGTCACTCGTGGCGTTGAACTGACACTACACTGAAGTTGAAAGGTCGTGTATACTGTGCCGCAATGCGTCCACTTTTGTTGTATGGTTGCGAGACTTGGAATCTGCGTGCTGAGATATTCGTCATCTTGAGGTTTTCGAACACCGATGTTTACGTAGTATCACTAAGATCGGGTGGAATAGCCGAGCAGGCAATCTTGAGGTAAGAAATCAAGTGTTGGGTACTAATTCGGAGAACTCTCTGTCACAGAGTATCAGACTTCGTTGGTTGGAGCACGTTTTACGTATGTCAAACACACGCCTACCATACCGTGTCCCATTCTCCTTTTCTCCTAGGGAGTGGAGGAGACTACGTGGAGGTCAAGAGATGACGTGGCAGCGAGGAATGAGGAAATGTACAGCAGACTTAGGAAAAGTAGGCACTTCACGTCTTCGCGGTTGGGGTCCAAAAGATCCATCTACCAGTTGGCTGGAGACACTGAAGGATATGGCTGCGAACGACGAACAGTGGCGATCGTGTTGTCACTTTCTATCGAATCAGAATAGCTGATCAATGTTGGTTTGTACAGTTAGACTGTGCATTCCGTGTGTTGGCTACTAGGGCATTCTTTCCTTTTCCCACCCATGTAGGTCCAGTCCTTGCCCATCTTGTAAATTCACACTTCCTAATTCAGCGAGCAACATGGTGAGAAAGGCAGTGGTCAGTGGGGCTTGCCCTACTGTTGAACGCTGTACGATGATGAAGACTGGTGGGATTTACTCACCATCACAAAAGTTGAATTTTGTTCACAACGGTTGCCCAAAGTATTTTATGACACCAAATGCGAGGGTAAATACCATCCCGCCACTGGCACAAGCCCTTGTAATGACCTCAATCGTTATGAGAAAATGACCTTTCTCTGGATACCATTCCGGATTTATTTTTTCCATGATCTCTTCTGACGTTCGACATCGACCTTACTGTTTTGTCCGGTTGCGCACGTTTTACTGGACTGACTTTTACGAGGTTCCCATCGACCCCATTTTGAGTCACTTTCAATTTCGGCCCTTCGCCGATTGTACACGCTCGCGGTTCGCTTTCTGCACAGCCGTTGCGTTCATTTCCGTTCGGTGTGTCTATCATATTGATACTGTTTCTCTGCCACGATAAATAGAATACAACCTTGCGTCTTCTCCATTCGTCCGATGGAGGGGATAACACTGGTATTTCGCTGTGCGACCGAATTGAAGATACGCTTACCAACCGCCCTCGTACGTTTTTCTCCACCCTCAGAAGCCACGTACGGAACTGTGTTCGTACACGCAGATGAGGTGCAATCTCCAAGGCAATCGTCATACTGGCTGCAAAACCATGCTTTGCGAAATGTAGAGGTGCAGTTATTAATACGATGAATCGACGGACCAACCGCCTGAGGCGGTCAACTAGTTCCCCAGAATTATTAGTCAATATACGTACTAGACCAACCCTCCACATCCCACCTGCTATCCACTCGTACACAGACTACTAAGAAAGTATTGAAGAAGCGTATGTTGCTTGTCGTGGCAGAAGCAGCGGCTGTATGTATCAAATCGGCCCGTAGTTTTATTACATAAATTCACGAGCAAAAACCAACTTAGAGAAAGGTAACTAATTAGTACTTGGCTCCAGGCAGTCCGATGCCACAGGTCTGTACATTGTCTGCCAGCCTGCTATAAGAATAATTGGTTTCCGCAAACCAAAAGACCATACTTTTGGCTGCTCTGCTTGCGGGCGGTTGGATTTCAGCTTCCCGAGCTAGCATCATGTCCAATGTCACTCTAACAAAAGTGATCCGTGTTGTTAGAATACAAACCATCCTCCACCTAACCGTTGACATTTACGATCTTCTGGTAACCGTTGGTTTCTTGCCCGTCCCCTGGGCCCTTCTCAGGATCTAGTGAGTGTCCGGTAAGCCATTGTTAGATGTCCCTCTCAGTAGGATGATACCCGTCTATGCCCCAAACCGCACTTTTTTCGCCTGCCAGCTCAGCCCGTTGGGTGGAGCTGCATGAACC
Organism: Fasciola hepatica; assembly: GCA_948099385.1. Lineage (NCBI taxonomy): Eukaryota > Metazoa > Platyhelminthes > Trematoda > Plagiorchiida > Fasciolidae > Fasciola > Fasciola hepatica. Next base: position 1,817,956 of record CANUEZ040000067.1, read on the forward strand.
GTCGGGATCCTCTTTGGCTTGAAAACAACTTCCATGATATTGCAGTTCTATTCAGTGGACAATGAATAGTCTAGTTTACTAAGGTAACATCCACAGATACCACTGACAAACGGAACTTTGAAAAATACCAAAAACGTCGTAACACTATACCGTCGATCCCCTCACAGCGACCAGTGTGATTCATGCCTCGAAGTCTTGAATTTATACACGAGTAAGAGACTTGAGCCCAAATCTTCCCGCACCTCGTGTTTGCCGTGCTATCTGATTATTTTCAGTGGTCCAGGAAATAGTTCATTGGATAATGGGAAACAGGAGAGGATTAGGAATGCAACTCTTGAAAATATCTTGCTACTGGTATTCCCGGTAAGCTGGAAGATAGGCCCTTAGACAACTGGAGGCAGTCCAGTTTCGCCTGAGTGCGTTGAGCTTCAGTAGCGGAAACATTTTCGCCACGGGAAAATTTACCGGGAAGGGCGTGACGAGTTTGGGATCGGGCGTTTCCGTACTGCTCACCGCAGCGTTTGCTGTCTCGCTCGCTCGAGACATGACAACACGACTTGCTGCCAAATAAGATGAAAACGATGGATCGAAGCCTACGCGTCTACCCTCTACAGAGACTACTGCAGTGCTATTAATATGACACACAAACAGAAACAAATTTGTTTCATCGAACGTTGCGCTACTCTCTCCGCACTTGTACACAATCGGAATCTTTTAGCTTCCCCCGAAACACGTGATTCAGCTTCAACACTTTGATTCTGTTCCTTTGCGCGTCTTCTTTGTCCTTTTAAAAACAAACGCTTTTCACGTACAACCTGATTTGACCTAATACTATAACCACTGAAGTGACATTCAACTTTGCTCATCTGCTTATGATACATTATTGTTTACCTAAGCTCTTGCTGCCAAGCACGATAGCCACTTGACCGTTGCCCGCACTCGACAGGCACGCCTTTGCATTGTATGCTAACATCTCTCTCCCCACCGACAGTGTCCTCCTCTCCATGGGTTGTAGGAAACATTAATCTATTGATCGTAATAGTGTAATTTGGAACACCACTGCAACGGACAGATGGTCCATGGGTAGAAGGACCGGCGAACGCGCGTAATGAAGAAACAGTTTGGTAAGGTTTACACGACCTTACAACTAGCGAACACGAAGTAATGCCAAGGTACCGCAAGCTTCCCTCCTGTTCGCCGTAGGGTAATGTTGGTTCTCCCATTTTTCATGCATGTCATTAGTTTTTTTCGACCGTTCAGTATTATATTCGTCCAATTTTGTCGGATCACTACTTAACCTTTGCGCTTAAGACCGCAACTAGATCTTACTGTCCGCGGTTATATCAAGCCAAGACCCTGTATCAGTAGGCTGTTTTCTTCTCCATTAACCACAGCAGCACCGAACGTCACTCGTGTGTCTGTTATCCTGGTCGAATGTCTGCTGGTGCCCCAGAAGAAATTTCCTCCCGTTTTGCTCTATCCCCTCCGACGGATTCACAGTCACATTGGCTACATCTGTTTCCCCGCTGACGCCTGCTACGGTCAGGGAGATAAACACTCATTAAACAAGATGGTTCGTCAGCGTGGCGCTGGTGTCTTTTGGATAAGCTCTGAAGGTGCAGATGCTATTTTCTCACCATCAGTCATCTGACGTCCCGCTAACAATACAAAGGACGATGTGCACCGAGTTCATGGGATATGAACACACGCGGTCCACGTACACAATCAAAGCTCAACTAAGTCGGACCTCCAGGAGGAAACAGCGAGGTTAGGTTTACATAACCTTACGGAGTTGACTAGAGCTACCCATTGCCGGACTGCAGAAGCTAGCGATGCTCTCATAGATCACGGACGAGAAGCAAAGACGGCGGTTGCTTACGCACCAAACCTTACCGGGTAGGATAATTCATCCGACCGTAATTTCGGTAAGTGCCCGGTTGAACGAATTGTTAGGAATTCTTGGGGTCAGCACTTTTATGCTATACTGGACACAGAACGATCAACATCTCATCAATCCCGCAAAAGTTAACTTCCTATGCAGCTGCGAGCTCTAGCCGTCGCGTGAAAATGAATAGTATCGGCGTTTGAGCATCCATTTCTTCATTTCGTTTGAATACAATGGGAGCACATTATCAACAATGTCGAGGGTTGACGATAGAAGCTTCAGACCAAAGGTCATTCTTTCGAAGAAGCGTTCCATCTGAATATGATATGACGGTTCGAAAATGTTGGGCATGTCCACGGATGGCAACGGTTCTCCGAGACTGTTGGCCGTTGGAACGGTCAGCATGTAGTGACCTCGACCGTTCTGAGAAAATGACCGTTTTCTAGACACCATTTTGGATATGTTTTCTCTACGACCTTATCTGACGTTAAATTTCGACCTCATCGTTTTGTTCGGTTGCGTACGTTTAACTGGACTAGATTTTCAAGGTTCCCGTCGACCTCGTTTGGAAGCACTTTCACTTCTGGTTCTTCGCCGACTGTACGCGCCCGCGGTTTGCTTTCCGTTTAGCCATAGCGTTTATTTTCATTCAGTGTATTTCTCGCATCGGTACTGTTTCGGTACCACGACACACAGAATACATTTTCGCATCTGTCCACCGACTCGCGTCTTTTCTATTCGTGTGATAGAGGGGATTTCGTCGGTAATTCGCTGTGCGACCGGATATAAGACACGTTCATTGGCCGCGATCGAACGTTTTCTGTAAGTCTATGAGGTGAATGGGCTCTTGTGTATCTCAGTTGCACTGGAGTGATGCCATCAAAAAGTAATCAAAAACAGATGTGCAAACCCGATGTTTGAACGTATTGGCAACGAAATATTCACGACGTAAGCGCGAGCGCTTCTCCTTCACATGAACGCAATTATTGGTCATTAAATGCAATTTCGTGTAAAAAAACAAAAGTTACGTAATCAAAGATGAAACTGGGCGGTCGGGTACACGGTAAAGAAGAGATAGGAGTATCGCTTTTCCACGTCCTACAAACGAACCCAAAAATTGTCACACACAGCATATGAGGTCAAAATGTTACAGAAAATCACAATGGGCTATCACAGAAACATCTGCAAACATTAAAAATAAGGATAGAGATCAAAGTCAAGCAGTTGATGCATTGAGATGCCTAAAGCAGCTTCCAGTATTTGCCGATAAGAATAAATCAGACACGAGTCAAAAAACACGGCCACCGCGAGCACGTGCAGGTCGAAGAGAAAAGCGTGTACGATTCGAAATAGGCACATGGTTGTCTGTGAGTTTACTAGTGGTTGAGAAATATCCACGAGTATAAACGAGTTTACATACCCAGTGGATTGTTCAAAAAGTTAAAGCACGTCTCACAAACACGAACCGGTTTGTTGATGCCAAATTTAATGATGGGTAACTCAAAGTTGGAACAGAGAGCACACAGCAGACGACCACAATGACGACTGAGAAAAAAAAACAGGAAAAAAAAAACAACGGGTTAGGGGATCACAGAAATATGAGACAGACTAGACAAGAGGTGGTTTGGTGTGTAAATAAGTCGCTCACAAATGTGCACACGTGATTTTCATTGTTCGTTAAACTTGAGGGCTATAGGGGACAACACTATTGATCAGAAGTCAAATGAGTTGCCTGGGTAAAACATTTACAGGAAAGTGTGACCTACCTGTCATTACGCAGTTCAGTTTTCACCAGAACCAGATATTTTGTACGAAAACCTGGTTCGTTCGTACAGGAGCAGTGCCTATGCACTTACACGTATGAACAAAAGAAACGTGCGACTACATTTTATATCCACCTGTTTGACATCGAACAAGGTGAAACCGACCTTCGTCCGCCAAAAGGATTCAAGTTGTTATCATAAGATATCTCGCCCGTTGTGTGCATGCGCTTTGTACAGTTCAGTTAACGTAAAACCAGCGGGTGAAGTAATCAACCGTTTTGATAGACAGTGCCTTACAACTGTATTAACTACACAAGTTAATTCGCATATGCGTGTTCTAACTGCCGTTTAGAAGCTGCTGGCTAACTCACACATGATTGTTTGATGAAGTAAGGTTGATCTGACTGGCGATGTAGTAACACTACACCCACTACTGGCAATCTTCACCTCTATTGCCATCTCGTGTGCAAAATTTGTTTTAGCACTCAGCCAATAGCACATGGTTCTGTGAATCCTCCCCGATCGTTTTTCGCTTTGTACTCTGTGCACTGTAGATTGTCATAAAGTCTTTGCGGCTCGTGACTTTGGTTTCCTCAATACTATCTAAGCATCACTCGACTCGTGAGTGGAGTTGTCGACTGTGACCGGACGCCATTCGTCCCGCTAGCCCTACACGCCAAAGCTGCCTTGGCGCGCCCTGCGTGAAGTCAGAGATTTTACCTTAGAGCTCGGGCGTAAAACTACTGAACTAATCTGTAACTCTGCAGTACAACAGCAATTTGAGTGATAAGTGAATGCCCAACAGACAGCAACAGCGTTATTTTTGAACATATTAATTAGCCAATGTTGTAGTTACTGCAGGTGATCATTCTCGTGTCAAGTTTACAGTCAATACAATATTCCACCCTGAAGGACTATGTAGTGACACTGCATTCATTTTTGGCAATCACTATTTCTATTGCCACCCCATGTATAAACTTTGTTTTATCCCTCCGAACAGTGCTGTTCCTGGTTCGAGCGCCAATATGACACACGCTTTTGTGATACCCCTTGATTGTTTCTCGCTCTGTACTCTTTGTTCTGCAGGTTTGCCTGGACACTTCTACGGTTCAACTTTGATTTTCGAACTGCTAGCGAAGCATCATTCAGTGTGTCATGCATTTATATACCGCGACCGCACGCCACTCATTTTGTTAGCCTTGAACGCCATAACCGACATGATTGATTGAGTTCCGTGTGTCTGAATTCACATGAAGTCAAGTGTGATAAGTTCCAATCCGACCTAACTGCGCTTGATTGGTGAACGAACACAAGTAGACCCAGTTGTGTGCGTTCTATTACCCGGCTCAGTTTCGTTCCCTATTCTACGTATTACGGACCAGAACTGATCTGCTTGCACGAGTCATTGTCCATTTATCCTGGACCAATTGAAAAATACAAACTGGCTCGGGTTTGTGAATACTATGAAGCAGTGTGTCTATTCATATTTCCATCACGTGATTCACCCCTCCCCACCTCATCTCAAGTTCCCTTCATGTTCCTTGTACGTATGAACCATTTGGTACATGCATGTGAGACACTCAATAACTAAAATCCAGTACCGTCCCGACTTGGTTTTCATTTCCGACTGAGGCATAGAACATTCAGAGACGAGCTTAGTGCGATCTTTACATGAATAATTACCCAACAACATTCAGAAAACGATTCCTTCTTCATGGAAGACCTCTAGCACATTACAAGTGCTGTTAATCGTCCTCAAATGGGATACCTGATTCTTACAACGTGGATCACATGTTTGTGCAGCAACAGCTCAGTTGTGGTCTCTCCCAGTAGTGAAATATCCATCGTTTCTGGTAAAACAGTCTATGGACAGGACGAAAATACTTGGGATACCAAGGAGATTTTTCCTTTCTTACTCGAAACCTCATTTTGTGGAAAGAAATTAATAAACCGGGAAAAACAAACATACCGATGATACGTGTACGTGTTCATCGTGAATGAAAATATCTACCGACTGCACTAAATGGCGTCGGTCACGATAAGTGCAGTACCTACAATCAACCTAAGACGATTTTACAGCTGCTTTTTGCTTGCAATGATTTAGAGAACTGCGAATGAAAGCTGTTCAATAAGACTCTTGAGCAGATAAATGATAAAATCAGCCGTACTCGGATTTCGCGAGGGTTTATTCGGAGGCATAAGAGCTGTCTGGTTGCTGCCCGAGTGAAACGCAGATTCCACATACGTGAAACACTACCCACTTCCAGCATTTCAACTACTTCCTCTACTCATCGTTTTCATCCAAAGATGATGTATTTGCAGAAAACAGAATTCTTCAATTCTGATCAAACAACCATTAACGTGCACTGGGCACAGCGGCTTTGAGTGCCAACCCCAGCGGGATCCCCAAATGAAATCAGTTACAGTTCAGTTCATTCAACCATTAAAAGCGCATTGCTGTGCTCTGGTTTCCGTTGCTGCTTTCAAGCATCGTCCAGTAAAAGGCGAAAAGAATAGGAGCATAGTGATAAAGATTCACGAAGTCAAGGTATCCAGCGGAAATCAAGAGGACAAAGAAACAGCCCGAATGCAACTACACCACTGACTGCGACAGCTATCCGTATCAATTATTGTTTCCAACTTTTTGGTAGGTGGATCACGTGGACCCCAACCTGGAAGTCTAACACGTCCTAATTGGTCAAGGATTTCATATCTTATTACCATATCATGGACTGACTACCCTGGCCTACCTTCCAACAATTACCTGCCTCGGAGAACAGCGGACGCTGAGGAAGTCATCGATGGGCATGCGTAAAACATGTCCCAGGCACCTAAATCTGTTTAGATTCAATACTTGATCCAGAGACTGACCTCTGGTTCCCAACACCCTACGCCTAACCTCAGCATTGCCGATACGGTGTTCCCACCATACTCGGGCAATGCTACGGAGACATCGATGCTCGAACATCGACAGTCTTCGCCTGTCTTCTACTCCTAATGGCCATGTTTCTGAACCGTATAAAACAACGGACCTGACATCCGCATTGTACACTCGACCCTTAACAAACAATCGGATGTCACGCCGACGCCACAGATGACGGAGGTTGACAAAATTTAAACGCGCCCTATGTATACGCGATAAAACTTCATATGATATCTGTCCATCTGGTGAAATGTAACTTCCCAGATAACAAAATTTATCCACTTCGGTTAGAGTTTTCCCCTGCCAAGAACAGGTTTGGTTTTGAGCCTGCTGCAGCATTTTACACTTTGAAGGTGCAAAACGCATCCCAAACAATGCTACACTGTTGTTAAGGCTACCTAAGAGAGCTTGCCACTTACCTAAATCTTTAATTAGAAGAACAATGTCGTCCGCATATTCCAAGTCAGACAGTTTACTACCTGAGCAAAATTGGATACCAATATCCTCACAAGAGGATAGGGCTATCTCAAGAATCAGTTCATTTAGAAAATTGAAGACAAAGGGCGAAAGAGGGCAACTCTGATGAACACCACTTTCCGTGGTGAACTCGGGGAAAAATCGCCGTAAGCACGAACTCGGCTTTAGCTGTTCGCTTACAGGCATTGGAAAAGAGAAGTAAACTTCCCTCGTACTCCCTTCAGTGAGAGACAGTACCAGAGAACATTGCGGTCGTTTTAGTCGGACGCCACTTTCAGATCAAGAAAGACTGGGATCGTGGGCCCACGGAAGATGTATCTGTACTCTGAGATTTACCGAAGAGTAAAGATGTGGTTGATGCAACTTCTACCACGTCTGAAACAGGCTTGATTTTCTCGCATACAAATTTCGTGGGCACTGGATAGTCGGTGGAGAATAAGCCTAATGAGCAGTTTGGACGCGAAACTTACCAAGTTAATTTCCCTGTGGTTTTCAAAAGAGCACCTGTCAACCCTCTTGTAAAACAGCACAATCACCAATTCATACCATTTACTGAGAATCCACCCCCTATCCCAAATAATACGGAGGAGTTTTGTTAACTCCGAAACCAAAGCTTTGCCACCATCCATGGGGAAAGATGAAGACAACCCATCCAGTCCAGCGTCTGTGTACTTTTTCAAGTAACCCATCTCCTGCATAATCTCCATTTCTCATGGAGGACTGAGTTTAACCTGCTCCGTTTCTCTGGCATGCATATTAGGAAGGTCCACCGTTGAAGTGCGCCAACTGAATTGTTCCTTGAAATGCTCCGCCGAACGCTCCAGACGAAGTCCATAAGAGTGAATCACTGTGCCATCGGATTCCTCAATTAACTCACCCACATCAGACTTGCATGGACCGGTACCTCTAATCAAACGGGAAAGGTTGCCAGCATTGCCAATGGGCGCAGCCTTTCCCATTTCCCTACATTTCGCAATCCACCACTACTCGCCGTCATTTCTAAGGCTCTTAGTCAGTTGGTGTCTCAGGGGTTAGCGCACTTCACTGAGTGTGGCATCCGGAAAGACGAATCTGCGAGCATCCAATAGAGCAACTGAAGTCGAAGGTACCCATTGTTTGTGAGACCGATTTGAATCGGAGCCCTGAGTGGCATTCGAAGTAGCATGCATGCCCTCCTTGATCTGTTGCTAGCGTTTATCTGGGTTCTGGACACCCGACTGCATAGATAATCATGTAAACACCTTCCTTTGGAAATCATGTCGCCGGTCACCACCCAAAAGCCACTGCGCCTGGCGGGTGGCGTTTAAGTTGGCGCGACTACGCAAGAGACGTAAAAGAAGGCAAGCACGTACCAAAGTGGGATCTGGGTAGACAGGCGTGGACCAAAATGAACAGCAATCTTCAATTCACAATATAGTCAATCGAAATCCAACGTTTTGAAGACGAAGGAGGACGTCATGTGAGTCTATGCCGCTTCTTATGGCAAAAGTTCGTACTTGCCAAAAACAATCTGTGGTCAGAACACAGCTGAATGGGACGATCGCCGTTATCGGTACGATCGGCTGATTTAGCGAATGGGCCTCCAGTGTGCCTTTCGGAATCTCCCAAATGACCAACTTCGGTGTTGAAATCCCCAGCAATGACCACCACGTCCGTTGAACGTGCACCTCGAGGCAGCTGAGATAAATCCTGATAGAATTCGTCCTCAGCCTCAGAGGAACTTCAGTCAGTGGGCCCATACACAGACACGACGAACAAGCACTGGCGCTTCAGTTTGTTGTTGTTTACACGAGCCGAACCGTCCAGCCGAACTGCACACAAACGACTGCTGACTGGAATCCAGTCGAGTAGTGCACGCTCAGGTATCGTGCTCAGAGCATCCACAACGCCAGCCATACCACGAGCACTAGACACCGAATCACCCGACACGCGAAGAGCGAAGCGAGAGAATGAGGTTGTATCTGGGGTGCGAATAGTGATCACAGAGGTGGGGTCTTGTATGCGTGTTTCGGCGATACAGCATATATATCTATTTTAAAAAACGTCAAGTGTTTTAGGGAAGGCAGCCTGTTGCTCTATCTGACATAGTGTGTGGATGTTAAAGGCAGCCAAGTGAAGTGAATATATGGGCTTGAGAAGTGCATTCGATTTATACCCAACTCCTGAACTACTGCTTTCATCACAGCCGCAAATACCCGTGGTGTTTTTCATCGACCTTAGATTAAAAGAGGGAAAATGGGTAAAGCCCTTTTACAGGAGAGATACTGGAGGTTTCTGGGCACATCATACTTCGCAGCTGCCCACATCGCAGAAGGGGTTTTTCTTTGGGAACTCTAACCGGAGCCTTTGACTAGAAAGTCTGACCCAATACGGGAACCTGAACAAAGAACCAGTGAAGGAACTTCTTTTGGTCTGTCACGTGAGACCTGATTACTGCATGCATTTTGTCTTGTCGTCGCTGATGCCCTGTTATCGATCCACTTTTCGGATTCAGTCCTTAGCCCCCTGCACCTAATGGAGCAAGCGGAACGGGAACGGGTCAGCATCCTTTGGGACGGAGGTTGCCCAGCTTAGGTGGCCATAACTGCCCAATGAAGTGCGATCGTTTCTCCCATCGCCGAGAGTAACCCGAGGTACTCCACTCCTACATTCATCTAGTGGAGGTTTCCAGACCGGTAAACTGCTTCTCTCCGTGTTTATTCGCTGGAGTGACCTCTCCAGGGGCATAGTGAATAGCTCCAGATGTTGCTCACCAACTGATTCTGAGACTGGACTCCGTCTGGCCTGTACCCATTAGCCTACCAGTCATGATTGCATCTCTGGCTTAAGGAAGCCATCCTGCATGGCTCTTTGGGTCATGAGGCATGCAAGCCATCAGAACACGCCAAGGAGCAGTCTCGTCGCCAATCGGAAATAAACGAAAAGACTATTGAAATAGTGTGAAAGGAAATACAGGAGACGCCATCAAGCCGACAAAGAATGTATGTGAATGCAAGAGCGTCAATGATGGCGGCATCGAGCTATATCCCCTAATGTATTCAACCGCTAAATGCGGGAATCCCTTAAACTCCACGCAGGAAGCCTAACATGCCCTACATTATCAAATCCACTCAATGGGCTTTTCATACCTTTCTTCTAAATTATGGACTGGCCACTCTTACTAATCTTTCAACCATTAGCCTCCTCAGCGAACAATGCGCAATACATGTTACAGCAACTATATCCTGGTGAGTTCAAGTGTTTCATCTATTGATTTTGTTCGTTTACTAAAGACTCTAAGACGAATGGCAGCATTGCTGATACGGTGTTCTCACCAGATTCGAGAAATATTAGGAGCAGAATCGTGTTCGAATACTGATAATTACCGTACATCCCCTACCGGCAGTTGCCAAGTTCATGAACCATACAGAAGAACTGGCTTAACTGCTACAGTGTACACTTGAACTTTGGTAGGTAAACATATGTCATTTCAACGCCACAGATGAATGAGGTTGGCAAATGCCAAACAAGCCTTCTGTATGTGTAAAGACACATCGTACGATATCCGACCTTCGGCTGAAATGTAGCTACCTAGATAACAGGACTTAACTACTTGGTCTATAGTAATCCGATATATCAAAAGGTCTGCTCTTGGACCAACCCAGTCTTGCCACAAGATCTTGCACTTTGAGGGAGCAAAAAGTATACCAAGCATTGCTACACAGTTGTTGAGGCTGTTCATAAAAGCTTATATCTCACTTCGGAGGAATCGATCTGCGCGCATCTAACAGCGCAACTGAAGATGCACATATACAACGTTCCTACGTGTTTTGTACTTGGGCTTTGAGTAACAGCCCCAACACAAGTTGGAATACCTGCGGTAGTTTATAGAGAATATTGCTGCACGCACCTCAATAACAATTAATAGCTGACTACTGCGAATAATTCCAGTAACCAAAATGCAAATCCTAACGTTTGAATGTGGTAAAATAATTGAGACAATACGCCATGATCTAATATGGAGTAGAAGAAACACTACGAGTGCAAAACTGAAGCTTCACGTGGCAACAACATCGACAATCAATCCAGACAAATTAAGGCAAGAGGAGACTATCAGAACGAACCAAGGCACGCATTACCAGCACCCACGTTATAGATGGAAGAACCACATGATTGGTGCCATATAAACCCAGTTTAGGAATTCGATATTGCACTATTTGGGAGAATGTGTTTCGCGTGATACAAGTCTGGCTATTCACGTGTTGGCAGTAGCAAGGCAAACTATTAATTGTCAGAAAGCAGTACAGGTCAAACGTTGAAGACCTAACACTTTTGTCGCCTGAGTGTGCCCTGTCATTTCAGTTTCGTCAAACCTCAGTCTTTTGCTGTAAATAATTTCGTTTTGGCTGCTTTAGGTAGCCCGATCGGAAATCAATAAATCAAATAGAGTGAACACATAAAAAGGACGGTAAGCGTGGTAGATGCAGAATAGAGAAAGCAAATGGGTCGATGACCAAGTTGTCTAGCTATGTGGCTTGGTGTCTTCATTCAACAATCAGGTCGAATCATGTCGACCCCGATCACATGGACAAGCAAGTCCCGTGCAGTTAAACATTCACGCCTTCCTACCGTACCAACGACTGATTAATTTGATGACTATTTCAGTCACCTCGATCAACCTAGCGAACAGTGCACACCGAGTTCGTTAATCCGAGGATATGCATGTCACAAGGTGCACCAGCTGCGCATACTGACCGCAAATGATCTCGAGTCTTGAACACTGAACGCATTAATTGACCCCATTGTAACGCAAGATCAAGTCAACTGTTACCAAACATCAATGGTACACCTTTTGATGTCTACCACCTATGTCGCTTACGTGATTTGTGCACGAATAACAACTAAACGTGTCTACCACTCTTTTCGGCTTGGTGACTCATTCTCAAGTCTATTCGAAGACAGTTGCCAGTAGAGCGGAGGACTGTAGTGGATGCGGAGATCTCTAGGCCTTAGGTTCGAACCCGTCTCGTCTGGCTGTTTTTCCTCTAAATGTTTTAGAATGGCCAGGGGTGGGTGTTCCGGGGTCCGAGATGGCTACTCGTCCGGATTGCTTCTCGAATTGCCCCCAAGTGACTGTGCGTCCAACACAGCATCTGCTGAGGAAGTCCTACTCACTGCCTTCTTGTGGCGGAGGTGTTTTCACTAAAGTGGGAGAGCGAAGGCAAATGTCCGGCGCACACCACCGGGTTGGCTGACAGGAAGTCAGCCTAAGGAAGATGGCCAGATCCTGGCGCATGGAGCGTACAACACTACGCTCACCGGCACCTGTGGCGGAGGGGTGTATTGGGCACCGAGGATGTTTGGCCTCATCCAAAGAGCGAATGAACTGAGCACTCAGTCACCGGCTTTTAGTGGTTTTTAGAAGTGGCGAATGAACCATACAATTAGCCACCGGCTCATCTAGACCTACTCTGATGGCCTGCAGGACGCGCTTGGCTGCGCAAAGACTAGAGGTGCATCCTTGAACAAAAATGCTTACTCCGGACTGGGCGGCCGAGCAGTACAACAGCCCGCAATGCAAACAACTGACCGAATCTACTATAGTGATTGATTGATCTTCCGTGCGAACAAACGAACATACCGCAGAGAAATTGTTCTCCCATTTCCACTCCCTTCCATTTTCACATTCCACGGGTACTTCGATCGAAGGCACCCGCTGTAGTGTCACTGATGGAAATCCTAGCTGCGATCTCTTTTTTCCTTTTTCAGTTGGCTTCTGAGTTTCACCGAACCCGCTACCACCGGCTAATGCCCTGCTTCGTCTGCGATGCCCATTTAAAATGGCCACGTTCAACGTGCAAACCCTTATGCGCATAAGACGACAGGTGGGTTCAGCTCGTACGCTTGAATCCCTTCCCATCTATGTATGTTGCATCCAAGAGACCCACGTTTAAGACTCCAGTGCCATACTTCGATTAATGCCCCTATCAAATTCTTCAGTGAAGTTTCACTAAAGCCTTTCTGGGGACGCTGAAGCTGCGAATTCTGGTCTTTCTGGAGCTCATATTGCTCTCAGTGAAAGAGCTGAAGTGGCGTTGCTAGACCGGATCCTAGTTGAAAGTCGTTGATGTGCAGTGGGACTCAGGGGCTCGTGTAAAATGAGAAGAAATTCGTTGGTCTTTTGGGCGTATGCACACATTGACTGTAGCCCAGATGCAATCAAAGATACTTTCCACCAGAACCTCTAATACAAAGCAAGCCGGGTCGATATCGTGATATTGGTAGATGTGAGTGTTAGAGTGGGAAGGCTCTCATCGAAACGGGACGTACCTAGGAGATTTTTTAGGTTAGATTCCTGCCGTTCAGAGAATGGGGAACAGTTGTTGACTCTGTGCTCAGACTATCGCTAGTTCCTTGCCAGTACGAACTTCAGACGTTCTTATCAACGGCACGCCACCCTATTTGAGCCAACAGTGAACCCAGACCGACCACATCGCTATAAGCCACAAATGGCGGGGTTGCATACAAGACTATTCCTCGTACTGCAGCACCCCCCTCGATTCCGACCACGCATTAGTTTGCACTAAACTGTCCATGTGCTTCAGTGGGCGATACCACCGCATGCTGAATCGACGGTTAGATAGCAATAAGCTCTTTGATCCATCTGTTCCAAAACGCACAGGTTGGAGATCTAGTTGTAGCCCCATCTGATGACGAACCAGCACTAGTCAATTATCTAGAATGCTTTGCATTCTTCTGGCCTAGTAAGTCGTGGCCGGTCTCGTAGTGCCGCAAAACATTGGGTTTCGGCTGAATCTTTGCGCGCTATCAACGCACGTCAGTCGATTCCTGTTGGAAGCGAGTACAACACAGCAGGTCTGGAAACGATACGTACACTTAACGCGAGTCTTCGTAGTGACCACGAAATCCGGTGGTCGCTACGCGCATCATAGATAGAACGTGTTGCCGCGATGGAAAATTCCCGCAAGCTGTTTGATTTCATTCGAGATACCGGTAGGAAGCCTCTAGGCGTGATTAGAACATTCTGAGACTGACGGTTCGCCAATTCACAATCAGAAGTGGCATTTCGAATGCTAGGCGGAGCACTTCGAGACAAAATTTACCTGGTTCTCTCTCGGTCTCTCCTATAACCCTCTCGGTGCACGTTCAGTGTTCTGTTTCGACAGATTCACTCATAGATGCGGAAATCCGAAAAGAAATCCAAGCCTTGGAACGTCACAAATCGTCGGGCTCTGATGACAATTCTCCAGCCCCATTTGAAGATGACGGAGTACAGCTCCCTAGAGAAATTTTTGGTTTTGTTCTCAAAAGTTTGGAATTGCGAGCAGGTTCCGTCCTCGTGGGGAGGGGAGAATCGATTGTTGTTCCCATCTTTAAAAATGGCTCGCGCAGTGACTGCGCTAACCATTTGAAACAGAGCATTATCTCGAAAGCGTCGGAGCTGCTTGTGTCTGTCATACTTCGCAGGCTGTACCAAACGCGTGAAGAGAAGACTCGCGAAGAGTAAGCCGGAATTCTTTCCGGTCGTGGATGTACCGATCAAATCTGTACCCTCCGACAACCGCTAGAGCATCGTCACACCTTCCAATTACCAACAATCGTCATGTTCTTGGACATTCCCGAAAACTTCGAAACTGCAAAACGTATTGCACTATGAAATTGTTTATTCACAAAAAGAGTTTCGGAAAAGTGCGCACAGTTCTCTGGTACTGCCTCTCACTGAAGGGTGTACGAGGGAAGTTTACTTCTCTTTTCCAATGCCTGTAAGCGAACAGCTGAAGCCGAGTTCGTGCTTACGGCGATTTTTCCCCGAGTTCACCACGGAAAGTGGTGTTCATCAGAGTTGCCCTCTTTCGCCCTTTGTCTTCAATTTTCTAAATGAACTGATTCTTGAGATAGCCCTATCCTCTTGTGAGGATATTGGTATCCAATTTTGCTCAGGTAGTAAACTGTCTGACTTGGAATATGCGGACGACATTGTTCTTCTAATTAAAGATTTAGGTAAGTGGCAAGCTCTCTTAGGTAGCCTTAACAACAGTGTAGCATTGTTTGGGATGCGTTTTGCACCTTCAAAGTGTAAAATGCTGCAGCAGGCTCAAAACCAAACCTGTTCTTGGCAGGGGAAAACTCTAACCGAAGTGGATAAATTTTGTTATCTGGGAAGTTACATTTCACCAGATGGACAGATATCATATGAAGTTTTATCGCGTATACATAGGGCGCGTTTAAATTTTGTCAACCTCCGTCAACTGTGGCGTCGGCGTGACATCCGATTGTTTGTTAAGGGTCGAGTGTACAATGCGGATGTCAGGTCCGTTGTTTTATACGGTTCAGAAACATGGCCATTAGGAGTAGAAGACAGGCGAAGACTGTCGATGTTCGAGCATCGATGTCTCCGTAGCATTGCCCGAGTATGGTGGGAACACCGTATCGGCAATGCTGAGGTTAGGCGTAGGGTGTTGGGAACCAGAGGTCAGTCTCTGGATCAAGTATTGAATCTAAACAGATTTAGGTGCCTGGGACATGTTTTACGCATGCCCATCGATGACTTCCTCAGCGTCCGCTGTTCTCCGAGGCAGGTAATTGTTGGAAGGTAGGCCAGGGTAGTCAGTCCATGATATGGTAATAAGATATGAAATCCTTGACCAATTAGGACGTGTTAGACTTCCAGGTTGGGGTCCACGTGATCCACCTACCAAAAAGTTGGAAACAATAATTGATACGGATAGCTGTCGCAGTCAGTGGTGTAGTTGCATTCGGGCTGTTTCTTTGTCCTCTTGATTTCCGCTGGATACCTTGACTTCGTGAATCTTTATCACTATGCTCCTATTCTTTTCGCCTTTTACTGGACGATGCTTGAAAGCAGCAACGGAAACCAGGGCACAGCAATGCGCGGTTAATGGTTGAATAATTTTAAGTGGACAGAATTGATGATGCACTGACAATACAGAAAGCTGTGAGTCTCTTGGCGATCGAGGTATAGAGGTATGGTACGCACTCTGCGCCTACGTAGTGCAAACCGCATTTTCAAGATTGGCAAAAGCCTGTGCTTGTACTCATCCTTTGTGATCATCCAGACTCAAGTGAAAACACTGAGTACCTTGGGAGCTTGATAAAAGCTTCAGATGGTGTTAGGGAGGACTAAAGCTAACTTAGTTAACCTGATACACCAGTGTTGTCGTGATATCCGCCTCTCTCCTAACGAGTGGGAGTACGTTGCCGCGGTTCGCAGTGTTTCACTCTACGGTTGCGAGACCTGGCCACCTCGCGTTTAAGATGCTCGGCGTCGTCCCGCGTTCGACAACCGATGTCACCGAAGCATTGCTCCTGTTTGGCGGGAACGTCCAGCGAGTACTAACGAGGTGCGCCACCATGTGTTAGGCACGGGTAGCCGCCCTGTTAACATAGTGACCGCCTTCGGTGACTCGGTCATGTTGTACGAATGCCTGTTCAACGTCTAGCTTCCTGTGCTCTATACGCACGTGCTGGGCCAGGCTGGAAGAAGCGACGAGGCGGTCAAGCCAAGACTTAGTGTATAGGTGTGAAAAAGCTAACATCAACATTGACTTCAGTTGGCACCTTTCGCCTTCCTGGTTGGGGCCAAAGAGATACGAACTGTAGTTGGTTAGAGACGCTGAGAGACATGGCTCAGAATAGAAGTCAGTGGCGCGAAGGTTGTGCGGTCTGTCGGTCGAATTCTTATACCTGGTAATAACAAAAATATCATTCCGACAAGCAAAACGACAAAAAAAGACTATCAAAAAGTTTACGGTGGAAACCAAGAAAGGTCCGTATTTTTTCTCTCTCACTAACTGTCTGTTTTACTGTACTGGACATCCCTTTCATATGTTGTTACTGGTGTTTTTACGTCGAAATCTCGCTTGACCTCAAGCCGTTGTAAATATAAATAGTAATAATAGGGTCTATCTCCGTTACATTTGTAATCAGTGGTGTAAAACGTGACAAATGCAATCCACTTACTGTTATGAAAGTAAACACAAAACCCGGCCGTAACCGGTTAGCGAGCGGCAAGCAAATAAGTAACGTCATCGAGATGAGTTACAGGAATGCGCAAGCGTATGTTCACCTTGGGGCAAGCAAGGTCAATCGGTATGTAGCGGAATCGGAACATGGTTAAATAACAACCAGTGTATCTTGGTGCACGAGAGGGATGTCGATCAACTGTCGGCGTAATGGGCATGACTGTTCAAACCGGGTATAGCAATCTCACCATTCTATCATGTGCCTAATTCGTACAGAACAACGGACACAAATCAGGTCTAATTCGGTCTGTGGACAGGACTTACCAGTGATGTTTTCGAGTTGTCAGACCAAATTTGGCGTTGCATTCGATACAAGCCAGACCATCCTCCCATCTGGGTTCCTGAACTAGTGAATCTGAAACAAGGGGCGTAGAACAAACAGTCATTGTACTGGAGTTGGTATAAATTTAACGAGTCACCGGAATCTTGTCCCCAGTCGGAACTTTTTGACCAGTGAGAAATAAACAGAAGAAAAAGTCATCAATTTGTGAATCGACCAGTGGTCATCATAAACCGAATATTCGACCGATGGTGATTGTGTGATATGAGCGTTTGTAATTCGGAGGTTCGAACCACGGCACCGACGTTTGTCACATAGGTAATAAACAGAGTAGTCTGCTGTTCCACGGATGGTTACCACGCACGATGCAGAGAGATTCCGGAAGGGATTAGTATATAGATGAGTGCACAATGTTTCTCGGAAGTGTACGACCGGCTTAGTGGTTATTGCCGTTTGCCAGGTATGTGTGCCCAGTACTCCCTGACCAATCGTTCTCATAGTTTTTACAATACTTAGATGTTTTATTCACAACTGTCTCATTTGGACATCATAAATGTGGGTGGAAGGCTCTCTTAGAAGAGTCCGCTTACACTAATTCACTGTGACTAGCTCCTTGGAGAGAATAAGCCGGCTTCGTGATGACATGATTAGGAAGTTCCATGGGTGTCTGGTATAAGAGACGACCCCAGCATCACGGCTTTTTTTGAGGATGCATCTTTAGCTTTTGCATAACTAAGATGGGGTTGCAACGCAGGAGCGCATTGATGCATAGTTTGTGGTGGCTTTCTAGGAGGTCGTTCGCCATTCGATTGTATTGAATCCAATACACGGGTCCATGCAGCCCTAACACTTCGAAAGATTTCCGTCACAGTCATTGGATTATACAGCAAATACTACCCGTCCACTCAGGGACAACTGCCTTTGCATGCCGAACATCATTTCACCGAGGTTTGGGGACCTCGGTTGCCCTCAACTCGGGTTAGCCCGCCTGCCGAGCGCTTTGCCGACGTGTAACCGCTGATGCATGCTTCAGCTTCGTGGAGCCGCAGGTGAACGCTGGGTTTCAGACGGAGACAAGAGAGATGATATCCCAAGGGCAAGGCAGTCTACCAACTGGAAAGTGTTACACCTATCAGACACCTCATACGCGCACGGAGGCGTAAAAACTTTGATTCGCTGATAGTTCTGTTTAGGTTAGTTGCAGTTAACCTCGAACATGCAGCGATCATCAGCTGACATATTCTGTCCATCGACTAAACTTGTTAGTTTTGCCGACGCCCTTCCATCGCAGATATGCGAAAGTATGAAACGAGAAGTGTATCGGACGCTGTGACCGTGATGATTGTGACAGATATGCACTGCTAGCTGATGAAATTGAGTACCGGAGTTCAGACCCTACGAGCATTATTCATCCTTGTGGTTGTGGGTTGATCAAGACAGGCTTGGTTCATCGGGATGAACGTGGCTGACTCGCTCCAAATAGCGCATCAAGTTCATGTAGGTGTGTGGTTAGTAATCCTTGAACTCAACTCACATGCAGGCATAAACCAGATAAACGTTGTCGTCTGTCCAGTAAAACCTCACATTTCTCAATCATTCTCCCACGAGGTAATGTATTGCTTACCAAGAATCTGTGAAAGAATCCGATCCGGCGCTGCTGTTCCGGTGCGTTGACGACTCAGACTGAACACACTATGACCGTCCGTATTTGCAGTACCCATGGAGGCACCGGCATGAACCAGGGCGATACACAGAGCGATGTTGTTGGCTCGGTAAGCTAAGAGAAGGGCTGGTTACGAAAAGCACAAGAAGGAAAGGTAAAGGTGAGCAGAGCTGAATGCGTAGCAGGATGTGTTGAGCTGACTTTAACAAGCATTTCGAAAGGACGATTACATTTAACTCCGTGCTTCCTTCTTATCATTGACAGAGATTCATCAATGTAAGCACTGGCCTCGGTCGAGTATGCTCACAACTTCATCCTCAGCAGGAAAATGAGATTCTAAGCGTTTTCAAAATTTTGCTGACAATTTGTTTCTAATAAATACGACCCATGTCACAGAACACTGTCGGATATGGTCCTCTTTTTCTCTTAACCTGCTTAGTGTATTCATTTATCTCCTGCCCCGGTTGAACTGAAAAACGAACTACTAGTCACTCTTGACAATGTAATATGCCGACTTCTCACATTCGAGTTAAAGCGGATCATAAACTTGGGTTATTGCAAGTGTATACGAACAGAACAAAGGCAACGATCGAGAGCCACACGAGGTTCGTTTAATCTGATCGGTCGGAAACACAGGACATGTCAGCTTATAAATAACAAAACAGACGAAATAAAACAATAGTTTACCTTGACATTAACCCAATACATTTCGTCCTCTCCTAACAAATGCAACGTACATGCCTCCAATCTATTTGCCTGGTATTAGTTCGTGATCGACCAGGGTAAAATATGCTCGAACCCAATGACCCATTTCTAGTTTCTGTTCCCATGATTTTAATAAAAAGGAACCAGCAATTAGAGTTTCACGTTCAATGAAGTGACACTTCATTCCCTAGAATCCATCAGATCAGGTTACTTGGGGACAGGAAGTAAGTTAGTTTGAATTCTTGATTACGACCTAACCCCCCACCCACCCAACCTGTCTACTCACTAGCGCAGTATTGGGCTTAGGATTACTCCAGATTCAATTTGACTCAGTCAACGCGGGTGGTACTCTTTCATACGGAGGGGTAATTGTCGTACCGTGCGACCGACGTAGAATAAGCCATAAAAACATCTCAATGAGTAAACTACCACTGTCAATATCCGTAGTTTGTCTTCGTTCACGTAAACCGCGGGCCGTTGAAGGTGTCCTTCACAGAACCACATAGGAGCCCTATCAGGTTACCCTTAAAACGAAGACTTTTCGGTTGTAATTGCTTGAAACTTTAGGTGCTATTTTACCGTAGTTCATTGATTTAACTGATCCCGATATCCGTGACTTCAAATAATATCGGTTGTGAAAAACGGATCGTCTTTCAATTTTATATTGCCTACATCGTCCCGACTTCCTGCACCAAAATACTGGGTCGTTTACATCGTATGGACAGTCATAACCACTGATTTGCGCGCGCATACACACACACGAGCATGAATTACAGTGAAGAGTAAAAAAAAATCGTACTGGGAGCGACTATGGTCCGCAGGTCGACAACCGGTGACTTACGTGTGTTACCCGAGGCATCTTTTGCATTGATTTGTGGTGCCACCGTAACCTCGAATAGAAACTGAAGCATCTCCACGGCTATTGATGGATTATGCTCCGCCAAAAGATGAATTGGAAACTGACCTCTGGAAAACATTTTGTACAAAAACATTTGATAAGGTAAAAAAAAGTAAGCGGAGGCACAAAACTAGTCTCTAGGGCTCCATGATATCCGAATAAAGTACATTACAGTATATTCTAGTGTTAATTGGGCTCAATCACCGACCCACGGCTTATTATTGGCTAACCTCGTGGGATATACGAAGTGCCAGACAGAAGTGGCGTTTCGGAACGCTGTTTTCCGTCTTCTTGGGCATTCCAAAATCTTTGGTATTCATCCATCACCGTTCGGCTGCTTCTCAAGGCAGCGGTCTTATTAGGGAGGACCGCTTGACAGACAGGCTATAAGAAAATATGGCAGCTGAGAATAAATTCCTTACACGCCGCGTTTGAACCTGGAAATTAACGGACGACTTGTAATCCACCAAACTGTTTTTCAAGAAATAACGTATTGCGCTGCTTCTTTAGTAGTGTTTCAAAACACGAAACAGATGTTTACGGAATCAAACTTGGAAAAACCCTACTCTGTGGTTACTTCCTCAGATAATTTTGGTAGCAAGCACACTGTGACCAAGAAGTTTGGGATAGCCTCAATTCGGTCGAAATCTTGACATACGGTCGAAGTTCAGTTTACACAAGTGATACTATCCTCAGTAGGCAAAAATATGCGACAGACAACGAGTGACAGAGCAGTAACAGTAGTATAATTCGGAATTAGGCCGTATGTCAGGATTTCAACCGAATTGAGGTGGTTCTGAATCTTCTGGACATCGGAAGATGTGAAAGATGATCTCCCACGACGATTTCAGAAAATGTCCCGGAGAATCTGGCACTAAACACCAAAAAACACAAACTAGCTCCATCGTGCGGGATCTGCTCGATTTTAACGGTCACAACAAGCACTTTAGGTGATAAACCGTGAAAAAACCGGTCGTTTGTTACGGTTCGTCGAGGCAGCCGCTATTCGGCATTTTACGTCTAGCCTGTGTAAACAGCCAGAATTCATGGCGAGCCTTACCTGGCCATGGTGAGGCTGCAACCGTAATCCGATCGGTGTCCGTGACCGACAGCTCAATGTGAGCCAGTGTGGCGACCGTTGACCATCTCCTTGCTAATTGTTCCTACCCGTACATGTTTCGGTGTGTGTAGAACCACCGCTGGTTACGAGTCCATTTTCACACAATTGAGAAGAAAATGCAGAATATCCGGCAATTGATGTTTGTTATTCTTTCTCTATGAGTGCCTGAGGCGACATATCTTACCATCCGATACCTGTTCTTGTTGCGCAATCCATCACTCAAGCAACTGTCGTTCAGTGCAGCGATGCTTACCGTGATTCATGAGTCAGCTCTCTGTGTACAATACACGTTTGATACAAAAAGTAACCGAACAGACCCTATCCCTCACCGACCAAGCCTTCAACTAAGCTTAATCTACTGTTATAGATATTTTTTCATCGTCGCCATACATACCATGGTATGTTCTACGATCGCGATCGATAACAGTAAGCGCACTGTTCTGATGAACTGTGTCAAGGCGACACAGCACTTTGTGCTTCTAAACGGAAGTGAAATATGAAATATCTAACTCGTTTAATTTACTACCAACACGAGAAGCCTGGATTGCACAGAAAACGGACAACCCTCTTGTATTTTTCGCAACTGAAAGTCGACGCCACGAATCGCAATCGAACCCGCGACCTTCCGCCTACCGGGGCTGTTGCGTATCGATTCGTTACTTGAGTTATTTGCACCCAGTTGGCCGTACCGAGATAACCTAACTGTTTATTAAGTTGAAGGTCGCCGGTTCGATTCCAGTTCACGGTGTGGGACTTGCGGGTGTGAAAAATATGAGTGGATTATCTATGTATTGAACACAGGTTGTTCAAAAATACAGCGGGACAAGTTCAGTACAATTCAGGCATACAAAGTTGAGTGGATAAACTATCATCGGCATTTGATCTGCTTGAGTGGATGATCTACGGGAAGGGAGGGGATGGGGGAGGGGGGTACGCAATGAAGACAGAAGCTAAACAACTTGGTGACTTCACATTTTTCATCGAGTATGTAAATAGAGCAAAAGTTCAGGAGCGATTACGCGAACTTACCTTACATTCATAATACATGGATCCGTGGTTTGTTGAGAGAGCAACACAGTCAGACAGGCAGTATGTCCTGTGCGAACAGCCAAATGCAAGGCTAGAATATACCGGAAAAAAGAACACGAGTAAAGAGTGGACCACGATGTTTTGGGAAATTACATTCCTGGTTTCTCAAATAATAACAAAAAAAAAAAAACAGAAGCAGTAAACACCTGTTCTGAGGATAGTGAAATAGTAAATGGGAATTCTCAACCGTCTACAGCCGCCTTGGTGAGGTGATTTTAAGGATACCATTATTGGAGACGTGGTGAAAAAGTTTGAATACCTAAAACAGGGGGACTCGTTTGGACAGATCGGTTCTTTTCCAGCAAACTTTTCAGGAGCGCTTTGCTCTTGGAGTGTAACAACAGATGGGTGGAGGAGCTCAACAGCATAGTTCGATTGCATCCACCTCAACCGCACGAGATTTACAAGGCACACGCGAAATATGGTTGCATAGATGTGAAATTTCCGGTCGAAAATAAGGATATGGGGTAAGAAGAATAACAATAAGTCCCACAGTGACGGCAGGAGGAAACGTAGCGCAGTCAATCGCGTCTCGCATACCGCTATGCTCAAATTTTTTTGAACGGTAAAAAAGAAAGTCTGCACCCCACGGATGGAATGTATTCAATGACTAGATTGTCGACCATCGACTTTCTTTGATGCTTAGCAAAGATGGAATGAAGCGACCGGATGGGGAAGATTGAATGCAGATGGTTAGGTAGGAACTCAAACCGAATGATTCATCACAGCTGTTTCGATCAGGCGAATCCGCTGACCTGGGCAAGTGATGATCTTCCACACCCGACCTATTCTTACTGTAGATTTGAGTGCAATGAAACGAATGAACCCAAGGACTATAGGGACTCAGGGTAGCGTCAAATTTGACCTGAGGTGTCAGGTGGTGAACTGTATATTACTCTTGATACCAAATTGCATCTCATGGATAGCATGTTGATCAGTCACCCAAGTGAGCTGAAAACAGTACTAGATTATTTGAAAAAGAGTATGTCCATGTTTAGTATGTGCTTCGAACCTTCGAAATACAGAACGATGTTATGGAAATTGGTATGCCATAGACAAATTTTGGCATCTCGTCAGTTGAATCACATCTATTGGTGGTATATCGGGTGAAGTGCACGGGGGGTGCAGTTGGCTTTTACGGATCTGACCATTACACAAACTTCAGTTCAGATCCGATGCATACTACGATAGTTGGCCCAATTCGTGTACAACTCAGAAACTCGGCTGTTAGCAGTAAACGATACACGGATTATTGGTGTTTGAGCGTAGATGTTTTGCCACCATGGTACGAATACTGTTTCAACAGTGCTTGGGTTGAACGCAGGGCATTGAGGACAATAGGTTGGTTCCTAGAAGAAGCATTTTGTTTGATTCGGTTATAACGGTTTGGGATGTTATGCCGCCTACTGGATTTTCCGACTGCAGATTGCGCATAGGTACAGTAGTAGGGGCATATCCCATGACTTCGAAAGCTTAGATCACCAAGACGAACTGGCAGTCATAAACTAGAGGCTTGAAGTGAAAAACTGTATAAACTCGTATTATCTCACTTGCAAGTAACATTGCGGGCATTAGTGGATGGATCATTGCTGTCTACCAGCATCAATGTGTCCGGCAGTCGTGGTGGGGTTCAGACCTTGTCCCTCCGGAATGACAGAAACTGATACGGTTTAACAAACATCATGACCAATCAAGAGACATGGGACAGTGCTGAATTCGGTGTGTGGTTTACAATTTGCATGATTTTCACTGATTCCTTCTTTTAACTGCTCACCCACCTTAAGGCTTTAACTCCAACAGCGTGTGATACTGTTGTGTATCGAACAAACCAAAGCACGGGAATGCGGGGTCAGCGGTTGAAAGAAAGGAATTAGTCCATTGTCGGTGATAACACTGTCTAGATTCCGTCAAAGAATAAAAACCCTTGCTTTTCCTAGTCGTTTTATTGGTGTCATTTGAATCACCCTGGTCAGATGAACAGAATAGGCAGAAAATAATGTACGGCATACGGACTCCAAAGTTTGCTAACCTCTCCGTGAAACTCGCTGTGGGAAATCGAATAAGGCTACTAAAGTAATAGTTAACCCAGGCTATATTGTACAACTCAACCAGGTATTAACTTTTTTCGGACGGTGACGGGAACCGAACAGACACACTGCATTTATCAACATTCAACATGGTTGACTGCCACTACCACTCGGGCAATTTCGACCTGGAAGAGAATATCGATGAATGTTACTGAATACGATTACCGTTAGCGAGATTCCGTTCCAAGCCAGATACACAGACAACGGTGAACACTAGTCGTGATCGTCACCGGCACGGTCCAGTATGATTACTTTCTGAAACCAGCCCGGGCGATACAATACTGGTATTGATTTTGTTCGGGTGCGTAGAAACAACGACACCACAACATTAGCGGCTCAAACGGCGAGAAATCAAAATATTTTAGGAACTGTATAAATTACAGTGAGCGAAATGCTAGTGCACGTTAGCACGTTTTGTTGGCTTAACTGGCGGTCACACGATTATGAATGCACAAGAGATGTATAAACCCGTCAATCCAGGTCATCAACTCCGAATGTAGTTTGTTCAAAATTTGTATGCACGTAAACAAGGGGAATATTGTGCACAAAACAGAGTTATTGATGTGGAACTATGCAGGCCGAGGAAACGAACGCTACGAACAACAAAGTTAGCGAGCTTGATAGTATCAGCGATTCATAATCGTGGCCAGGTGTCGCAGGCAGTGGTGTAGTTGCGACTAGGTTCTGCTTCCGTTTGCATGTTTCCTTCCATACTTTCTTCTTCTGTTAGGCTGATCCTTGTACTTCCATTCGTTTTTCTCTCGAGTGGACGATGGTCAGAGATACGAACCCAAACCAGAGTAAAGTTTACTGGTCGAGAGGACCGAGCCAACCCTGCTGTCAAAGATCGCATGGGTGACAAAACAGAACAACTGGTTAGCTTTTATTGGCCTCAATGCCGTTATTAGTGTTATGAGACGGTAGGCGATCGGTTTCTAAATATGATCAAGTCAACGAATTTCGGTCCGTGGTGGTTGAGTGATTCAGAGCGTTTACTTTACCCCTCGGAGGTCAGAGGTTCAAATCCCCGCCGTCAACCCCGACCATACTGAGGCACTTGGGGTATATATCTCTTCCATTGCACTCACACACAAACATGTAGTAAAAAAACCATCCTAAGCAGTGCACCAATTGTTCCGATCGGAGAAAAACCAAGAATGCGTCAGTGTTACGTGAGTTAAGGGAAATGGAAGGAAGGCACGGAACAAATCGATACGACGCAACAAGAGACAAGAAAAACATACGTGTATTCATCTCCGAGTCTTGCTCGTTTACATTTGCCCCAGTCTCGATCAGACAGTAGAGCAGTTCGGGTCGATTATGCACCACGCACAAATGCAACGGAGTGTATTTCTGAGTTGTTCGATCCTCAGTCGATGCACCAGCCAACAACTACATAGTGCGAAGGAGATGGTTTCAACGGGAACAGAGTGTAGGGAACAGAATGATCGAATAACAGAACAATAGTCCATTGGGGGTACTAGAGGTTCTCTTCATTACCTAAGCCAAACCATGTCTGAGACTAAAAGCACATAACCCTCACCCTGGATCTATCACGACCTTGATCAAACATCCACTCACTCATACACGCATTCACCGGACGCGAAGTCCCAGATAAATCACCTCAAATGGGGATTCACTTAACATTTTTGATTGATATTCGTTGTACGTGCTCAACCGATGAGATTAAGCAAAAGAAATTGCTCCAATAGTGTTCTATGTTTGACCTAGTTTTTCTAGCTTATCACGAGATCTTAATGCAAGTAAAACGAGGAAGAAGTGAGATAAAAGCGTTAACAAAACGAAATATTGTACTTTTATTATATAAAAAGGGAGTAAACAAATAAACGAAAACCGCACGACGGGAGAGTAGCCAAGGCCTAAAAACCCCGGTGAGACGGTGCTCAGCGTGCGAATGGCCGGATGACATCTACTGCTTTATCTAACGACCAAAAACCAAAACTGTCCAACCAACAGGACAAATGGGGGCGTGGTTCATGATAACTTCTATGGAATGGCGAACGAGCCTGGTGGGACATGAAGACCATTCTTGACATCGGTAGTCAGGCCACCCCTACAGGCACGTTACTCAAGCACCAAATAAATGAGAAAAAGGGAGACATAAGTCACGAGATGAAAATCGACACTGCAAGTCTCTTCAAAATTCGTCCGCGTAATTCCGGCACCGGGAGTATTAGGGTTCTCCGAACAGAAGACAGCTACCAACTCTCCCACAGTGGATCTACTGATGACTCCGGTCATCATGGCTTCTCGGTCGCTGTCAGTAGCAGGGCTAATAAGACGCTGATTTCATGGAGCTCCACATCTCCTCGAATTTCTGTAGTTTGTTTTTCTTCCTAGGCTCCGAAAATATTAGTTGTTGCGATCTACGCCCCGATATTACCATCCGAAGAGACAGTGATATATGAGTTTTACGACAGATTTAAAGGGCTGGTCAACAATGTCCCTAATCGAGATATACTTGCCGCTACGAGGGACTGAAACGCTCGTACTGGTCAGTCAAACCAAGCAACTGGACACATCCTAGGGAAATATGGCCGTGGATAACAATTTGATAGTGGCGCTCGTCCCGTAAGTTTCGCTAACTACAACGGACTAACCGTTCCCAATACTCGCTTCGAAAACTCCAGGCGACACCTGGTGACCATATACTGGTACGATCTCGCTGGGCGTCTTCGACCAAAGACTGCCGGTCCTACAGAGGTGCAGAGACAGGAAATAAAGCAACAACCACACCCTTGACCAAGCATGCCCCAAGGTCCACTTAGCCAATCGCAACAAATCCTGTGCTCCGAGAAGGATTAACGCAGTTGCCCTAGGACCACCGGCAAAGTGACAAGCAGTATCAGATGCTATCACCGCCCATCTAAGCAATTACCCGGCCAGTGAACAAAGATCGGTGGAGCAACAATAGAAGCTGAGGGAATCGTCCATCAGAGCAATCTGTGGTCGACGAACTGGGCAATATACCACAAAAACAGAAGGATTGGATTTCCGGGACGACTCTCCATCTACCTAAAAGGGCCCAAACAGTCTCCCCGGCTTTCGGGAGGTTCATCGAAAACCTGCCCACTCTGCGCGAAAAGACCGAGACAACTAGTCCGATGTCGCGGGTAATATAGAGACAGCGGCCACCTGCAGTGACTTCTCAAAACTCGTCCGTTTCAATCGCAGTGCATACAGTAGAATCGTTCCGTAGGGACGCTATCGGGCTACTGATCTCGGAAAAACGTAAGATAATGCGGAGAAGAGTCAAGCACTTGGACAATCTACTGAATCATCCCACGACAAGCTTGGTAAGTCAAATTTCGACAATTCAAAGTGGAAAATACGACATCAGTGCCGGCCCTTCGTCCCTAGAGGACATCACTGTTATGATACACAATCTAGAGAACCGAAAGGCCCCAAGAGAAGACGCCATTGGATCGGAGTTATATAAATCTTGCCTTTCGACACTGAAAGAACCTCTCCATATGCGGTTCCGTTCAATTCGGGAAAACGAACAATTTCCCACGGACTGGGGACAGTGGGAACAGTGTGAAACAACTACCGCGGAATTAGCCTGATCGACGTGGCTGCAAAGTTACTTTCCGTGCTTCTGATGAACCGCTTCTAAACCGTGAGGGACGCACGCACTCGCCCAAATCAAGGGGGCTTCCGCCGGGGTAGATGGTGCGTGGAACAGCTACTCACTCTTTTTCGAACGTCAGAACATCGCTAAAAATAAAAGTAGAGTGATTAACATCCTGAGCGACAGCCCAGGTTTCGGCCGCTCAGTTGCAATGTTACCTAATCGGAAGTGATGACACGTCAAACTGGTCAGGCTAGGAAAACATACAACTAGAGTTCAGAACGCCTCATGGTTGTCGATATTTGAATCGATTCATTCGCATGACTGTTAAATGAAAAGCTTAGTTTTGTACGGTGAATGTTCGGAATTCGTGACTGACGATGACCGACAAACAAAAAGACCGTAATAGACACGTTCCAATGGATGGCATTTCAATAAAAATGGACAAGGAAAATATGAACTTACAAGACTCCGAAAAATATCCTCTGGAACACCGGCTATGATGGCCAGATGGAGAGGTGTGTACTGATTAGCATCGACCACGCGTTGATTCATATCCATACCGGTTTGAATGAGGAAGAAGATGGCCGCGGCGTCCACATTTTGCACCGCGAGGTGTAAAAAGTTTCGACCCAATTTGTCGGTCTGAAAATGTACGGGATATGCAGCTTATTTGTTGCGAGGGAGCCATAGCAATAACGAACAAGATGCGCATTTAGACAGGAATGAGACAACGTACAACGCTGCATTACAAGGTGACATCGTTGGGACAACAAAAAATTCTCTCTTTCAAGTTTCAGAACTCACGGTTTAATATCGCTCGCTACGTAGAACAAACAGCTTCTTGATACAACATCTTAGAGCCAAATTTCTCCAACACCAAACAGTGCAAGGATAGGTCAGATGAAACTACAGACCGAGAATCAGAGATGCTATTCCTCCCCACTTGCTCATCACTATCATCACACAACCATTCGAATTCACACTATGAGCAAAAACTGGTTCCGATCGTGTGTCACGCATTCGCATCCGATTGGATAGATAAAAGAGCAGCCTAAGAGGTGGACTCACTTGCAACGCCAATGTCGGATCACGCTCCAGTATGGATTGCGCTGCCTTCACATTACGACTGTTCATAGCCACATAGAACGCTGTATGCCCGTGGACATTTTTCACCGTACAGTCGAAGACAGGACAGCCTAAAAGGGCAGTCACAATTTTGTCGTGTCCGTTGCGTACCGCGATGTGTAACGCCGTGTTACCCTCTGCTTCCTGCATAGTACGCATACAAAAGGTAAAACGCAACCAATGTGAAGATGACAATACACTCGACAGAAATTGTACGCACTACATTGAATCTTAAAAGCTGGACGAAGAACCGAATGCCCAAACAGCAGGACAACTGTGAATCACCTCATAAAAGCTGAGAATTTGACCGTTCAGATCGGTGTGAAGACTTGCAAACTTACAATCACTTTGTCCAATTGTGACGTCTGGTAGTTTGTATATGCTCCTGATCGTAGATCTAGGCAATTCAGGTCGAAATCATCTGCCTGTCAGTGGAAATGGTAGCCATCATAAGTGTTTATTACAGATAGTAGCCTATGCGAGGGGATAGGCAGGCACACTGTCAATAGACGGCCTGGTTCGTTTAGTAGATAGCATGATGGTGGCGAGCAGCAGTCAGCACGTCTTCGCCTATCCTGGTTCGAGGACGAGATTGTGCCGAAGGACTAATCAAATGCCAGCTACCGTCTGAACTGATTGTAACCAGGCTAACTACTCAGAAGAGCTGGTTGTGAATACCAGGTGGACCTATAAAATATTGGGCTGGGATTGGGTTATGGCCACCATGCACCATACATAAACTGTCGTTTTCGCATTATTAAATCGAGATGATTCGGAAGCGTTCTCACTGGAGTTAGTGATACATAACAGAACAAACCACCAGAAATTCCTTAATAACCAATCAAGATATTATGACTGCGGAAATGTATTGACCACATCGTGACCGGGGCGCGAGGCGAGTGATGCAGTGAGTGCAATCGAGTAGAAAGGAAGGGTCTTCAGTGCTGCGTCCCTGCGCAAACCTCTGGATTATACCCAGTCAGTGATTCCTTGACCGGCTAACCCTAACGGAAAGGTAACCAGGAACAAGTGTGGAAGCTGTATTCAAGTGCAACTAAAAAGCAAGACTTTACATGACACTAGGCAGGGAATGCATAAACACATGTGGCTTTGTTATTGATTCCCCAGCGTGGTGAGCAGATGTGATTGGTTGCGTCGGATCATCGTGCTTCATACGGTTGACTGGCTGGCGGGTGAGTGTGAAGGGTAGGCAGTAGGTTGTCTGCCAGTGGTCGATCTGAACAATGACGTGTGATGGACTGATTGGTTTATGGACACATGCGCCATGACAGCACTGCTATGTGGTATATGCGGGCATTGCCATTGGTTAGTGTTTATAAAACACCCTGTATGTGGGTTGGAAGAATGAGGACTGCAGTCTCGTTTTTGACATGTTTTCAAGGCGATTTCCGACTCTCTGACATTCAGTCTCGATTTTCCATGGGTACGAACAGTGCATGTAGTTCATGTCAACGCATCAAATATCTTAATTATGATTGACCTTCAACTTTAACAAAGCAAGAGACTTGACATTACAACACTATATGCAGGTTTACTTGGAAGATTTTCTAAGCGTGAAGCATCAAGCTAGGTTCGAATCGAAATTAAAGTGTTGTGGGAGCATATCTGGGGACGTGCCGACATTCAAACACATTAATTAGACCATGTTCGAAATTTGCAGGTACTCTACGAACGTGGTCTACTGCGACACTTCAAAAAGGAAGTTGACTGTATTAGAAACTACCGGCTGTCCTTTCATTTAGTAGCCACTAATGGTCGGTTATTATTTACTCAACACTGATCTAGTCGTATTTAACAGACCTCTCACGCACACTCATAAAGCACAATGTTGCATTATGTCCTTATTTACAACAACTAATCAGCTCAGCATATAATTTTGTGTCTCATGTGAAAAAATGACCGGTTCCGATAAAGAATATTTCATCATTGCCATGTGCTTCAGTGAGAGTTGATAACTTACTTGTCATCGAGAACGCAACAGCGTAGTGAACAAGCTCGTTTTCAGTTATTCGTACTCATACCAATACATAACATTAAATATGACTCAAACCAACAAAGGGGATGATCATCCAAATCTGTCTGTGCACGTGTGTGTGTGTGTGTGTATGCATGTGAAATTGATCACAACGAAGAATGTTCGAGTGGTTGCACACGTGTTCGGGAACAAGAAGTGGGCCATGGAAGTTTAAGTGCTTGCACAAATTGTTTCTGAGCGCACAGGGGATGATTGTCATCAGCAATATCAAAAGGATCAGCATAGCTCAATAAAAATGGGATTGCACCTGAACTCCCTTTCTGATATGAATCAGCAGTTTTGGTAACATTCAGAAAATTATCAGGGAGAACCTCAAAAATATCGTACTCTTCTGTACGCTCAACACGCCTTCTTCCGTCTTCAACACAAATTATTTCCCATTCATGATATGGCACCATATTCACCATTTTATTTGGGCCGATTTAATTTTAATTTGATCCACCAAGACTGATGCAAATTTCAACGCATGCTTTTATTCACTGGGTGGCTAGAAATGCGGTGGACACTAATTTGTCGAATAGATAGACACCCGCTTTCATGACTGGAAATAGGTGACCCCAACGGTTCAGTGGTCGGATGAAAAGTGATCGCGTATACGGGAAGTTTATTTAGTTTCACCGTATTACAACGATTTTACGCGTTGTCACTGAGTTCAACATGCGTGATCAATGGTGCCTGGAAAGTCATCCCGGATTTTGATGGCACTTTCCGGTACTTGAGATCGAACCCTGTATCGGGCAATGTGAACAATTTACGTTGCCTGGTAAATGGTTGAAAAGAAGACTCTCAGTATGTGATTTCCCGTAGGCAGTAGCTAGTGGTTGATAGATGTAGCCAATTCATAAACTGTCAGAAAGAATGAAAATCTAGACTCGTCAGTCAATGCTCCCACGAATATTCGGACTACTGGTACGTCGTTAGGTGGATGTTCCCTTTGTGCTTGTGTTCCCAGTCTCTTTTACCTCTGAGATTCTCAGTCGGATTACTTCGATAGACAACAACCAAACAATGTAGCGATGAGTATGGTCCGGAATATCAATCCCTTGGGATGAGTGAAGCCACATTTTGATTGTGACTTTGAACTAAGTCATGTGGAAATTTCCGGGCTCAGTTACGAGGCCCAGTAGCCTTGTGCGAGCCACGTGAACAGGTACGATCTTCTGCGGTGTGGGTGTGCCGGAAAGGTTTTGATTACTGCACCCTAGGTCGTGGCTGATAAATAGTCGGAAATGGCTACCAAACAACAAGGGATCCTGTGGTGGCATTAGTAGTCATCTTGAGGTAGAACTCTATGTATGCACCCTTATGTAATAAGTGTTCCACACTAAAAACATGTATTACTCACCTGACAGCTTATCTCGGTTCGAGTGCACTTTACTAGCGACTGAACAATCCGCAACAGTCCCAGAGATGCAGCCATATGAATGGGTTTCCAAGCCAAATGGAGTTGCAAACAGGTGAGGTTATGGGGCACCGAATAATCACCAGACGATGGGCATTTTGCGACTGCATTCACGTCACAATTACTGTGTTATCCGGTCGGATTTATGAGAAAAAGAGAAGTACAATGAAACCTTACACACAGTCAGCATACGTTTCGTCGACTAAACACGGCCCCGACTGCACAGTGAGAAAGCAGAGCAAATAAGAAAGGCTTGTGTGAATGTAAAATTGTTTTGATTTCTTGTTCCTCCCCACCCCACGAACATTTTTTATTTCCTTACTATTCTCATATCTTCTCAGCCATTCATGAAACAAAAATGCAAGAAAAAGTGGTCTTTTCGATGATCTCACTCTCGCATTTGTGCACTCATCTATTGGTGACAACAGAATCAAGGTGTTTGTGTGATAAACCCTAGCCTCAGTGAAAAAGGGGACAGCGGAACATGGTGATGAATGGGTTAGGGTTAACTACTTGGCGTTCCTACTGCATTTTTCTTTTTTCTATTACATGCTTGTGCATAAGTGCAGTGGAGGTTGTATGCCTAATAGCCACGAAGACCCACTGCACTAGCAGGGATAACTGGCAACCAGACCCCGAGGCTTGGAGTGGAGAACCACATAAGTTCCCAATAGGTCAGGTGTGGTAACCAGCCAACAAAGGCAACCGGTGGTGGCAGGGATTCGAACTTCTGGCTTCTGATGTGGTAATAGCACGCTCTAATTTACTTAGCCATCTCCGGTCGAAGAAATGAACACAGCAAGAATGTCAAAAGTAAGATCGGTTTTCATCAAACTACGACACCTGAAGCGTTGCCATTACATTGGACTTTCCGTACGCCATTTCTTTGCTTTACAATTGCCAGACCTGGTCGCTTCACCCCGCTTACGGCCAACGAATTTTCCTGCTTGAATATCCGGAGCACTGTTCGCGTTCGATGGGAACATCGAATGGGCAACAATGAATTCCGTTACGGTGTCCGGTGTGGATAGTCGCCCTTTAACCGAGGTGGCTACTTTGCACCATAACCGGTGGATCGAATATGCTTTGTCAATGATTGTTCATCACCTACTTCTCCATGCTCTACTTCCACACCCCGACCAAGATTAGAAGAAACGAGGCAGCGACCGGATTGACTTTGAGTGAGGGTGAAGAATTTGGCATCGGCGTTGGCCTTGATTGGTGCGCCAGGACTTAATGGTTGCGATCAAAAAGTTGAGGGAAGTCGGTGGTCAGATGTTAAAATCCTGGCCGGGATTCAAAAATCTCCCAGAAAATGTCATTAGTGAGGTGGCCGTCATCATTCTTTCAACCCACGACCAGATGCATAGCTAACACTAACTAATAACAGACCCGCATATTCCACACAGCAGTGCGGTCATAGCTTACGTGTCCACATGCCAATCATTTCATCACACACCACTTTTCGTATCGACCAATGACTGATAACATAATGTCTAGCTTACACACCAGTCCGCTAACCAACCACCTGTAGACACGAGATCCAATTTAGCCAGTCATACTCACTCACCACGCTGAGTAATCAAATAACAACGCCATGTGTCTTCGAACTCTCTTTTCCATACTATTTATGAGAGCAGTTTCCGTACTTGTTTGTGGTTACTTTTCCTTCGGATGTGGACGACGGACGAGTCACTGACCGGGGATGATATAAAATAGTTTGCACAGTGACACAACAAACCGAATCCAGTGGCGCGAATACTGAACAAGAACTATGGGTAACTTACGAGTTCTGTAATCATACGATAATGCTGTAATGAGCACAACACGATACAGAAGAAACAACGCAAAACAAACTTGGTTACATTTTCATCTCATGATGGGGAATACACTTGACGCGCAGGGCAATACAGAGACATGTATTCTCTCGTGATGAATATCTGAAATCCCGTATCGATTGGAACATGATCTGCCTAGAATGTATTGATCTGTCCTATGTCCTCCTCAATGTTATCGTCAGCATTTGAATGAGTTATAGTTCAAAGCGGTCAGTGCGTACAATATCACATATCTGGCTAATTCAACTGATTGTTATTTGACATTTTTATGTGGCATTTCGCACCACGAAGTCTACGAAGCAAAAAAAACTTGCTCGAACGAAATTCGGGTCAAAAACACGAATTTAGCCTCACTCGTCATGTATTGTCTCTGTGTTAGCTTAACTGTTTGGCACAATGTGTTGGAATTTGGATATACAATGTGATGCAAATCACAAGTGTGAAAAGTGGATCCGTCTGTGTGTGTGTCGTAAGACGACCTGACTTGCACAGTGCAATCAACCGTTACTTCCTGATCAGATTCGTACATTCCACACGCACTTGGGTGATTTTTTCTGCGCTTGGCTTGCTTTCTAAGTATACAATGGGCGCAAAGCACATGGATAACCTTGAGAATTAGCGCAGTGGTAATGTAATGCAGAACTTTGACTTGCCTCTTATTTATTACACATAAATGGTACAGTATTTAAGGAAGGGAGTTGCTACCAGTTATAGGCTGCCGAATCGGGGATGTGATCGACAGTGGCAGGATTCGAACTCGGGACCAAGAGGATCGAATTTCATCATGATGGTCATCTGACCACCGCCGGTCAAATTTTCCCGGAAGCATATGATCAGTTGAGCGATTACTGCCGACATGTAGTGAACTAAACACTTTCGTTTCATCCCATGTTTCGTTCACATTTTTGATAATAATTCTCTGATTCCATTTCGGATGTATGATCCGATTCCAAAGTGATTGAAGCCTATAAACGGCCATTCCGACTCCTGCATTCGTTTCGCTTGTGCGTGATTGTTTGTAATCGCTCGTTACAATTTATTCAGTTTGGATATGGGACGTATACTCCGACCTGATCGTTTCGACGTTGATCCTCACTTATCAGACGCTTCGGACTACTGAATTCATTGGAAAACAATCTTTGATAACTTTCTCACTGCTTTTGATTCACTTCATATTGACAGACTCGCTACCCTGACGAACTTTATCGATCCATCTATCTACAAACACATTGCGGATTGTCGAGGTAACGACAAGGCTATAAATACTCTGGAAAATTTATACATACAACCAAAAAAATGCTATCTTCGCTCGACATGGACAGTCAACTACAAGACAAGAACATGGTTAGTCTCTGGATCAGTTTCTTCAGAAGCTGAAAACTCTTCTTGCCGACTGTGATTTCAAATCTGTCAGTGCTGAACTGTATCGTGAGGAGTTTATTCGCGATGCATTTATTCGTGGACTGTTGTCGAATCATATCCGTCAGAGACTGTTGGAAGAGAAAAATTCAGACCTCAAAACTACTTACGATATTGCAAGACAATCAGAATTAGCTCAAAAGCAATCCACGATATATGGCTGTTGACCCTTCATCTTCGTATTCCGTACCTGACAAAAACACATCTTCCGACCTGCAGGTTAACTCTGTTTCAGCCGAGAATCCTGTTTTTACAACAGCAACTTCCTGTTACTTTTGTGGTCTCGCTAGAAACCCTAGAATAAATTGTCCAGACCGAGAAGCGCTGTATGAATCTTGTGGTAGAAAGGGACACTTTCAGCAAGTATGTCGATCTTCTCAAGCGCCAACAGTATCCCGGCGACATGTTCCCTCGACTACCAATTCACTCTTATCTGCTGTCACTATCGCCACTGTTCCAACCTGTCTCTCTAATGCTGTTATTACCACAGAAGTTATTAACATCCCCGTACATGCTCTTACTGACACAGGCAGCTCACTGAGTTATATCTCCAAATCTGTTGTTGATAAACACGGTTGGCCAATCATTCCCTCACAGCAACGAGTCACAATGGCTTTTACACGTTTTTCTAGTCTTCCCGGGATCACTTTTACTCTTCTATCCAGTATAAAGATCACTGTTACGAGAATATTAAACTCTCTGTCCTCCTCGACTTGTGTACGGAAGTACTCCTTGGTCATGATTTTCTTAGATTACACAAAACTGTCGAGATTTCTTTTTTGGAAAAAAGCCTCCCTTTACTCTTTGTGGTCTTTTCGCTTCCCACGTTAACCCGCAACCTCTCGTTGAACATTTAGCAAAGAGCTGCAAACGAATCGCCATAAAGTCAAGAGGTCATTCAGTGCAAGACGTAGTCGTATGGTAATCGATTATAGTCAAACCATCAATCAATACACCTTCCTCGACGCATATCCAGTCCCACGGATTAACGACTTGATCTTGAAAATCTCTAGATACGAAGTCTACAGTACACTTGATCTGACAAGTGTTTATCATCAGATCCCTATCCGTGCAGACAAGAAGATACATACAGCTTTTGAAGCTTGTGGTGAGCTGTAGCAATTCTGTCGTATTCTTTTCAGTATCACAAACGTAGTGGCTTGCTTCCAACGTACTATTGATAGCATCATTGAAGGCGAGAAACTGTCTGGTACGTTCGCCTAGGTGGATAATCTAGTGATTTCCGGCACAACCGAACAAAAGCACCATCTGAATTTGTCCAAGTTCCTCGAAGTTACTCGAAGATATGGTATCACACTATACGATGAAAAGAGTATCATTCGTACCCGGCATCTCACTCTACCCGGTTTTGAAGTTTTTAGAGGAACAATCAAACCGGATCCAGAACGACTACAACTGCTACAACAACTTCCACCGCCTACTAACAAGAAATCACAAGAGCGTGCAGTCAGCATTTCTGCCTACTATTCTCAGTGGACACCTCGCTTCTCCGATAAAATTAGTCTACTTGTTTGTAATCGAACCTTTTCCCTTCAAGGGAATGTCCGGGAGGTTTTTAAGCAACTGAAAAAGCAGCTCGAAAATGCTGTTTGTGTCACTATCGAATCGGGTGTCGCTCTTGTTGTAGAAACAGATGCTCCAAACATCGCAAATGCCACGTCTCTTAATCAAAATGGCCGTCCAGTTGCTTTTTTTCGCGGACCCTATCACCTTCAGAACGTCGGTATTCGGTAGTGGAGAAAAAAGCACATGACATTGTAGAGGCTTTGCGGAAATGGCGTCATTTTCTGGTTGGGTGCCGTTTCCGGTTGATAACTGACCAACGATCTGTTGCTTCTATGTTTGGTCAGTCACGTAATGGAAAAATACAAAAGAAAAAATACAGCGCTGGCGCTTGGAGCTATCAGATCTCCGATTGGACATAATTAATTGTCCTGGCTCGAAAACTCACGTGGCCGATACACATTCTCGAGGATTCTGTGGAAATTTGACAAATTTTGACTTGAGTGCCCTGCATAGCTTTTTGTGCGATCCTGGAGTGAAGCGAATGTACTACTTTATACGATCCCGAAACCTACCCTTTACCGTTGATGAGATGTGAAGTCTGTCATCTCTCACTGTCAAACGTGTGCGGAAATCAAGCCTAGATTCTACAGGCCACCAAAAGTGCACCTAATCAAGGCAACGCAATCACTCGAGTGTCTCAGCATCAACTTCAAAGGCACCCTGCCTAGCATCACCAGAAATCGCTTTCTATTCACTATTATTGATGAATTTTTACGATTCCCATTCGCATATTCTTGTTCTGGCATGTCTACTTCGACGGTTATTAGCTGCTTAACTAATTTTTTCTCTATTTTCGGAATGCCCAGCTTCATACACTCTGACCGTGGGTCTTCGTTCATGTCCGAGGAACTTCAAACATTCCTTCACAGCCGAGGTATCGCAACCAGCCGCACAACGGCCTATAATCCGCAGTGTAACGGCCAAGTAGAATGCCTCAATGGTACCCTCTAGAAATCCATCACACTCAGGCTCAAGTCCCGCAAAATGCAATGGGAAGCTGTACTTCCAGACGCACTTCATTCTATTCGATCCCTTCTGTGTACGGTCATCAATACCACGCCTCACGAACGTCTCTTCCAGTACAACCGGAAAGCTACCACGGGTACGTCACTCCCCAGATGGCTACTAACCTGGGATCGTGTACTTATCCGCAAAGTTAATCGTGCATCTGAATTCGATCCTCTCATAGAAGTGGAACTCGTGGAGTGCAATCCCAACTACGCACACGTACGTTACGATGATGGCCGGGAAAATACTGCATCTCTTAAGTGCCATGCCTTAAATGCACACAACCCGGAAGCAGTAGTGGAACACAACAGATCAGACGACCAAGCGCCCCAATGAAGCCGTTGAGCGTAACTCGTTTGACCCTTTCGTAGAAGATCCTGCGACGCTCGACTTAGTGGAATAAATTGGCAGACTCCAACAGCGCGTGCACCCTTACCACTTAAGAAACAGGGAAGCATGAGCTCATCAATCCTATTTTGCTGTCATTAAAGATTATTCACCATGTATAACGAATCCTTTTATATATCGCAGGTATGTCACTACTCAATACATTCCCGACGGAGGTGAATGTGGTGAACTAAATACTTTCGTTTCATCCCATGTTTCGTTCACACTTTTGATAATAATTCTCTGATTCCATTTCGGATGTATGATCCGATTCCAAAATGATTAAAGCCTATAAACGGCCATTCCGACTCCTTTATTCGTTTCACCTGTGCGTGTTTGTTTGTAATCGCTCGTTACACGCTCATGAGGCAATTTATTACTAATAATCCTGACACGAGTATTAAAAGTAATAGTAATACTAAAACCAATATTATTCATGATCCGAAATGGCCGATGCTGAGCTCACTGAGACTGCGGATATAGATTATATACTTCATTTTTTACAATACCCGCCTGATTTCAGACTGTGTGCCAAACAAAATATGGTACAATCGCGAGGAAAAGTAGATTGTCCGAGTCCATGATTTGTTTGTGGGCGCAAAACTACCAGGTTGGCCAAGCCAAAGCAGGCGGTTTTCGTAGGGATCCACAACCAGATTCTTAAACCATCCAAAGTTTAACCCGCAAGGCAGTGGGACGGAACGTGGGGTCCGTAACCCACTGGGGACCGGTGATTGACTGCTCGGTTGATTCGCCCCTCGGATGAGACCAAACATCCTGAGTGCTCAGTGCATCTCTACCCCACAGATACCGGTAAGCATACCACCACTGTACGCCTCATACGCCACCCATGGTTGGTTTGGAATCACGGTTTAGGTAACTCCCTTAGACTGACTGTCAGTCAGCCAACCCGGTGGAGAGCACTGGGTATTTGCATTCGTCTCCTCACTTTAGTGGGAACACCTCCACTACGAGAAAGCAGTGAGTAGGACTTCTTCAGAAGAGGCTGTGCTAGACGCACGGTCACTTGGGAGCAATTCGAGAGGCATTCAGGACGGGTAATCATCGCGGAGTCTGAGACACCCACCCCTGATCATACTGAGGCATTTGGAGGTGGATCTTTTGGATACAGATTATTGCTGATAATGATTTCTAACAGATTAGATCAAATACTTTCGAAAACGTGATAAGATGTACGGTTTACAGTACATGATGATCAGTCTATGGAGAATGACATGTTGACAGCTCCGGTACTACTGGAGTCGCGTGGGCTCTTTTTTAAGGTGGGGGTGATAACTGATTGGCTACATGAACGGGATAAGTGCTCAGAATTGTAAACATTAAAAAGCAGAAGATGAAGTTCTTTAAAAGACAGCCCTCCAATAAATTCGAACAGAAATGAGGAAAATCTGCCAAAGCTCGGCATCTTATGATATCCTAAGGCTTGGATTTGCTTGTGGAATACCGCCACTATAAACGTATCTATGAAAAAGTGCCATGGGATGCGTAGTGACAGTCTTGGGGAGTTGGTGTGGGGCCAGCTTGGTAACGCATTAAAAGGCTAAGCCCAGCATTCATGACGAAGCCCTTAATTGCGAAAAAGCGTTCCGTCAGCTTCACAGATTGCTGTGTATATAGTCAACTGTTTCATGCCAGTGACACGGAGGTGCCCGTGGTCGCTGTCTGTTCCATCTCGCGTTCACTGGATTGGGTCGCGGTAATCAGTCTACAATAAAGGGAACAAAGTTTGAAAACCTCCGCCAGTGGACTTGGCTGGTTAGGTCCTGTCGGATCTCCAAATTGGGGTCCGTGAGGTTCGCTCACGGGATGGCTGGGGACATTAGGTAATATTGATAGATACCGCGGTCAGTGGTGTAGTCGTGTCCAAAGTCTTTCGTCGTTTACACGATTTCAACTCACATTTTTCCTGACCAGCTATTTGCTTTTCGTACTTCTATTCGCTTCTCGACTGGACGATGTTTCGAACAAGAAACCAAAATCAAAGTGCTTTAAGCCAGGTTAAGGACTAAAGGAAGGGAACAGCACCAAACTTGGTAATCCCTGACATTGTATCACATTTCTTGCCAGCTGGAGAGCTTGGTTGCAAGCGTTCTAATAGAAACTAGTTGTACTACTGACTTGACAAAAATTCGTTCATGTTTCTTGTTTTACATCATTTGTGTTGTCTTTTGTATTACATGCGTACGCATCAACTCAGTGGAAGAGGTATATGGCTCATAATCTCGAAGGCACATTGCAATATTAGTGACAACCGGCAAATCTGAAACTTGGAGTAAAGGATGAAACAAAATCCCAAAAGTTCAAGAATGGTAACGGGCTTCGTCTGAAGTTTCGCGTAGTCGTTTTTCTCTATTTTGTGACTAGACATGGAAACCGGTAAATCGATGAGGTCTTCGATACTGTTTTACCACGAAAAAACAGATTTTGATGAAGTGGACGATCTTAGTTACATCTGGTGGCCACCACACTGTCTTAGTTCTCGGGTCTAGAACTACGACTTGGGTTCACGAGAGAAAACACTCCTTGCCAACTAAAGGTTTCCCAGATTGTTCCAAGAAATTCCGCGAAACGAGAACTTGATCACCAATTCAAGCAACAATCGTGCGAAATTCAATCAGCTGTTCATGTTCAATTTTGACTCGGATTATTAACGAAAGATGAACTTAGGTGATTGTAATTCGATGATTAAACAATGTCACCTACTCTGAACCCAACTGGGAACCAAGTACAAGAAAAACACTCCAGCTGAGGAAAAAACAAGCTGATGACACTTACTTCTTTATCAGATACTCTGCAGTTATTTCATCCCGTTCGTAAATGGCCCGGTGCAGTAAAGTGACTAGAATAGAGGTACCGGAAAATGCTCGCCAACAATCGACATCCGCCCCTCTGGCGACCTGGAATTGGAAACATCGTTAATGATGTGTTGTAAGTACATACATATACATAATCAAGCATGGCATCAACGCAGCAATAACAATGACAAAAATAGGAGGGGAGTAGAGCATGATAACGAAACAGCAGGTAAAAAATAAAATCGCGTGTATTTTTTTTCTTCATCGTACACTACTCGGTGCTTTTTGTCATTTTATTGGTCGGAATGACATTTTTGTGCTTACCTAGCACAAGAGTTCAAATGACAGACCACATAGCATTCGCGTCAATGACTTCTATTGTGAG
Organism: Fasciola hepatica; assembly: GCA_948099385.1. Lineage (NCBI taxonomy): Eukaryota > Metazoa > Platyhelminthes > Trematoda > Plagiorchiida > Fasciolidae > Fasciola > Fasciola hepatica. The sequence goes on from CANUEZ040000067.1 coordinate 1,860,507, forward strand.
CCATGTTCCTCAAGGTTTTCCACCAGCGACATTCTTCGTCCCTTGGGTCCCAACCAGAGAGGCGGGAAGCACCAGCCGAAGCCAATGCTGATGTCAGCTTCTTCATACCTCTATGCCCTAATAAACGAAACAATAATATACGATATTTCCGCTTGCATTACCTGACTAATATAAATAACTACGGTTTCTACGGCCATAAGACACAAGGTACAGGTGAGCATTTCTTTGGGGCGGTCGGGTGAGCAACACACAGATAAAACAGTGTACTGGGCAGTCAGAATCTGAGAAGTGGTTTACGGTAGTAAATTTAATAGGATATTTCGACGTATGTTGTTTGCCGAGGTGGTCTGATGATAGAAAGCATCTAAAAGCTGATTACAGTAGGACGTACTAGACGTTCCAAGTGGGATCCACTGAACAGTATTATGCAGACGTTTTTACTCCACAATTTGCAGGTGAGTGCATTGGAAGGGGTTTATCCGATGGCCATGAAGACCCAATGAACCAGAAAAGATAACTACCAACCGCGACCCTGGAGCTTGTGGTGAAGACCCATATAAGTTTGTATTAGGTCAGACGTGTAGTAACAAGTTGGGTGAGAGCAGAGTGCTATCAATCAGCAAATGTGACCGGCGGTGGAAAAGTATTGGCCTTGCGTGTTAATCGTCTCCGGTTTGATCGGCCGTCCGATGGTAATGACGCGAAGTCTTAAAGTGCTGAAGTTCAAACATTTAATTAACTTTGTTGACTCTGGGACTCGGTTAGGGAAACACAGTCGTCATTTGTCCACGAACACGCGAATGCTGAACAATGGATCCGATACCTACCAAAATATCAGCGATCGGTTGCATTCCGCCCATCAAAGCAGTCAACAGAGGACAGACCAGGCGATTCGGTTCCGTTTCCGTGCCCAAATCGATTGCGGAATCAGACTGGGAATTGCTCAAACTGTGGGGGCGGGGGGAGGGAGGAGTGAGAAGATGGGAAAACGGAAAGTCAAAGTGGAGTAAACAAAGGTGCTACTGAGGTGAGTCCCGACTCGCTGCTTCCGGATTCGTTACCACCCTATCGGGACCATGAACGGCTCTCACTTCCAAATCTCAGGAGCATGGTTGCGGGCCTGCATGACAGCGAACCGTGACTTAGTGACTATACGGTGTGCACCCTACAGTGAGCTCGTGCACAAGGACAAATTCTGAAAAACCATGATGATGGAAATTGAATTCATGAGCAAGGGGAGTCTCGAGCCGAACGACAGCCGGGCTGCTAACGACTCCGTATCTGAAAATCCGCATTCATTCTTTGTATCTTAATGTTCGCTTCACGAGCAATAGTGTAGTCGGCGACTTTCGATGTTGTTTGATTACAGATTGTAAAACTACCGACAAATTTGATTAGATCGTCTGTTAATCGCTAAGCTAATTGACAAGCTCCACATCAAACAAGCAATGGCTGGATCGTCGGTCAACGAAACCCAGTTGGTCAGCCGCAAACAGTTAATAATGGTTAATTATCCCGCGTCAGTCCTTAATTATCAATTTCGGCATTCGTATGAAAAAATGAACTGACCAGTTACTGTACCCTTAGTTGTTTATGAAAGGATTCATCAGGTAGTAGAAATGCGCAACTCATCACACTGAACCACGGAAGAACTACTGTATATTTTTTAAAACCCCTTTAGGACTCATCGGTGATGCTCATCTACTGAGTCCTAATTCAGGTTCGAACCCGAGGCGAACGACTGTGAGTCGAACATGTGAACACTGAAGCTGATCAAGCAGCTCAGTTCTGCAGGCTGTCTGTAACGCAATTTCTCCGTTTCATTAGAGCTTCCGACGGAGAAGACGCCCGCCATAGGAGCCGATCGCTGTGCGAGCGACGGGTCATTATGGGTTGAAGCCAGCGACGGAAGGGCGACATATCATATCGTGCTGACTGTAATCATACCGTTGAGAACCGGTCCGGATAGTCTGGTGGTCATGCGTCCAACTCACAATCCTTCACCCCGTGAATCAGTGGATGCATACCGTTGATGATTCCTTACAAGAGTGAAAAAACTGTACAGTTAGCCCATGGTTTTCAATGGTGAGCTGGGCGTTAAAACTGCAAGACGGATCATCCGAAAAGCAATGGAATCTCCTGTCGTTGACGAAGGAGACCGGGTCGGATACAACGGTATTTAGAACGCAAACAGAATGTTGAACAAGTCGCTAAGGCGTCAGCTGATCTGATTTGGTTGGACGAAGTCCAACCGTGTGAACAGCTCAGACCGTTTATTCTATTCTGCATTCTACTTAGCATAAATTCTGTATTCCACTTCCTCTGATCCGTTTATGATACACGTAGGCAACCACTGATGCCGTTCGCAAATGTCACACCTCCGGCACTGCTCTCTCGGTCAGATACAGAATATCGCAGTCACATGGTTGACTTTGGTCACACACAACTACTTGTCTAGTGAAATATAAACGTCATCACGTGTGTCCGCCAAATTCACTTGTCCAACTGAATATCGCACTGACTAATGATCTAGCGGCTTAGTTCGATAAACTGAACTGTTTGAGTGTGACCGTTTCTGTATGCACAGGCGTATCACCTTTGTCTCGCCCTGGCACTCCGCATTCCATTTGACTATTCGAAATTGTAACCAGCAGTGTCCTGACCATTCCCCTAGACACACCCTCGTTCTGAAAATGTCACCTCACCATTCGAGTACCATATCAGCAGAAGGCTCTGACGATCACTGTTTCGAATTCGGAACAATAGACGCCACTGAATCGACCGGTTAGAATCCCGTAGTTCACGTGTCGGGATAGATTTCATAACCCAGATCTGCAGCAACCGTACGTTAGATAAAACATCGGTGTGAAGTGGGGTTGGTTTGGTGTCAAGGCATGACGCACAAGCGGGATTCGTCTCAAGGGAACACTCATCTTTCACTGTCACGCTGATGCCGAAGATGGTTGAAGCCGGCTGAATTTTGCCTTCAGGTGAAATTACACTCTGTCTTATCTCTGTTGTGAGCTGGTTTTCCACTATTTGTGTTTGTTACACATTAGTTTCAGCTATATGTACAGCTGACAAGTTGATTAAAGCCATGTCTACGAGCGGAGTTCTTATTTAACGGTTTTTGCCCAACGCTTGTTGTTAATCCATTATACGCTTCACCACAAAAAAGTCATCCTCGCATTTTATTCTTGATGGACGTTTTGCGTTGGCCGATCAGTGGACAAAGTAAGATATCTAACTGAAAATGATGGTGAATCCCAACCAACACTTACCTGGAGTTCACATCCACCCCATGTCGAATCAGAAATCGTACCGTTTCCAACTGCCCGCGAGTCACAGCCCGATGCAGCAATGTGGGTAGGCCAGATTTAGCACTAAACTGTGCGAGCACATCAGCCCGGGTTTCATCGTCTACGTTTTCCGATGATAATTTCCGGCCGTAGGATGACTTTGAAGCAGCTATCAGGATACGATTGGCCAAATCGAACTGTGTCGACCATAGAGCCAAACTGAACACAGACTCACCATCGTGATCGAGCAAAAACCAGTTCGGCTCCCGTCGAGCTTTGTCAAGAAATTTATCGATAATATTAGATACGGATTGACGACAGCCAGAGAAGTAAAATACGACAAAAAAGAACAACGGACAATGGAGGATAAAGCATTACTAGGTTCGGCTAATTGAAAGTTATTATCCGACGTGGTCATCAGTGTATTGAATCACATCATCCGAAGCTTTAGATAATTTTTGAATGGGAGACGGAATGCGTTCACTTCATTCAACTGTCAACATTGCACTTCTGTCCTCAGGTTCTGGTTGCTAACCCACTGTATCGACCGGCGGTGGTCAAACGATTATCATCGTGAACTCTGGGCAATAACGACTCGGGTTCGATTCTCGCCACCGCCGGTCATTTCCCTATTTGGCAACCTTTCATTGGCCGAGGCCTCTTCATGAGTTATTGTACTTTGTTGTAGAATAAATAAAAAAGGAAGTGAAAAGTGCACATTTCTATATACCGTCAAGATCAGAGCAGAATGAATACAAGCTAAAAGTGAAAGAGCCGAAAGCAAAATAATGAACAGATATCATGCAGAAAAAGCCTGAGTGCACCTAGCTACACCACTTGTCGCCATGCATCACGTGGACCTAAAGCAAAAGTCTCACACTCCTACTTGACCAAGTCCCTCGGTCAAGGCTTTTACACCTTTTGCTATGTCATGAACTGACCACCTTGACCTACCTTCCACGCACTACCTGACTCGAAGTCTATCGGTGATAATGCGTAACATACGCCTCATCCATATCAACCCGTTTAACTTCAGCAATTGTTCTAGCGACTAACCTCTGGTTCCCAACACCCTACGCTCACTATATTCGCGCAACGCTACGGAGAGATCAATGCTCAAACATCGAAAGTCTTCGCCTATTTTCTAACCTGAACGGTTGTGTTTCTGAGCCGCAAAAAAGAACGGATCTAACTGCCCCAGTTTACACTCGACTCTTGATATATGACCTGATGCCACGCTGACGCTACATATGACTGATTGGCAAAAGTTAAAGGTGCCCTCCGTATACGCCGCGGCTACCTTGCGAGTTGTAACTGACCAGGTAATAAAAATATTCTGCTTCGCCCTCCAGAAACGGTCGGGTGTAGAGGTAACCTAGTCCCGAATGAGAATCTCCCAGTTTGAGGGTGCGAACCGCATCCCAATCACTGCAATAATGTTGCATAAACTATCTAAAAATACTCGCAATTGATATCGATCTTCACTCAGAAAAACAACCGTCCGCGTGTTCTAAGTCAGGCAGTTTACTGCCTAAGCGTAAACTGATGCCGTTATTTTCAAACGAGGATAGGTCTACCTCAAATACCATTTCAATCGCTAAGTTGAAAAAAAGGCGATAGAGGGCAACCCTAGCAACATATTACTCCTCGCGATGAACTAAGACGGAAGATCTCCGTGAGCATGAATTCGGCCTTGGTTGTTCGCATACAAGGATTGTAAAAGCGAAACAAACTTCTCTAGTTTACCCTTCATTGAAAGGCAGCGCCAGAGAACTGTGAGCTCGACTGAGTCGAATGCCGCTTTCAGATAAAGGAAGACGAAGATTGGGAACCTACGGAAGGCGCGTATGTGGTCTCAGATTTTTCAAAGGGAATGGCCGTAAACTGAGTTCTGTCACTGAAACAGTTCCGTGTGAATGGTAACAGAAGTGAAGATACCCTGGCATCATTTATTACGGATAAAGCTCTATCAACACAATTGCATACATCACCTTGACTAGGAAAACACAAGCAGGAAGATCTTCGAGTGCCCAGCAAGTGGGCATAAAGCGATCGGCTGCATAAGTTAGGGCATCTATTTTGGATCATCTGTCCCGATAAGCAAACTGCCAATCCTCAAGAACATCTCCCATGAAGTCTGAGAGCTATAGTTAGCGGTCCATCCTAATAATGCAGTAGGCCTTTGTGCTTATTGGCATGCCTCTTCAGTTGCACCCAAGTGTGAAATGAGAAAAATAACAAGACCTCAAATATGTCAGGCATGTTGATGAACTGGGCGACAGCAATCACTGTTTACCACCAATGTGACAGGCAATGGCAGAATTCGAATCTCGTAACTAAGTTGATGAAGATCCTCAACCAACAACGGATCCTTATTTATTGTATTAGGCGTAATAAATGAAAAATTCTTACTAAAAAGTAATTCCATTCCTACAGCCCTCTCTTACCCCCGCCCAAGAAAAAATACTTACCTCTGTGCTCTAAGTAGAGCTCGATCAGATCGTACATTTCGTGAAGCAAGGCCAGATGGAGTGGCGTACGCCTTTCGCACGGTGCATTCTCAGCAATCGGAACGGTACCCGATACCTCTGTCAATGTTGACGGTTGTCCCTGTCCATCCGGATCCATACGTTCAGTGAGTTGTGGTGCGCCAGGGTCGAATGAAGCGCCGCTCTCATGTAATTTTTCATCGTCATCCGGAAACAAATCGAACGGATTCATCGGTTTGTTTGAACTATCCGCTGGTTTGAGTGCCTCGCGCTGCTGCTGCTCAGTCACTGGTGATGATGAAACAGTCGAAGTGGGCTGAAAAAGAACCGACAGAGAGAAATAAGCATTCATTCTGGTTGCTATAATAGTACGAAAGGTTAGGAGTTGATAACTTGCCGTCTTGTGCAAAATTACACCAGGTACCATGTTCGATACCGTTCATTTCAACATAACTCTGCTCCGTACAAAGCCCTACCGGCAGGCATTAGTTGTGACACGTGTCAAGCGAATGTCATCTTCCCAAGAAGTGCTGCGTTATTTCAATGGCGATGATACCCACATATCGGTGGACTCACGTTACCAGTTCAACAAGCAGACGACAATGACGCTAACAAGAACAGTGACGCTGGCAGAAGCAACAACAAGACCACTCAAAAATGACAGTTAGAAAAAACGAACGAACCGAAAAGTCAGCTTACATTATCTTAAAACAAACGGCTTTTTAGAGTGTGAGTCAGTATGTGACTGGATTTCATGCGGTTCACTAATATGAAGCTGTGACGGCTACTGGAGGTAATTTCATGGTATATTCTACTAGAGGGCTTACCAGTTCGGAGGTGAGACGAATCGAACGAAACTGGTTTGGATTCACATCGTGCTTTGAGACCAGACACTTGCAAAGGTCACGTAGTTCTGACTCGACAGCCAGATGAAACACAGTTGCGCCCGATTCCAAACAAACCGAGACATCCACAGGACTGACAGATTGCTCTAACAAGAACAAAGCTGCCGGTTCGAGACCCAGACGAGCACAAGTCATTAACACAGTCTCTCCGGGTTGAATGTTGGTACTGGCGGGATCTGAGTTGCAGCCGGTGAACACCCAGTTCACTGGTACGCCAGCTTCGACCAATGCTAGCGAATAGCGATTTTCTGGAGCCACGAGAAACATGTTCACTGAAGCGGGAAGGCAAAATCCAAGAAAATGACAAGTTCTCGTAGCAGATTTAAATTGTTTGAGCTGATTTATCAGGCAGAGTATAACCGCTCAACTCTTCATTGAGAACCATGGAAGCACTCCCGGTACGGTTGTTTCACCTATGTTAGTAGTCATCCACAGCGCAAATACACCGATTCCAAACTGGGACTCGAACCAACAGTGGCACTTCCATCAGTCCCGCACGTTACGACTAGATTGACCGGACTGGTTCTTAAAGGCTGGTTGTGTGAACACTAGCTGCCTACCATGATTCATTTGAAAGGTGATAAAAACGGTATGAACAGTAGTAACTGATGGAATTCATAGACAGTATGAAATTTCAGGAGGAATGCACCACATGGATTGCGGCCCATGTGAACTCCTTCTGGTACTTTCCAAGGACAGAAGTGTCACTCATCCGACAGCCTTAGTTACTTTTCATAACCTTATGAGTAGTTCCAAAGCGTGAATAGGCCAGCCTCTGTCCCAGACGCCCGCATGCCGACCACATTTTCAACGTTTTTCACAGGGATAGAAGACTACTGGCAGTCGTTTCCTTGTACATAGCGTAAGCCTTTGAATCCGTGAATAGAGCTTTCTTCCAGCAATGTCTCATTGGATAGAAAGTGCCTAATAAAGACTCAATAGACATCATTAGACCAGTGGTGGCCACGATCCTGTTTATCACAATGGGAGTTTCTAAGCAGAGATCCTTCCACCCAGGGTGTTCAGAGCGAGTTCCACATCCGCAAAAACAGCCGTAGAAACCAAGGCGTCATCAGTTAAGTGAAGAGTGAAGACATCTGAGTACGAAACAAATAACAATCATTATATATATATATATATATATATATATATATATATATATATATATATAATGTATTACGATGCCGGCGCATCAAGGTAGAAAAGGTTAGAAACAACAAAGTGCAATGGAGGATCAGAGGGATCGTTACCAAAAAAAGGCAAGTGCATTTTTTTCACCGTACACATTTTGATGTTTTTTTATGTTTAATAGCTTTGTATGATTACGAGACACGAGATTTCATCGGTACAACTTTTGAGCCATGGACTTCCACTATACAGCCTGATCGACGCACCGCTTCTTTCAGCGTTGCCAAGGCTAGGCGAACAGAACACAGAAAGGTGGACGATGGGCACGTATAGGCACAACACATCCGGGCCTTCGGAGGCGGCTTAGAGTGAATACTCCGGTCAAACAGTGGCTAGTCACACCCAATACATGACGACGATCCTCGTCGTTACTGGCCCGATGTTCCCACCAGATGAGCGCCATGCTTTGGGAACATCGGTTGTCGAAAACGGTAAGTCACCGAGGCACACCGAATAGTCAAGTCGCTTAGCCGTAAAGCAAAACGCTACGAACCGCGGCGTTGTACAAGCGCTACCTAAAAAAGTCGGACGTCATGGCAGTGCCACGGATGTCTTCGATTTTCTTATTTATTACATTACCTAGGTTTATTGAAATATTAGGGATTACCGGCTTTCTGTGGAGAACCACACAAGGTCCCAATAGGTTGGGCGTGGCAACCGGCCGGGCGACAAGTGATTACTGTCTAGCACCAAAGTGATAGGAAGCATTGAACGCCGAAGACTATAGTGGCAAGCCTCACGCTCGGCTAGAGCCGATCGTAAGGTACTGAATAAAAGCGGCAGGAAATACGAAGACCACTTCCGGTACTGGTGACTTTGGCAAATCAATTCGACTCGCTCGGAGTTTTGAATGGGCGACACAAGAATGAATTCGTCTTACGTGATGCAGCAGGTCGGATTATCCCTGAACAGAAAAGAAAAACAGAAAGTTGGGCAGAGTATTTTGACCGGCTTTTCAACCGACCTTCCGATCACACCACGGACCTTTCACCCTCCCCAAGCGTAGAGGTGTATGACGTCAACTGCGAGCCATCAAGCATTACAGAAATCTCCAGGGTAGTCAATCAGTTGAAAAACAGAAAAGCTGCAGGAGAGGATAGCAAACCGCCAGAAATGTCAAAGACCTGTTCATCATTATCGATAGACAGGCTCCACGTACTGTTCCGACCTATATGGGAAAGAGAAACATTGCCAACGAACTAGGGCGCGTTTAATCTGTTACTCATTCCCGAAAAACGAGACAAAACAGTGTCCGAGAACTACCGGGGGATCAGTTTGATTGATGTCGCCGCAAAGATTTTCTACGTACTGCTACCCAATCGGTTCTCAGTTGCGAGAGACTACCACACTCAACCGAACCAAGGGGATTTCAGCCATGGCAGAGGCTGTATGGACCAAATCTTCACATTGCGCCGAGTACTGGAACACCGCTAGAAGTTACAGCAGCCAACAGTAGTCTGTTTCATTGACTTCCAGGCAGTCATTGACTCGATTAATCGTGAATGCCTATGGGGTTTACTAGAATTTGAAAGTATTCCTGCCAAACTGCCAGGGATCCTGAGGGCATACTATGCTTCCACTAGCGCACGTGTTCGAATGTATGGCGAGAATTCTTCTGCATCCGCAACTAATTCCGGAGTTAGACAAGGCTGCTCTCTCTCATCGGTGTTGTTAAACTATGGGGTAGACCGGACAATGAACAATGCCTTGGCTGATTACCCCGGTGTCTAATTGAGTACAACGGTGCACACCTTGGACCTGGATTTTGCGGACGATGTTGTTGTGTTGGGAGATTCTCCTATCACACATCAGTTAGAGCTTGATCGATTCGACTGCATCTCACAGATTATTGGTCTCGAAGTCAATTCAGTGAAAACGAGAGCTTTTTTGATTTCCCCTGGAGCGTGTGCTCAGCAGTTGTCCATCAGTTGTCAGGCGATCGGACATGTACCATAGTTCAGGTATCTGGGGTCAACCGTGCTTCCGAATGGCCAGGACAAGGACAAAGTACTGTCAAGGATTGACAATTCACGGAGAGCGTTTCTTCAGTTCCGGTGTGTGCCATGGTCACTGAGCGAAATTAGCCTTTGAATGAAGATTCGTGTCTTCTTGCATCTATCCGACCCGTGCTCACATACGGGTGTGAAACCTGACCACTACGAGCTGAAAATTCCAAGAGGCTGGAGGTATTCGACCACCGGATTTTACGTTGAACTCTTCGTACAAACTGGCGGGAAATAGTATCAAACGACGAAATAAGGTGATGCTGCGACATCGACCAACTTCCTGTACTTTTTCAACGCCGCCGCCCGTAGTGGTTCGGTCACATACTCCGGCGGCCCGACATAGAACTGTCGAGACAAACAGTTTGTCCTGCGCCATGTACGGAATGGCACGGTTGCCTTGGCAGTCACCTGAAAACGTGGTCGAGCACCGTCGAGAAAGACATGGAGCGCCTCGGACAACTTACGATCTACGGTCTGTAACACTGGGAGAAAAACCGAGTCACGATTTGCGCCGAGCTCGCATCCAAACGCCGCGTATGGTCTGCGATGATCCGCGATATCCATGACGCGGGTTTATCCTCTGACAGGAGGGTCGTGTAAAAGTGAAAAAATAAAGTACCAAAGTGACCGGATGCGGCGGAATTCGAACTTCAGACCTTCGAGGTGGAAAGTAAACGCTTTAAATCACTCCGCCACCACCGGTTGGAGAAAGCTGCTCGAGCCGTCACTGTTCTTAATGTGATTTCCACCCCAGCATCATCTCCAGCTATTACCAGGCTCCGAAATAATAAAACTATCAACTTTTTCAAGCTAATCATGACAGAGTGATAACAGGTGTAGTCATGCGAAATTGCTTTGCACTTAAAAGGCGCAAAGTGCATGCAGTATCCGAATATCTCGATCGCCAAGCGGTTTTCAGTGTGTTGCATCATCTATAAATTGTCATCCAGCACCGCGATGTTAATAGCAGATTCCAAGTTGAAAACCCTTCTGCCTACGAGAAGGTCAAATCGACGGTTTGCTGGGCCAGGCAGAACATTATATAGTGCATCCTATATAGAGAAGTTGAAAAAAATGGTTATACAGCGACCTCATTGAACTCTACAGAAGACGGAAAAGTTGGCGAGGACTGATTGTATGCCTTAACCCGACCTAAGTTATGACGATAAAACATTTTGAGGATCAACACACTTCATATGTCATCAATTTCATAACAAAAGATTCCAGTGTAGTCCTATCGAAAGAATCGAAGGTCACACGAATGTCTAGAAACACGTTCGCTTCTGGAAGGCAAAAAGTGTTTGGGTAACTTTCGGAGAGTGAAGATTTTATTGATGCATTCACGAACGAAGCGAAGCCCAGCCTGGTTCTCGCCAACCTATATTTCAATTTGTGAAGCACAATAGACGCTAGTAGTTTCAACGCTATTAGGATCAGGCTTAATCCACTGTGGTGCGCACAGTTACTGTGCAAACATTTCTAGAAGATGAGGATAACAATCTATTTTCATCACAACAATGAGTCTAGCTCGTGATCTCAAACCTTGGAGAACAGAACTTGAAGTTCTCCAACAAGCTTTATTCTACCAACTCTATATGGGGCTGCGGAAGGCCATCGGAGTTCACCGCTTTGTGGTGTCCTAGGGTTTGCATTTTATTGCAGATTTAAGCCTCAATGGGCAACTCTGCCGCAACAGACCACGGAACGTATGGTAAAATATTTGTGGATAGGCTAACAGTGGAAACCAGTTTAAACGCCCAACGCTCCACTCAACGTTTGAGACGCCGCTGCTGGTTGGTAAGTGGTGAACCGTCAGCTTCACAGATCAATTCACTCGCGTAGTTTTTTCTACCGTTAAATCGGATGAGGTGGACGAGCTTGCGGCAAACTAACAAATGCACGATCTATTTATGATGTCCATTGCGAACATCAGATTTCGCGATCTCCACTAAGACTTGTGTTCCGTTCACGTTTCGTTACGAACCATTTTCGTTTCAATGGTTATCAAGTATGAAAGAGAGCATCCGCCGGCGGTAACAAGTTTGGATACTGGTAGACAGAAAGATCCAGGGCTTCCGCCTGATACATTTCTGCTAGTACGGACGACCGAATTTTCCGCTGGGTATGCATGACGGGAAGTGGAGAGAAAGCAAAGGGGTTGGGGGAACAAGTTGCTGCGTGAGAATTAATTTTCATCACCCGACAGCTGGTAGAGTACTATCACACTTCCCAAAGCCCAACAACATTGTATTTCTGGACAACCGAGTGGCCTTTGAATCTGTCGATAGGACTGCACTACAGAACTGTTTGTTGAGAAATGAAGTACCTGAGAAATCTTATCAGTCCTCAAAGAGTTGTAACACCACACCTCAGGTTAGGTTAGGACCTACAGTCAGTTTTGGTCCCCTTTTGTCGTCTCTGGTGGAATACAACATGGTTGTCTTATATCCCCATTTCTCTTGAACTCTGTCATAGAGGATGTCCTATGGAATACCTTGTACGGTCTTACAGACGGCGAAGTTGAATTCCTACCACGGAACAAAGTTTTGACTTGGAATATGCCGATGATGTCACCTTTCTGAGTGATAATGCTCAAGCAATGTAACATGCTCTGGACCGTTTGGAGATTGAAATATCCAGATGTGGAATGCACTTTGCGCTTTCCAAGTGCAAAGCGCTTTTGCAAGATTGGCAGACGCCTCTGCCTACAGTCACTCTTTGCGGTGATCACCTAGAGTAAGCCGAAAAATTCAGGTATCTTGGGAGCTTGATAACAGCTGCAGGCGGTGTTGGGGAGGAGACCGGTTCCCAAAAAGCGAGACGTAAAGCAGCTTTAGCAAAACTGCAATACCTGTGGCGTCGCCATGATATCCGGCTCTCTCCTAACGGGTGGGTGTACGCTGCCGCGGTTTACAGTATTTTACTCTACAGTTGCGAGACCTGGCCACTTCGAGTTCAGGATGCTCGGCGCCTTTCCGCGTTTGGTGTGAACACTTAGCGGGTAACTACGAGGTGCGCCATCGTGTGTTAGGCACGGATAGCCGCCCTCTTAGCGAAGTGATCGCTCTACAACGCCTTCGGTGGCTCGGTCATGTTTTACGAAGGCCTGCTCATCGTCTAGCTTCCCGTGCTCTATTCGCTCGTGCTGGGCCGGGCTGGAAGAAGCGACGCAGCGGTCAGATCATGATTTGGCGTAGATGTATGAAGCAGACATGTGAACTAGCTTCGGTTGGCGCTTACCACCTCCCTGGTTGGGACCCAAGGGACTAGGACGGTCGTTGGTGGAGAACCTTGAGGAACATGGATCACAATAGTAGTCAGTGGTGCGACTGACATGTTGTCTGTCTGTCGGTCGAACTCTTGTGCTAGGCAATCACAAAAATGTCATTCATTAAATGACAAGAAACAGCAAGTAGGGTGCAGTGAAAGAGGAAAAATCACACGGGATTTTATTTTTTTCCCAACTATTTGTTTCATTGTGTTTTACTCCCACCCCTACTGTTCACTGTTTGTGCTGCACTGGCGCCATGCATATATATATATATATATATATATATATATATATATATATATATATATATATATATATATATATATATATATATATATATATATATATATATATGCATATACATACATAACGTATGTATATATAGTAAGTAGTATGTTAACATGTGGACTAAATTTCCCCGGAAGCACACAGCCGGTCTCGCGGGTGCTGCCGTTCATCAGGCAAACAGCAAACGCATGAACCGTTGGGCCGGATACTTCAAGGAACAGTTTAGCTGGCCGCGCGCTAGTGTAGTTATTCCTGAGTCAACAACTGTGGTTCCTTGGGTGGTATCACTTGAAGCCCCAACGGAAGTAGAAGTAGAGTCATGTATTCGATTACCAAGACGAGGGGAAGCGGTTGGTCCCGAAGAACTTCCCCTAGTTCTTTTCAAACTGGATGGTGATGCTTTGATAAAATCACTTACCGTCTTGTTCCGTGAAATTTGGAGCGAGGAACGTATTCCGTTAATATGGAGTGAGTCACTGATTGTCTCCATCTTCAAAAAGGGAATACGCAATGACTGTAGTAACCATCATGGGATTAGCTTAATTCCGATAGTCACCAAAGTATTAGCCTCGATTCTGCTGCACCGTCCTACGCCCACTCGCGAGTGGAATGCCCACGAACAGCAGGCTGGATTCCGCCCAGGTCGAGGATGCATCGACCAGATTTTTACCCTTCGCCCACTACTTGAAACGCGTCACACGCACCGCCGACCGACAATAATGATTTTCTTAGACCTGAAAGACGTCTTCGATTCAGTTGATCAAACAGCGCTTCTCAATACTCTTCATCAAAAAGGTATACCCCAGGAGTTCGTGCACCTACTGAGATCATTGTATTCTCATACTTCTGGCCCCGTTAGAGTTTACGGTGAACTATCTGGCCGGTTCGAAATGATCAGTGGTGTTCGACAGGGATGTCCCATGTCTCCATTCCTGTTCAACTTCATCATGGACGAAATAATGGAGTGTGCGTTGCAAAGTCTTCAGGATGTAGGCGTCGAACTAGGAAATAGTGGAAAGCTGTGTGACTTAGATTACACGGATGACGTTGTGTGTTTGTTCGAATGTACGGAACATGCTCAACGTGCACTAGATCGACTCTCAAGAGCCGTAGTTCCATTCCACATGCGCTCTGCCGAAGAGCCCACAAATGAATCACAACTGTAATTTCTGGTATTTTTTCGTGTCTGGGTCACTGCTAACCCAACGAACGAGGCTGAATGTGCAAGCGCTCACATTGATAGTAAGTAGTATGTGAACGTTTGGACAATATATATATATATATATATATATATATATATATATATATATATATATATATATATATATATATATATATGCATTTTATAGAGAAGTCCAGGCGTACACTGAGTTGCAAAACGTTTATTGTGACGTTCCGATCCAAACTAGGACTGGTTGTCGAACGTGAGTGAGTGAGTGTGTGAACTGGACGGCTGATGCCGCACGTTTTTGGTGTTTCTCGTCTGTCTGTTTCTCGACTTTTCGGCACCGGTTTTGCCAGGGTGTTGACATTATTCTTCTGTTACTGGGTATCTTCTCATTCCGGCTTCGACTGAGGCGACAAAGTTGACTGGTCTGGCATTGGCATAGCACACGAGCGTTTGGAATAGCTTTCGCATTTTCTCACACACTTAGGCGTATTGCGTCCAAATTTCTGATTCACATGTAAGAATGTCTGAAGCTTAGGTTGCATATTTTATAGAGAAGTCAAGGCGTACGCTGAGTTGTAAAACGCATATATATATATATATATATATATATATATATATATATATATATATATATATATATATATATATATAATTACACAGAGTGGTTTACCGTAAAAACGGTACACTCTATGGTCAAAAGACAGTGTAAAGTGGATATGTGTTGGGAACATTCGAGATGCTGTTTCTTGATCCTACTTTTGAAAACAGAAATATTATATGGTTGGAAATACGGGAGATAAAGTGTTTCAGACCTTTGTAGTTCAAGGAATAAAGGAAGACTGAAATAAAGTTCGACATCTACGGACAGAGATCTAAGGAGGGTGATTGGTGACCTGCATATGAGATGAACGAGATAAAGTCATGGGAAGGGGAATTGGTGCAGCGAGCTTTGTTGAACTAAAAACCAAAATACCGGTGAAAAGAGATAGTGAAGCAACTTCCCGATGATGGGCACGTGGAGGTTAGGGAGGGAACACTGATTAATCGGACAACCTTTCTTTGAACCCTATCAAGAAGAGAAAGAGTTAGACGCAGCTCCACCAATACACGACTGCACTATTCAAGGGTCGGGCGGACTTGAGCTGTGTACAAAAGATGAGCGGGTGTAAAAAAGCGTCTGGCGCGTAACGGAAAGTCAGTTTTGCATGCAGCATAGGAGACGAACCCAAACACAAAAGGAGGCCAACAGAGATGGATTCATGGATAAGCCCATTAAGGAAAGTGGGGCGAAGGGGAGTCGATCCAAAATTCAGATGAAGAGAATAAGGGGGATATTTCAGTAAAACAGAAAGGAGAGAAGCTTTTGAAGCATTGAAACAGATATCGTTGGTACGAACCCAAGCTGAGATCTGCTGTAGATCAGAAGCAAATGATGTATTAAGAACAAAACGATCGTGATCAGTTTTGATGGTGGCCTGGGAGCAATGGAGAATGGTGTTATCGGCAAAAAAAGTGGGTTGGAGGTTGAGGATAACAGATCAATAATGAACAGAATAAAGAAAGTGCGTGCAGATATGGAACCCTGGGGAATACCAACATTCACAGGGAACGGCTGACGTAGAGCCCCATCGACTCGGACGGAGATGATGGGACGATAGTTGTTGGGGTCAGAAAGGTGGCCATGTTTGGGGATAGAGGAAATAATAGCGTTCTTCCACGAAAAGGGAAAAGTTTCTTGGTTGATGGAAGAAGAGAACAAACGACGTAAAATGGGGGCTGACTCTAGAGTATACATCTTGAGGATAAGTGGAATACTTGTCACGATATTATCATCTGCTGTATTATGTGTAAACCGTTTCATCCAATATACGCTTGTTATTAGTCAAGTAGAGCGCTCATTACTACTCTTTGATTTTGCTATTCAAACTCCTAGTCTGCCGCTGTCATATTCGCAACAACTCAAGAAAATCTACCTCCGACCGAAAATCGTGGTATACGCTCGGTACCTTCAGACAACCTGTAGGTAAGAAAACGCGCAGGATGTTGAGCAGTTCTTGCGGAAACTTAAATCATTAACAAACGACTGTGATTTAAAAGCAGTTACCTCAATGCAAAATACAAACGACTCTATGCGGGACGCCTTGATCTCCGGTCTGCAGTTCTTGACAGCCCGAGAAAAGCTTCTAGCACAACATTAATTAAGCCCTGACGAGGTATACGAACTTGCCAGATCTCACGAAATGGCTCATAAACAGTTACAATCATATACAACTAATCAAACACTCTTGTTGCTCAAGCCCCTCCAGTTCATGCATATGTCATATCTCGTACTTCTTCCAGCACATCTGTTCTGGCAGCCGCTGGTCAAACATGCTAATTTTGTGGATACAACAGACACCCCCGTTCTAAATGTCCAGCCTGAGAAACAACTCGTAAGACATGTGGCAAACCGGGTCAATTCCAACGTTTGTAAATCCAAACCCAAAAAACATCAAGTGAATCCTGTCCTTGGCCTCTTGCTACTCAGCATGTTCGTTGCTGTCTATTACGAGCAGCCAGTAGTATTACCGTTAATGGGACACCGATCAGAGCACTGATCGGTGATGGTAGTTCTATCAGCTACACTTCTTCTACAGATGTACACACTCATAAATGGGAACTTCAGCCTACGGACTCAAAGACTACTATGGCGCAGGCCTGCTGTACCTCGAGTTACTACTATGTATCTATCCAATATAAATATATGATGTACAAACATTTTAAACTTCTAGTATTACCAAACTTGTGCGCCGATGTTCTACTCGGGCATGATTTCCTTAGTCTCCATGAGAAGGTCGAGATACCTTTCAGTGGCCAGCGAGGCACTTTTTCTCTCTGCGGATTACCCACCGCTAAAACAGAATCACCACTGTTATTCTCCAACTTATCCTCGGATTGCAGACCAATTGCAACTAAATCACAGCACCACGCTCGAGAAGACGAACGGCTTATACACCTCGGAGTCGATCGCCTACCGAGAGGTGATATCATCGGGCCCTCGATTTCCCCATGGAAAGCTCAACTGCTCGTAACAAGGAACGCTAACCACAAACAACGAATGGTGATTGATTACAGTCAAACCACTAACGGTTTTAGTTACTTGGATGCGTACCCCTTACCACAACTGGAAAAAAAATGTTGAGAATACTTCACGTCGTGAACCATAAAACACTTTCTACCTTAAGAACGCCTACCACTTAATTCCAATGGTCGAGGCAGAAAAACCATACACAGCGTTCGAAGCTTGCGGCAATCTCTTTCAAGTCCGACGCATTCCTTTCGGTGTGACGAACGACGTTTCCAACATACAACTGACCAAATAATGAAAAACGAAGGTATCCGTGATACTTTAGCGTACATCAATAACATTACCACCTGCGGACAAACCCAAGAAGAACACGACCACAATCTTAGTACTTTCCTACAAACGGTCAAGCAGTATGGGGTTACGCTTAACGAAGCCAAAACCACTACTTCATCCACGGAGATTCGTCTTCTAGGTTTGGAAGTCCGTAAAGGAATGATTAAACCGGCTCCGAAAAAACACGAAATGCCACCTTCGCAGGATGCAAAAGCACAACAACCAGCGGTGGTATTGTTTGCTTACTATTCACAATGGATTCCATCCTTTTCCGACAAGATTAATCCACTAGTGATAAACAGTACATTTCCGACCCCAGGATATGTTCGAATTGCTCCTAAAACACTTAAAAAAGACGTCTAGGACGCTACAGTTGTCACAGTGGACTATGACGCCACCAGTAGTTGAAACCCACGCCTCTTACCTTGTTGTTGCCGTATCATTGAACGAAAACGGGCGAACAGTTGCTTTCTCCTTCCGTACATTGACGCCCAGCGGGAAGCACCATCCGACAGTCGAAAAGGAGGCATACGCTATTGTGAAAGCGGTGCAAAAATGGCCAACTATCTACTCGGCCGAAACTTCAGACTAATTGCAGATCAAAGATCGAGCGCCGTAATGTACAAAGAAAAAAGCCAAAATCAAGAACGACAAAATCCAGCGATGGAAAATTAAGCCATCTGAATTCAGCTACAACGTAATCTACAGATCCGATAAGGATAACACAGTGGCTGACACCCCTTCCCGCAACGTTTGTGCAACAATCTCGGACACCGGGAAGCTGCGAGATCTTCATAGTTCGTTGTGCCACCAAGGTATCATCAGGATGGTCCATTCCGTTTGATCAAAAAGTCTACGTTTTTCAGTGGGGGATGTGCGGTGCGTTACCTTCCCCTGACAGGTCTGCTCTCAGCCTGAAGCGAAACTGTGTAACAATCCCCCACGACGATTAATCAAAGCCACGCACCTTTTCGACAGACTGAGAGTAGACTTTTGGTCCCCTTACATTCACACACACAATCGGCATCTGCTTACAATTATGGACGAATATTCCCGTTTACCTTTTGCATTTCCCCGTTCAATTATGTCTACATCCACCACAGTCAAATGTTTCAACTGTTTCCCAATTTCGGTACTCCTGCACTGAACCACTTTGATTGCGATGTGCCATTCACGTCCAAAGAATTCACGATTTCTCAAACAACCTAGAAAAAGTAGTGAGCCGTACATCATCATCTTCATCGTAGAGTATTAAGCAGCAGGACGAGCCCCACGAACCCCCACCTTTCGCACCATGGTGCACGTAGAAGTACGAAGAATAAATGTACTTGATGGGCGGGGAGTGGACCTACTAGGGTGGGAAAAGGAAAGAAAGCCGCACTAACCAATACACATGATACACAGTGTAATTGAGTGAGGGAATGTAATCACCAATCACTGGCGGAATCTCGAGTGTCAAGACAGTCGATCACTGGAGTGCATCGACAAATGAGAGATGAGTGATGTCAGCATTCTTTAGGAATCAAGGTGGGGTCGAACACATCAGTCGGGCGAATGCTTGTACGCAACGTGAGTTCTATCACACTTATCCAGCCTTTGTCTTCTGTCCCCAACCACTTCTCATTGCCCCCTCGATCCACCCATGATGCTCCCGCTAATAACACGCCCTATACTCGCAACGGTTCAGTTAAACACTGTGAATAATCTTCTATCTTGTAACTCACATTTTCTCAAGCCTCATGAACCTGTGAATCTCGGCTCCTTTAACGTGCGTGCTCTCATGCAAGTCAGTCAGCATGCATGCCTAGCTCTCACAATAGACTCTCTGAAGATTGATGTCCGCTGTGTAAGCGAAACGCGTATCCAGGATTCGAGCGGTGTGATTCAACTAAATGCTCCTGGTATCTCATCGGAGTGTTTTCTGCGCACACCACTCTGTGGGTCAGCGTAGTGTAGGAATAGTCTTGACTGGCAAGGATGGGGCTACCCTTTGAGGCGGAATTCCTGTTAACAGCTGTTTGTGTGCTGAGACTCCGATGATCAGTCGGCGTACGAAAATTTAGTTGTGTTAAGCGAAATTTGTTTGTGATATCGGCGTACGTCCCAAAAAGACTGCAGCTCTAACACCTAGAAGGATGAGTTCTACGATGAACTCGTCACCTTTGTTTGCAGCAGTAAAGGCTTTGACATTGTAGTGCTCGCTGGTGATTTCGATGCACAAGATAGCAAGCATGGTGCGTCAGAAGCTTGTTTAGGTGGGCGTTGTGCCTTCAAGAAGCAGTTTAGTTGACCGCGCGCTAATGTAGTTACTCCTGTGTCAACAACTCCGATTCCGGTTGAATAAAAGAGAGGGAACTCTGAGCAGTAGCCCCACTCATCACTACCCACCCTGCTCGAGGCAATGGGCAGCGCGGTCTTGATCATCCTGCGCGACGACCGATGCAGTATGGAATTCTTTGTATTCGTGCAGTTCACGGGGGATGTTGGATAGGTACTGCTAGTGTCTAGCCGCCAAGCAGGAGAACGTATAGGGTTCTCAAGCAAAGCATTTATCTCCAACAAGAACTGTCCGCAAGGCAGCAGGGTTGCGAAGTAGGAGCTTGGATCAATTATTCTTCCACTAATATCGACGACTGAGCTGTCGGCTCAGATCGACCCCTAACTTTGAGGGCCAGCATACAACTCGCAACCTAATGGACAAGGTGAACGCGTCAACGGCACCTTGTGGAAAACTATGTGCCTTGCTCTAAAAACCAGAGGCTTTCCACGTACACATTGGGAATCGGTACTATTGGACTCCCTTCACTCGCTGAGATCACTCCTGTGCATTGCGACCAATAGCACCCCACACGAATGACTGTTTCGATACGTTTGCCGTTCAACCACCGGAACATCACCACCATCTTGGTTGACTGTTCCGGGCCGTCTTCCAGAAACGAAGCGACAAGTCTTCGAAATGCGATCCGCTGATAGAAGAAGTGGAACCGGTCATGTGCAATCCACAATATGCTCTCACTGTACACCAGGATGCTAAAGAAGAAACAGTGTCACTTCGCCGGCTAGCACTTAAAGGGACCGAGTCGCCGACGGAAGTCAGACCGGAAAAACCACAAGATCTACCGCTCTGAACGGACCACCACGCTACTCTGGAGGGCCCAGAGACTGCTAGCGAAATAAATGAATTCATGAATAGACGCGATGCCACTCTCGAGGACTAAACTTCACCCGCTTCCGATTATTCGAGACTACTAGCACAACAACAGAGTACAACCCTACAACCTTCGAAACAGAGAAACGTAACTATACACAGACGCTGTCACAATGCGTACACTTGTCACAACTCCGAACGAATCACGTTCGATTACATCCGGGATGAATGTCGTGATATTATCATCCGCTGTGTTTTGTGTAAACTACCATTAAGTTTCTTCATTTACATGTCAGCCAATATACGCTTGTTATTAGTCAAGTAAAGCGCTCATTACGACTCTTTGATTCTGCTATTCCAAACTCATATTCTGCCGCTGCCATATTCACAACAGTATTGTTCGGACCGGGTGGCTTGGAAACATTCAGATTTCCCAGAACTTGAGGAACATCTCTGGTAGTCATTACAGGAATAAAAGCGTGGC
The DNA here is from genome assembly GCA_948099385.1 of Fasciola hepatica. Taxonomy (NCBI): domain Eukaryota; kingdom Metazoa; phylum Platyhelminthes; class Trematoda; order Plagiorchiida; family Fasciolidae; genus Fasciola; species Fasciola hepatica. The sequence goes on from CANUEZ040000067.1 coordinate 1,882,156, forward strand.
TGGGAACGTGAGAAGGCAGAGAAGAAATAGGGCTGAAAGACAAAGCGGAGTCTGAAGCAAAACGGAGGGCACAAACCTCTGCCTTATTAGGAGGGTTCCAAACGAGAAAACCAGAGGAATCGCAAATCGCGGGGAAGTTTGGAAGGGCAGAAATTACGGGAAACCGCCTTCGTAAGTGGCCAGAATGATCCGCTGTAGGTAGCGGATGAGAGTAGTCGCTTAGCTTTGTGGCGTACGAAGTAAACTTTAGCTCTCTGCATGGCGAGCGAGCATTTGTTCCTAGCCTGCACGAAACAGTACCGAGATGTTTCGTTGAGTGAGCAGCACCATCAGCAGTATGCTGTTTTCAAGACGGACGGCATGGTTGCAAGCGTCTATAAACTACTCAGGGGACCCTGGGTTGTCGGGTTTAGTGAAGTGAGGAATGAATAATGCATACCTTGAAAAACCGTATTAGTGAAATTAGAAACAGACACGGAAGCATCAGACACAAAGCAACAGTCGTTCTGAGGGTAACAGGCCAGAAAGTCGAGAAAATCATCCTAGTCAGCAAAATCGTAAAGCCAAAAGGTGTGTCTAGAGTTTGGTGTTGGGACGGAATGGGGAAATCGAGTGGAAAGTGAGATGGGACAATGGTCAGATGAGCACAGGGGAGACAGGGAGATGATAATAGAGAATTAAAAGGCAATTGATGCAAGTATGAAATCGAGTGGGTGGACAGTCGCCAATTCAATCGGGAATGCGTGCGGGGAGGTGCACCAGTTGACAAACGTTGTGGACCATAGCAAAAGCCTCAACTTCACGTCCCATAGTTCAACAATCAACCCTTGTTGTGGAGGTTAAAATCACCAAGAACGGTAATTTGGCAGCTGAGGTCTGTTGAAGTCAGTAACTCAAAGTTTGAAGATAACTCAAAAATCCGGTTAGTGCTGTTGGGGGAGTGGTAAACAGTAAAAAAATAATGGGTAAAGGAAGGGGAACGGATTTCCAACCAGGTGAATTGAAAGTTCCAGTGGTAGAAATTAGGATGCGAAAGTCAGGAAGACGCAGCCCATTGGCAGCTACAGGCGCAGACACCAGCTTCGTGTAAAAGCAGGAATGAAGTAGCTAGGAAATCGAAGATGACTGGTGTCCGACGAGGGAGGAATTTGGGTTTCACTCAAAAATAAGGCAACAGAGGTGCAAGACTGAAGAAAATGATGCACAGAGTGGAAGGAGTGTAGCCCGGAGTCTGATTACCCACTATATTATTAGATACAGTCAACAACTGGACCCTGAGACTGGGAGTAGGTCAAGTGTAGTAATGAGCCGGACGACAGTGAACTACGGTCTACCGGCAAAGTGACCGGCAGTAGGCGGTAGGTGATAAGCGAACGCTTTAAACCACTCGACTACTACCGGTCAGTGGTGACTGATAAGCCGTTGGGTTAATAGTCAATCTCTAACGCATGATGATTTGTGTTTCATATGAAAACGTCTTTGAGTGCATAAAACACTATGAGGGGTGTTTGCTCTATAGACTGGTGAACAACATGCACCAAAGCATAATTCTGTCTGTATCCATGTTATATGCCACGGAATGGAAAACCCGCCACATTAACGAAAACCGTCGGTTATCAGTCACCAGCATCATAATCAACATCATCATCATCGTGCAGCGTTAAACAGTAGGGTAAGCCCCACTGATCACTGCCTTTCTCACCATGTTGCTCGCTGAATTAGGAAGTATGAATATACAAGATGGACAGGGAATGGACCCACATGGGTGGGAAAACGAAAAAATGCCCTAGTAGCCAACACACGGGATACAATTTAACTGTACAAACAAACGACGATCGGTCATTCTGATTCGATAGAAAGGAACAAAACGATCGCCGCTGCTAGCGGTTCGCAGCCATATCCTTCAGTGTCTCCAGCCAACTGGTAGACGGATCTTTTGGACCTCAACCACGAAGACGTGAAGCACCTACTTTTCATAAGTCTGCTGTACATTTTCTCATTCCTCGCTGCCACGTCATCTGTGGCCCTCTACGTGGTTTCTTCCACTTCCTAGGAGGAAAGGAGAATAGGACACGGTATGGTAGGCGTGTGTTTGACATACGTAACACGTGTCCCAACCAACGAAGTCTACTAAGTTGGATACGCTGTGACAAAACGTTCTCCGAATTAGCACCCAATACTAGCTTTCTGTCCTCATCATTACTTATTTGGCTATTCCACCGGATCTTAGTGATACTACGAAAACATTGGTGTTCGAAAACCTCAAGACGACGAATATCTTCAGCACGCAGACTCCAAGTTTCGCAACCATACAACAAAACTGAACGCATTGCGGCACAGTAAACACGACCTCTAAGCTTCGGTGAAATATCAAGTCCGCGCCACAAGTGCTTCAGTCCAGCATACGCCGCTCGAGCCTTGGATATACGCGTGCTCACCTCTACTACTGTACTCCCATCCGTCGTCACGCTACTGCCCAGGTAGGTGAAGTGGTCGACAACTGACAGCACCTCCCCATCAAGCAGCAAGCTCGGAATTGTTGACATCCAGTCTTCTAACATCACTTTACAATTTGAAAGTGCAAATCGCATGCCGAATGGAACTACAGCTCCTGAGAGTCTATCTAGTGCACGCTGAGCATGTTCCGTACATTCGAACAAGCAGACAACGTCGTCTGCGTAATCTAGGTCACACAACTTTCCCGTATTTCCTAGTTCGACGTCTACATTCTGAAGATTTTGCAACGCACTCTCCATTATTTCGTCCATGATGAAGTTGAACAGGAATGGAGACATGGGACATCCCTGTCGAACACCACTGGTCGTTTCGAACCGACCGGATAGTTCACCGTAAACTCTAACGGGGCTAGAAGTATGAAAATACAATGATCTCAGTAGGTGCACGAACTTCTGCGGCATACCTTTTTGATGAAGAGTACTGAAAAGCGCTGTTTGATCAACTGAATCGAAGACGCCTTTCAGGTCTAAGAAAATCATTATTGTCGGTCGGCGGTGCGTGTGACGCGTTTCAAGTAGTGGGCGAAGGGTAAAAATCTGGTCGATGCATCCTCGACCTGGGCGGAATCCAGCCTGCTGTTCGTGGGCATTCCTCTTGCGAGTGGGCGTAGGACGGTGCAGCAGAATCGAGGCTAATACTTTGGTGACTATCGGAATTAAGCTAATCCCATGATGGTTACTACAGTCATTGCGTATTCCCTTTTTGAAGATGGAGACAATCAGTGACTCACTCCATATTAACGGAATACGTTCCTCGCTCCAAATTTCACGGAACAAGACGGTAAGTGATTTTATCAACGCCACACGACCCAGTTTGAAAAGAACCGGGGTAGTTTCTCAGGACTGACCGCTTTCCTTCGCTTTAGTGATCGAATATATGACTCCACTTCCACTTCCGATGGGGGCTCAAGTGATACCACCCAAGGAATCACAGTTGGAGACACAGGATTAACTACACTAGCGCGCGGCCAGCTAAACTGTTCCTTGAAGTACTCGGCCCAACGATTGAGCCTTTGCTCTTTGCTATGGATGGGCTCTCCAATTCTAACATAAATTGGTTCGCTAACCTGGGCGCGCCGTCCACTGGTGCCACGAATAAATTTGAACAGTCTTTGACTGTTACCTGAAGCAGCTGCTATTTCCATTTCTTCGGCTACCTTGACTCACCAATTTTCGCGATCATTCTTAAGGCTTTTCGTAACTTGCCTTTGTAGCTTTCTCCGCCTCTTATTCATCTCCTTACGGTTCGAGAGCTGAAGCTTTCGCTCCATTATACTCAGCGACTCTTACGAGATCCAATGTCTTTGATGGACAACGGATCTAGGGCCACAGGCAAAACCTGCTGCCACATGCATCGCCTGTTTGATATGAGCCCAATGCTCATCTACATTACTGTTCTCCGTGGATCCTAGCTCATGTGCTAACTTCTGCTCGTAACGAGTGCAAACTTCTGGATCACGCAAACGTTGCACAGCTAATCCGGTTTGCGGTTTGCGACGATGGCCATGGAGCTGGAGAGATAATCGCATTAAAACTAATGCATGGTCCGACTCTACGTACGTGGACCAGTAAGATCTACAGTTCTGAACAGAACTGCGCCACCGGTAGCTTACGGCAATATGATCAATCTGACTCAAAGTACCTGTAGAGTTAGAGCGCCATGTTGCTGTGTGACACCAGTTGTGTCGAAAATTGGTGCTAGACAAGAAAAATGGATTGTCTGCACAAAACTGGAGAAGCCTATCCCCGTTATCTGTACGCTCAGCGGGTAAAGCACAACGCCCACCTAAACAGGCTTCTGACAAACTGAGTTTGCCAACTTGTGCATTGAAGTCACCAGCTAGCACTACAATGTCAGAACCTTTACCGCTGCGAACGATGGTGGCGAGTTCATCATGGAACTCATCTTTCTGCGTGCCTGAGCTGCAGTCCGTTGGGGCGTACGCTGAGATCACAAACATATTTCGCTTAACACAACTATCCTTACGAACGCCAACTGACCCCTGGAGTCTCACCAGCGGTCACTCAACAGACCCAAAACAATTTTATTTCCTATTGTGGCTATTCCCCTATTCGTCCAGCTGTACACAGAGCGCTGTTCTACACGGACAACATGAACAATATGATGATAGTCGTGGTTGTGATAAAAAAAGGCAGGATCTTTTCCGTGCCAACTATCGATTATCCAGTTAAGACTTTGCCGGATATGTACTGCTCAAAACTGCATTGGCAGTGTGAATGAAATGAGGCATGCAGTATTTCTGTGGCTTTCCGATGGTGTGCGGAACGTAGACATTACATTACACAGAAGGATGCGCTTCTTTGAGGACCACATCTAATGGAATTGAAGAAACAAAATTTGGTGATTCAAATGGAATCTACGCGTGATATTCGCCCCATGCGTGCACTCGTACTGGAACGTCGACCGGCGGGAGTAAAACAATTAACATGGATTTTGGACAATAACGGACGGAGTTCAATTCCCTGCCACTGCCGATCACTTCCCCATTTGACAGCTTTTCACTGGTCGCAGTCCCCTTCCAGAATAGTTCTACGTCGTGGTACCATAAGTAAAGTGCAACGAGTATTTTTTACAAATATACGTTGCAGCTTGGCTATTTGGCTGCATCCTTCAGCGTTGATATTGTGGATCCTATACTTGCACACTCAACTCGGCGGAGAGATTCCACGGCAGACCATTCATTCTCCACGTCACCAAACTATCGTTTCAGAAAGCCCTAACAAAATCGACCATTTCAAGATGAGTTCCGCGTGCATCAGGTCCCCAGGTGCACCGATAAACAAACCAGATACAAAATTGATCTACATCACTGACATGGTACAGTTTAAAAACGAGCCAACTAGAATATGAAATCAAGGAGCTAAAATACATCGCTTAAGCTGACAAGTGATTCAAAATATAACCACATATATGTGGGATGTCTTACAACTAACCATCGAATCCGGCAGATCGAAGCAATTGCGTACGAGTCTGACCGAAATCGGCCAACAGAGCGAACCAGAGAGGAGATACTGAACAATGCTGCATGACCGCGGCCCAATCAGTTTGCAGATCCGCATGATCCAACAGAAGATCAAACATCGATTTAGAATTGTGTAAAATGCACACGTGTACCGGGGTACTTGGAACAGGCGTAGATGAGTAGGTGAGTGAGTGAGCCAAGTGAGTGTGAGGGTCGAAGGAGAAAATCGTAAGGGCATTTCTGATACCGTCACAAAATATATGAACAGCATGTAAATCAATATCGTGAGAACTACGCTGGTCTGTGTTAAAAGATAACATGACGGAACTTTAGACGACACCTACCGGAAAACGCAGGCTTCTATAATTTGACCTCAAAAACGATTCTGATTGACTTTCGTCGGTTATTTTGTAACGCATTTTACACATACACGCATATATGCGCACGTGCATGAGTGAACGGATGAAAATGAATCGTATCAGACCACTAGAGCCAACTAAACCACTGGGAAGAACCGGAAGACCTGACCCTGAGACTCTCAGGAGCGGCAAATCACAAGACCCCAAAAGGTTACGAGTAGTAGTACGCTAAAACAAGTAAATGCCTTGTGCACCGCGGAAGGTGAATATCCAGCATCAGATATGCACTAAAAAATTACCAAAATGAGCAAAGTGTGACTTCATATATATATATATATATATATATATATATATATATATATATATATATATATATATATATATATATATATATATATATATATATATATATATATATTAAATGTGAACACTTACTTTCCCGAGGCATCTAGGGCATACAGATTAGCGTGTCTTTTCAACAGCAGACGCGCAAGCTCCAACTGCTGTTTCTCATCCTTGTCATTGGACCCGATTTTGGCCAACAAATGAAGCAAAGTGGATCCCGCCGGTCTGGTGCAAGCATTCAACTGGATTGACAATGAAAAACGGGAATGTGACATGTGAGACTGTACCAACATTGATCGAGCACAGAAATCCGAATAAATCTTAGACGTTTTGTTATGCAATTGCAGACAAGGCTCATACACACGTACGGGAAACAATCTGTACTAAGTATTAATTCTGAACAATTCTTACACAGCAGGGCAGCTAAATCACAAAGATAGTAAGGTCGTTGGCACCTCTGGAAATGTTGCTCCTCCATCTCAACATGTATACGGAATAGGACAAGTTGCAGACCTGTATATCGGAAGAAGAGAATGAATAAATGCCATCGGGCGAACAGTACACAAAAATGACCGATATCAAATAAATATATCTGTAGTCAGATTAGATATGAAGCAAAAAATATCACCGGTATTGTTTGTTGCTTTATTCTGTGGTGCTTCAACGGACCGTGAACCTCTCTGGTACCTACTTGTTCACTTATTTTAGTATTTCATACTTGGTATCCTAACAACTGTTACTTCTCATGAGCAGGGGATGCGCAGCGGAAAATAATGCAACTAGCAGTCAGTATAATTGACCCTATTCCACTCACATTTCTTATTTCGAAAGTATTCGAAGCTGTCATTTCTGACCCACTGTGAACGCTTCTCGGTCGCGAAGGACCACTGAGTGATCGCCCATATGGATCTCGGCCTCATCGTTTCGCCGGTGATCTCCTGCCTCTCGTCTCACACTCTTGGTCAGCTGCACTCCACAACCGCGGAGAAACACGCATACTTCTACTTTTATGTGACCACCTAGTGCTAGAAGATGAGTCGGCTCCATCGCGTTTCTTAGCTGATCATGTGCGGTGGGCGGAAGTTCGGTGCAAATCGCAATGCAGTTTTTCCTTCCTCGGCGGGCACCATAGAGTGACCGTAAGCCTAGGCGCTCTACATCCTTCTTGACAGTGTTAATCGAAGTTACGAGCTGGCCACCAAGGAGACAGCGCCATCAAGGGTAGGGTTTGGGAGGGGGCTTTGTTTGGTTCGTTCTATCTCCGGTCGCCCTAAGATGTGACCCAGCCACCGCAGTCGACGACATTGGGGGAAGTCTGAAAGTTCGTCAATTCCGCAGCACCGTTTCCTAACTTCAGCGTTGGATACTCTGTCGCGCCAGTGTTTCCGGAATACCTTGCAGGCATCAGTGATCAAACACCCCCAACTTTTCTAGTATCCTCGGCTCTCGACGGTCGGGTTTTGCAGCCGTAGCCGAGTACGGGATGTATAGCGGCACGGTAGATACGCACGTTGGTCCGAAGGCTGATTTCATTGCAGGTCTACAGAGCGTGTCGTGGCTGGAAAAACACCTTCCTGGCGTTGTCCATCCAGAGCATTACTTCATCTTTCACCTGACTGCTCGGAAGCAGTGCAGAGCCTAGATACTTATTTTTATTGCATGCTTGCGCATGAATTCAGTGGAAGGATATTGTGTCCCATAGCCACGAGGGTCCATTGCACTACTGGGAATAACCGGTAACCGAACCCTGAAACTGTGAGTGGCAAAGAATCACGCGAGGTCCCAATAGATCAGGTGTGGTAACGATCCGGACGTGAGTGGATTACTGTCTACCACCAAAGTAACCAGTGATGGCGGGGATTCGAACCTCGGACCTCCGAGTTGGTAAGCAAACGCTCTAAACCATTCGACCACCACTGATCAAATGATGGAATGCACTCGATCAGTTGGTTATTGATGGACAGCTGCTGAGCCAATTGTCCTGTGCAAGTTGACAAACTTCTGGTTTTTGTGATGTTTATTTCTAGTCCCATGGAATTCGAGAAAAAATCGATTCGGTCAAGGACTGACTGAAGCGTGGCGGCCAAGTCCGCTAGCCCAAAAATGTCATCGGCGAACTCTAGGTCCAAGATGCACACCTGCTGACTTAGATGGATACCGGGATAGTCAGTCAATGTCCGTCTCATTGTCCAGTCGATCGCGTAGCTAAACAGCACCGATGAAAGAGGGCAGCCCCGTCGGACGCCAGTAGTGCGTGTGAACTCAGATGACTCTTCACCATAAATTCAAACTCGCGCCCTAGTGGAACAATAGAATCCTCTCAGAAGCCTTATGAACTTATCGGACATTTCGTCGGATTCCATTATCGCTAAGGGACATTACCGGTTAATTGAATCGACAGCAACCCGAAAATCGATGAAACAGGCTACTGTTGGCTGCTGGCACTTGTAGCGGTGCTCCAGTGTTCGAAGTAGTGTGGAAATTTGGTCCATGCAGCTCCTATCACGGCGGAAACCTCCTTCGATCGGTCGGGTGCAGCGGTCTCGCAACGGAGAAGCGGTTGAGCGGCAGCACGAAGAAAATCTTCGCACTCACATCGATCAGACTGATCCCCCTAGAGTGCCCACAGTGTGCCTCCAAATACCTCAATATGGTCAGGGATGGGTTTCTCAGGCTCCGAGATGGCTACTAGTCCTACAAGCCTCTCGAAATGCTCCCAAGTGACCGTGCGTCTAACACAACCGCTGCTGAGGGAGTCCCACTCACTGCTGAGGACGAAAGCGAATGCCTGGCGCTCTCCACCGGGTTGACTGACTAACAGTCAGTCTAAGGGAGTTGGCTAAACCGTGATTCCAAACCAACCATGGGTGGCGTATGAGGCGTACAGTGGTGGTATGCTTACCGTTATCTGTGGGGTAGAGATGCACTGGGCACTCAGGATGTTTGGTCTCATCCGAGGGGCGAATGAACCGAGCAGTCAATCACCGGTCCCCAGTGGGTTACGGACCCCACGTTCCGTCCCACTGCCTTGCGGGTTAAACTTTGGATAGTTTAAGGCTCCGGTTGTGGATCCCTACGAAAACCACCTGCTTTGACTTGGCCAACCTGGTGGTATTGCGCCCACAAACAAATCATGGACTCGGACAATCTACTTTTTCCCCCGATCGTATCATATTTTATTTGGCACACAGTCTGAAATCTTTAGTTCTCGCACACGGATTTGTCCTCTTCATTTCGGATGGACAGAAGAACGAGCGTGCCCCATTCAGTCGGGAAGACTTCTTCCCGCCACATGCAGCCATCCATCACGACGAAACTGCACCTTGGCGTGATGTGATGGCTTGCATGCCTCTATGACCCAAAGAGCCATGCAGCATGGCTTCCTGAAGCCGAAAGTTTAATCATATCTGACAGGTTGATGGGTAGAGGCCAGATGAAGTCCAGTCTGAGAATCAGTTGATGACCAACATCCGGTTCTAACGGCTATGCCCCTGGAGAGGACACTCCAGTGAATAAACACAGAGAAAGTCTACCGGTCTCAAGACATCTCCTACGTGGACGTAAGAGTGGGGTACCTGGGGTTTCTCTCGACGGTGGGAGAAGTCATCGCATTTCATTGGGCAGCTATCATCCGCCTAAGCTATGCAACCTCCGGTCCAAAATATACTGACCCGTCCACGTTCCGCTTGCCCCATTGGGTGCATCGGGCTGAGAACTGAATCCGAAAAGCGGATAGATAACAAAGCATCAGCGAAGACAAGACAGAACGCATGCAACAATCAGGTCTCACGTTACAGACCAGAAGTTCCTTTACTGGTTCTTTGCTCAGGTTCCTGTGCTGGGTTAACGCCCCACTGCCTTGTGGGTCAGACTTTTGAGTCCAAGGCTCCAGTTAGGGTTCCCAAAGAAAAAACCCCTCTGCAGTGTAGGCAGCCGCGAAGTACGATTTGTCCAGAAGCCTCCAGTATATTTCCAGTAAGGGACCTTACAAACTGTTCCTCCCTTAATTCAAGATCGATGCAAAACACCACTGGTAATTGCAGCTGTGGTAAATGCAGTAGTTCAGGAGTTGGGTATAAATCGAATGCACTTCTTAAGCCTAAATGTTCACTTCACTTGGCTGCCTTTAACTTCCGCACCGTCAGATATGGCAACAGGCTGCCCTCCCTAAGACACTTGACATTTTTAAAATAGATATACGCTATGTCTCCGAAACACGCATACAAGACTCCACTTCTGTGATCACTGTTCGCGCGTTGGGAATGCTTTGAGCACGAAACCTGAGTGTGCACTACTCGACTGGATTCTAGTCAGCAGTCGTTTGTGTGCAGTTCGGTTGGACGGTTCGGCTCGTGTAAACGACAACAAACTGAAGCGCCAGTGCTTGTTCGTCGTGTCTGTACCTGCGCTCATTGTTTTGTTTTGTCCCACTAGCTCTAGTGAGAACTCAAATCTGCCTCAGAATCACCTCAGTTTATTAGCACAAAACAAAGAATATATATGTGGTTCTCCCATTTGCCCACTCGTTGTGCACAACCCATTGGTCCGATGGGTGTGGGCGACCACGTCTTGTGGCTTAAACAACGCTGACAAGACTCATCTCTCATTTATCGATCCACTCCAACGATCGGCTGTCTTAACACTCGAGGTTTAGTTGTCTCAAGCCTTGGGTTTGGTAACGCACCAGTGCCGACTGCCGACGCTACTTGGCTGTCCGCCAACGACGGAGTTAACACATTCCCTCACACTCATTGACTGAAGTTCCTCTGAGAACAACAACGAATTCTATCACGATTTGTCTAGGCTGCTTAGAAGTGCACGTTCAACGGGCTTCGTGGTCACTGCTGGGGATTCAAACGCCCAAGTTGGCCGTTTGGGAGATTCCGAAAAACACATTGGAGACCCATATGTTATCTCAGTCGATCGCACTGACAATGGTGATCGTCTTACCCAACTGTGCTCAGACCACAGATTGTTTCTGGCAGGTACAAACTTCTGTCATAAGAAGCAGCATAAACTGACATGGCGTCCTCCTACATTTTCACAACGTTGGATTCAGATTGAACATACTGTGACTGGTCACCACTGGCGTGCATCAACTGAAGATTGTTGTTCATTTTGGTCTACACTTGTAGATTCAGATCACATTTTGGTGCGTGCTTGCTTCTGTTTACGTCTCATCCGTGGTCACACCAACATTAATGTCACCCGTCCCACGCAACTGCATCTGGACGATGACCGGCGATATGATTTTCAGACGGAGCTGTCTACACAAGTAGCTATGCAGCCGGATATCCAGGACCCAGATGAACGCTAGCAACGGACCAAGGAAGTCATGTATGCCGTTTCGAATGCCACCCGGGACTCTGATTCAAGTAGGTCCCACAAACAATGGATATCTTCGACATAAGTCACTCTGTTGGACGCTCGCACATCCGTCCCTCCGGAAGCCACATTGAATGAAGTGCGTAAATCCCTAAGACACCAACTGACTAAAAGCCTAAGAAATGAGCGCGAGCAGTGGTGGATTCCGAAATGTAGGGAAATAGGGAAGGCTGTGTCCATTGGCAATGCTCGCAACCTTTTCCGTTTGATTACAGGCACCAGTCCATAGAAGCCTGGGGTAAGTGAGCTATTCAAGGAGTCCGACGGCTCACTGATTCACTCTCAGGAACGTCGTCTGGAGCGTTGGGCGGAGCATTTTAAGGAACAATTCAATTGGCCTTCCTCAAAAGTGAACCTTCCAAATATCATCATCATCATCATCGTACAGCGTTAAACAGTAGGGCAAGCTTCACTGACCACTGCCTTTCTCACCATGTTGCACGTTGAATTAAAAAGTATGAATATACAAGATGGAGAGGGAGTGGACCTACATGGGTGTGAAAAGAAAAGAATGCCCTAGTAGCCAACACACGGAATACACAGTCTAACTGTACAAACGTACACCGATCAAACATTCTGATTCGATAGAAAGTGACAACACGATCTCCACTGTTTGCGGTTCGCAGCCATATCCTTCAGTGTCTCCAGCCAACTGGTAGACGGATCTTTTGGACCCCAACCACGAAGACGTGAAGCACCTACTTTTCATAAGTCTGCTGTACATTTTCTCATTCCTCGCTGCCACGTCATCTGTTGACCTCCACGTGGTCTCTTCCACTCCCTAGGAGGGGCGGAGAATAGGACACGGTACGGTAGACGTGTGTTTGCCATACGTAACGAGTGTCCCAACCAACGAAGTCTACTAAGCTGGATACGCTGTGACAAAACGTTCTCTGAATTAGTACCCAATACTCGCTTTCTTACCTCATCGTTGCTTACTCGGCTATTCCACCCAATCCTAGCGATACTACGTAAACATCGATGGTCGAAAACCTCAAGACGACGAATATCTTCAGCACGTAGACTCCAAGTTTCGCAACCGTACAACAAAACTGAACGCACAGTGGCACAGTATACACGACCTTTCAACTTCAGTGAAATATCGGATTGGCGCCACAAGTGCTCCAGTCCAGCGTACGCCGCTCGAGCTTTGGATATCCGCGTACTCAGCTCTACTACTGTGCTCCCATCCGTCGTCACGCAGCTACCGAGGTAGGTGAAGTGGTCGACAACTGACAGCACCTCCCCATCGAGCAGCAAGCTCGGAATCGTTGACGTCCAGTCTTGTAACATCACCTTGCACTGTGAAGGTGCAAAGCGCATGCCGAATGGAGCTACAGCTCTTGCGAGATTATCTAGTGCACGCTGAGCATGTACCGTGGATTCGAACAAGCAGACAACGTCGTCTGCGTAATCTAGGTCACACAACTTTCCCGTATTTCCTAGTTCGACGTCTACATTCTGAAGATTTTGCAACGCACTCTCCATTATTTCGTCCATGATGAAGTTGAACAGGAATGGAGACATGGGACATCCCTGTCGAACACCACTGGTCGTTTCGAACCGACCGGATAGTTCACCGTAAACTCTAACGGGGCTAGAAGTATGAAAATACAATGATCTCAGTAGGTGCACGAACTCCTGGGGTATACCTTTTTGATGAAGAGTACTGAAAAGCGCTGTTTGATCAACTGAATCGAAGACGCCTTTCAGGTCTAAGAAAATCATTATTGTCGGTCGGCGGTGCGTGTGACGCGTTTCAAGTAGTGGGCGAAGAGTAAAAATCTGGTCGATGCATCCTCGACCTGGGCGGAATCCAGCCTGCTGTTCGCGGACATTCCTCTCGCGAGCCGGTGTAAGACGGTGCAGCAAAATCGAAGCTAGTACTTTGGTGACTATCGGGATTAAGCTAATCCCACGATGATTACTGCAGTCACTAAGTATTCCCTTCTTGAAGATGGGAACAATCAATGACTCGCTCCATATTAACGGAATACGCTCCTCCTTCCAAATGTCACGGAGCAAGGCGGTTAGTGATTTTATCAACGCCTCACCACCCAGTTTGAAAAGAACTGGGGGAAGTTCGTCGGGACCTGCCGCTTTCCCCCGCCTAAGTAATCGAATACATGACTCTACTTCTACTTCTGATGGGGGCTCAAGTGATACCACCAAAGGAGTCACAGTTGTTGACACGGGAGTAACTACACTAGCGTGCGGCCAGCTAAACTGTTCCTTGAAGTACTCGGCCCATCGGTCAAGCCTTTGCTGTTTGTTATGGATGGGTTCTCCATTCCTATTGCAAATCGTTTCACTGACCTGAGTTCGCCGTCCACTGGTGTCACGAATAAATTTGAACAGTCTTTGACTGTTACCTGAAGCAGCTGCCACTTCCATTTCTTCGGCTACCTTGACTCACCAATTTTCGCGATCATTCTTAAGGCTTTTCGTAACTTGTCTTCGCAGCTTTCTCCGCATCTTATTCATCTCCTTAAGGTTCGAAAGCTGACGCTTTTGCTCCATTATACTCAGCGACTCTTGCGAGATCCAGTGTCTGTGATGGACAACGGATCCAGGACCACAGGCAAAACCTGCTGCCACATGCATCGCCTGTTTGATATGAGACCAATGCTCATCTACATTACTGTTCTCCGTGGATCCTAGCTCATGTGCTAACTTCTGCTCATAACGAATGCAAACGTCTGGATCACACAAACGTTGCACGGCTAATCCGGTTTGCGGTTTGCGACGATGGCCATGGAGCTGGAGAGATAATCGCATTAAAACTAATGCATGGTCCGACTCTACGTACGTGGACCAGTAAGATCTACAGTTCTGAACAGAACTGCGCCATCGGTAGCTTACGGCGATATGGTCAATTTGACTAAAAGTACCTGTAGAGTTAGAGCGCCATGTCGCTGTGCGACGCGAGCTGTGTCGGACATTTGTGCTAGACAAGAACAATCGATTGTCTGCACAAAACTGGAGAAGCCTATCCCCGTTATCTGTACGCTCAGCGGGTAAAGCACAACGCCCACCTAAACAGGCTTCTGACACACTGAGTTTGCCAACTTGTGCATTGAAGTCACCAGCTAGCACTACAATGTCGGAACCTTTACTGCTGCGAACGAGAGTGGCGAGGGCATCATAGAACTCATCTTTCTGCAAGTCTGAGCTGCAGTCCGTTGGGGCGTACGCCGAGATCACGAACAAATTGCGTTTAACACAACTATCCTTTCGAACGCCGACTGACCCTTGGAGTCTCACAGCACATAAACGACTGTTAACCGGAATCCAGTCTAAAAGGGCAGCCTCAGCCTTGTCAGTCAAGACAATTCCTACACCACGTTGACCCACAGCTCTAGCTGCTTCCAAATATGCATGCCAGAGAAACGTTGCAGGTGGATATCACTTCATCGGAGATGGAGATTATGCAGGAGATAGGTTACTTGAAAAGCTACAAAGCCACTGGACGTGATGAGTTGTCTCCATCTTTTTTCAAGGATGAGGGCGAAACTTTGGTTACGGGGGTAACAAAACTCCCCCGTATTATTTGGGATAGTGAACAGATTCCCAGGGAATGGTGTGAATCGGTGATTGGCCGATTTACAAGAAACGTAACAGGTCCTCTTATGAAAACAACAGAGAGATGAACCTGGTAAGTATCGCGTCCAAACTGCACATCGGGCTTATCCCCCACCGTTCACCCAGTTCCCGCGAAATTTGTATGCCAGAGAATCAAGCCTGTTTCAGATCCAGTGGGGTTGTATCGACCATATCTTCACTGTTCGGCAAACCTTAGAGTACAGACACATCTTACGTAGGCCTACGATCCCAGTCTTTCTTGATCTGAAAGCGGCATGCGATTCAGTAGACTGCACAGTTCTCTGGCGCTGCATCTCACTGAGGGGTGTGCCAGAGAAGTTTATTTCTCTTTTCCAATGCTTGCATGCAAACAGCTGAGGCCGAGTTCGTGCTCATGGCGATCTTCCACCCGAGTTCACCACGGAAAGTAGTGTTCGTCAGAGCTGCCCCCTTTCGTCCTTCCTCTTCAATTTTCTAAGTGAACTGATTCTTGAGATGGCCCTATCCTCTTGTGAGGATAGTGGTATCCAATTTTGCTCAGGTAGTAAACTGTCTGACTTGGAATATGCGGACGACATTGTTCTTCTAATTAAAGATTTAGGTAAGTGGCAAGCTCTCTTAGATAGCCTTAACAACAGTGTGGCATTGTTTGGGATGCGTTTTGCACCTTCAAAGTGTAAAATGCTGCAGCAGGCTCAAAACCAAACCTGATCTTAGCAGGAGAAACTCTAACTGAAGTGAATAAATTTCGTTATCTGGATAGTTACATCTCACCAGGTGGATAGATATGATACGAAGTGTCATCGCGTATACATAAGGCGCGTTTAACTTTTGTCAACCTCCGTCATCTGTGGCGTTGGCGTGAAATCCGGTTGTCTGTTAAGGGTCGGGTGTACAATGCGGATATTAGGTCTGTTGTTTTATACGGCTCAGAAACATGGCCATTAGGAGTAGAAGACAGGCGAAGACTGTTGGTGTTCGAGCATTGATATCTCCGTAGCATTGCCGAGTATGGTGGGAATACCGTATCGGCAATGCTGAGGTTAGGCGTAAGATGTTGGGAACCGGAGGTCAGTCTCTGGATCGAGTGCTGAATCTAAGCAGATTAAGGTACCTGGGACATATTTTACGCATCTTCACCAATAGACTTCCTCAGCGTCCGCTGTTCTCTGCGGCAGATACTTATTGGAAAGTAAGTAGAGGTGGTCAGTCCATGAAATGGCAAGAAGGTATGAAAACCTTGACCAGTGGACCTGACCAATTAGGACGTGTAAGACTTCTAGGTTGGGGTCCACGCGACCCACCTACCAAATGATTGGAGACATTAAGTGATATGGCTAGGTGTCGCGGCCAGTGGCGTGGTTGCATTCGGACTCTTCCTTTGTCCTCCTGATTTCCGCTTATTACTTCGATTTTTTGGATCTTTTTGACTTTATGTTTCTATTCTCTTTGCCGTTTGCTGTACGATGCTGGAGGTAGCAATCGAAACCACAACACAGAAGTGCGAGGTTAATGGTTGAATAAACTGAAAGCGAAACTGCAACTGAAGCCAAATGGGGTGTGTAATCCTGTAATCCTGTCGGTTGTCAGGATTTGTATACTTCATGCGGAATGCTATCCTCCCCAGCAGCTTTTTTGTCCTTCAGCTGGTTGGTGACTGTGACAATTTCAGTTGTGCTTGGGGGGCAGCAACGGACATCGTACGGCTGTACAATAACTGAGGGTTGTGGGGCCGTCGAGTTGATGGTCGGTTGAGCAACCGATCGAAGTGCTTTACCGGTCGCTCTACTTTTCTTTTCTGCTCAGGTATGAACTGACCGGCTGTATCGCGTAAGACCGGCTGTATCGAGTAAGACCGACTCCTGCTTGCAGTGCCTACCTGACGCGTTTAAAATGAGGCAAAATAATTTGACAAAGTCACCGATCCCTGTCGTAATCTCCATTGTTTCAGCTACTTCTATTCAGTATCGCTTACGAACGGCCCTAGCGGAGAGCGAGGCCTCACGCTGCAATCTGTGGCGGCCGCCACTTCCTGATATCCGGGCTTCGTGTGACTGAGCCGACACTTGAAGTGTGTCCTTAGAGATCCAGTTTTTTAGACGCCTTTTAGTTTTTCCCAGTTCTTTTTGGCAGCTTCTCTAACAGTCAATTTGATTATCGTTCACTGTACTACTGGAGTCGAATCCGGTGATACGTTGGCTACTGTGGCTAATCAGACGTCGATTGCGCTTAATAGCGCTTGGCATTCTTCTGGCATTTCCAGGATTGCTGAAGTTTATGCGGGTCGGTGGGAAGGCCTTAAGGCATATGGACAGATTAATTCTAAAGCCTGCACGAACAACAACGGGGTCTGTTCGTTTGCGTTTCCCGTCACTGCATCGCGATACGCTCGACAGTCTTCTACAGACGAAGCCCAACGACACCTCGATTGAATATGGTCGATTTGATGCGAGGTGCGACCGTCGTTGGAGTACCACGTCTGTAAGTGCTTCTTAGGGTGCTGGAAACGTGTGCTGAAAACGACCATTCTTTTAGAGTCGGTCAAACTGACCAGGTGGTCATCATTCTCACAGCTTTGACCAAGGCCTAATTCCCCCAGGACGTGCCGCGTTGGCGAATCCGACGGACCTGTGCAAGCGTTTCAGTCTCCGGAGATGAATAGAATGTCACTTCTCTGGAGTCGATTGATTAACTCTTGGAGGTTGCTGTAAAATTGATCTTTTGTCTTGCTGTCCGCCGCGCTGGTCAGAGCACAGATCACAATCACCGTTAAGTTTTGCGGGGAGCCTTTAAAACTTGCCAAAGCAAGTCTTGCTGAAATCGGCTCCCAAGCAGTCATCGCGCTGTTGGCATTATCGTTAGCGGCGAATGCGACGCCGTGGCACTCAGAGTTGTCTGTTGGGCCGCTATGACAAATCCAGTAAATTGCCTGTTCTCCTGGAACTTCCATACACCCAGTGCCGGAGTTAAGTATGCGGACTTATGAAAGGCAGACTGTATTAAGGCTGTAGTTGTGTAGTTTCGTCATTGTAAGGCTTCGGCTGCCCGCGTCTGAGTGTCCGTACATCCCAACAAGCGATATAATTCTGCTTCGTACAGTTGAGTATTTCAGCTTGTTGTCTTGACACCTCGACCGCTGGAGCAAGAGGCGCATCACTTTCCGGGGACGCCGTAGCAAGATCACAGTATATTTTTTCAAAGCTATTCATAGAAATTCACGGGGAATATGGCACGAGGTGGTGCCCGCAGCACCGTTCAGGACTGTTGTACTATTCGGTAGTCCAGTCCGGAGTAGGAGTTGACGGTACCTCATCCGGACCTTTTTGTTTGAGGATATATCTCTGGCCTCTGCACAATCGATTGCAGTTTGCAAGGCAGCAGGGTTGTTCCAGATGAGCCGATGGCCTGCTGTGCGGCTCGTTCGCTTCTTCCGGAACACCGAGCCGGGTAGGTTGAACAGTTTTGCTTTGTAGCCGTTAGATTAATAGATCGAAGGTGCCTTTCAAGTAGAGGACAACCATTAGTGTCGGTCGATGATGTGTGTGACGCGTCTCAAGTAACTGACGAACAGTAAAAATCAGCTCCATGCATCCTCGATTTGGGCGGAATCCGACCTGTTGTTCGCGGGCCGGTGCCAAACAGAGCACCAAAATCGGGGCTAAGACTTCGGTGACTACCGGAATTAAGCTAATCCTACGATGATTACTACTATCATTGCGTATTCCCTTCTTGAAGATAGATACAATCAATGACTTGCTCCATAATAACGGGATACGTTCCTCGTCCACACGTCACGGATCAAGGTGGTAAGTGATTCTATCAATGCACCACCACCCTTCCTGAAAAGAACTCGAGGGAGTCCGTCGGGACCAACCGCTTTCTCTCGTTTTAGTATTCGAATGCATGACTCCACTTCCATTTCCGACGAGGGTTTAAGTGATAATCCCCACGGAATCGCAGTTGTTGACACAGGAGTATCTACATTGGCGTGCGGCCAGCTAAACTGCTTCTTGAAGTATTCGGCCCAACGGTCGAGCTTCTTCTCTTTCCTGTGAATGGGTTCCTCATTTCTATCGCACGTAGTTTCACTGACCGGGGTTCGCCGTCCACCGGTATCGCGAATAAGTTTGAACAGTCTTTGATTGTTACCTGAAGCAGCTGCTACTTCCATTTTTTCGGCTAGCTTGACCCACCAATTTTCGTGATCATCTGTAAGGCTTTTCGTAACTTGCTTTTGTGGATTTCTTCGTATCTTATTCATCTTCTTACAATTTGAGAGCTGAGGCTTTTGCTCCATTAGACTGACGGACTCTTAAAAAATCCATTGTCTTTGATGGACATCGGATTCACGACCACAGGCAAAACCTGCTGCCACATGCATCGCCTGTTAGATATGGGTCCAATGCTCATCTACAATAATGTTCGTCGTGGTTCCTAACGCATGTGCTAATCTCTGTTCATAACTGGTGCGAACTTCTGGATTACACAAACGTTGTACAGCTAACCGGGTTTCGGTCTGCGCCGGTGACCATGGAGATGGAGGGATAACCGCATTAAAACTAATGCGTGGTCTGATTCTACGTACGTGAACCAGTAGGATCTACATTTCCGAACAGAACTGCGCCATCGGTAGCATGTTATGACATTGTCCATCTGGCTCAGGATACCCGTAGCGTTAAATCGCCATGTCGCTATGCGACAACAGCTGCGTCGGAAACTTGTACTAAACACGAATGAATGATTGTTTGCCTATCCCCGTTATCTCTACACTCAGCGGGTAAAGCACAACGCCCACCTAAACATGCTTCTGACGCACTAGGTTTGCCAACTTGCGTGAGAATCCGCTTTGCGGTACATCTGTTTTGATGTTTTCTGCAGGTGAGCATTTCGAAGCACCCGTAATGTGGCGTGGAATGTGGTAGCAACAGAACGCCGCGAGTAACAAACCAGGCGTTTTCTGTTCACTTCATACTCCTGTCCTTTTCCATTGTTTCTAACTGCTGCTGTCGCCAGGAGATAACAACCAAAGCCATCGCACCCGGTACGTGGTTAATGGTTGTATGAACTTCACTGAACTGAAGGAACAGGCAGTAAATAAGTCGGAAGCGTCTCCGAACAGATAAAAAAAAGCTTTGCGAACTTGTAGATGGAACTCCGTGGGGTCTCAAGCAATCATTAAGATTTTATTACGTGCATGCGCACGAGTGCAATGGAAGGAGTACACACTCCATAGCCACGAAGACCCACTGCACTATTAGGAATGACTGACAACCTTACTACGAGACTTGAAATGACAGTGAACCACATGAGGTCCCAACAGGTCAAATGTGGTAACGATCCGGACGACAGTGGATTACTGTCCACCACCAAAAAGATAGCTCCTGTAGGGAGAAGCCGATCAACCTGTAAACCGGAGTAGCTGAGGTCACGGAACAGAAATGGTGTGCTAAAGAATTAACGCAATGGCCGCAGGCACCAGGCCAGAACGGAGCCGAAATGCTCAGGCAGTCGGAGGATCGACGTTGATACAGAGCGGTCTGGAAAACGTACTATATAAACGGTTGCACATGTTGTATGAATTCGAATTGTCTGGCTGGTCAGATGCAGGTGCGCTTCACCCGCCTCGTTTTCCTTGTTACAATATTGCAATTTCGTTTAGAAAATGGTTGTATTTTTGCTCAAACAATTCTATGAGGCATTCTATTCTATTATTACGGCCCGACAGCTATATTTCGGCACGCTCGTTGGTTCTGGGCAGTTGAGGCAGGGCCTGATGGGCACATATATCAGAAGATATCAGAATCACGCGTTTGAGTCCTAGTTTGCGCTAAAGAAAACCGAGTGGCGGACGCTCTGAGACTTTTCTCCATTAGTCCTCATGCACAAAACGAGTGCGCCATAATGATGTTATTGAAATGGTACTCAATAACAACACCTTAACATACAGAGCGATATGCAAACTTCAGCGCAACACACCACCTTGTCAACAGACCGACCCTCCCAAAAAGGGCGCTGATGATGACTTATTTGAAAGCAGTTGTTCACTTGAAACCATTTGTTTTGAACACGGTAATACATCAGTTTGATCTTGACATATTGGTCAAGGCCGATACAATCAGGTAATAAATTTGTAAACGACAGCTGGGATATACAGTTCGGCTTCAGTTGTCGCTAAAAACTTGCATAAAATCCAACTGACCTGCATTCCATTATCAATCAGGAACTGAACTGCCATGAACAGACGGTTCTCAAAGGCGAATAAACCTGTGGGTTGTTTTTCTTCCGGTTTTCCTAACAACAGATTAACATCCGCCCCCGATTTCACCAACTGTGCGGCCAAATCAAAAAGTCCATCTGCCATAGCTAGATAGAGTGGACTCAGACCATCAGAATCCAATTCGTTCACCAAAATACGAACCTGAAACGAAGATATGAGCAACGAATCAACAAAAGAAATGGTGCGAATAGCATCTTTACAAGGTGGAGGAACTGTGAATGGGAATAGCACTGTGACATTATGAACAGAGGGAATGAAACAAAGAAAGATACCTCTATTGGGTTCGAATCCATTAGGCAAGCAGCTACATCCGCCCTTCCAAGCTTGATCGAAGAATGTAAGGGAAAGCAAGTTTGTTTCTCAAGAATGGAGCGAAGAACCGGCGCAGACAGGATGCTTAACTCCTCTCTAGAAACAGATGTCTTGACCGAGAAAAACACTCGGGAAAGCAGAAGAAAAAACTCACCCAAACTGTTGACAACAGAGTAAAACAATGTTCCAACAAACGATTTGCCTTTGAAACATAGGCGGCCGAATATAGCTCGATACAGTTTTCTCGGCTGAGCAAAGGAATGAGGCTTGCTTCGCACCTTTGAAAAGTGGTGAGAAGTGAGCGACAGAGAAAAAGAACTCACTGACTGATTAATTCTGAGACGGAAAATTCGTTGGCAATTAGCATCATACTATGTAAATATTGGTGATCATTTTTATGTGTCAGTTTCCCCGTGTATAACCAAGAGATAAGTCCTTCACAAACGTTTTGCTCTGCTCCTATAGTTTTCATCAAATAATAGAGCAAACCAAGCGTTACCTTTAATGACTATTACATCTTCCGCATTGTTCTCCCTAATCTTCCAATCACCTCCTCGTGCTTCTAGTACAAATTTATGTCCAGGAAAAGATTTCTGTGGCGTGATCAGTTTGACATCACTAGGTTTTATGACAGTACGGAGGTGACCAAACACTGCTTACCTCATACATTCGCGTAGGTGCAAATGTTCCACGAAACGGATAATTCTAGAATAAAAGTCCGACGACTTTTGACCAAGTTGAGCTCTTAGAAATTCGTTTTCTTTTTGTAGTTCATTTAACTTGGTTTGTAAACGCTGGATGTCATATTTTGCCAATTCTAAGTACGAATCCATATTTTGGCATGCACGTGACTAGGCACAAATGAGTCATGCGAATAGTATCCCGGACTAAAAACCAGCTTAACCATTAGAAAAGAGTCCAAGAAAACGTAATCCATATATATATATATATATATATATATATATATATATATATATATATATATATATATATATATAATGTAATATACTGCCAAAACAATTTATACAGGATGCATGGTGGTCATAGCCAAGTCTTGGCATGTACAGTTATTGGTCCACCTGATATTCACAGCCAACTCTTCTGAATGGTTAGTTTGATAAAAAGCACAACTGGTTGGTTTGGTTCAGATGACAGATAGTATTCGATTGGTTCTCCGGTTCGCGTAGTTCGCTTCAATTTTGTCTTCGATTCAGGTCAGGCGAAAACATGCTGGATGCCCGCCAAGCCATTGTGAGATCTACTAAGCGAACCAGGCCGTCTATGGGCAACTTGCCAACTCATTCACTTACATTCTGGTTCATCCGGGTTTGTGCGAATTTCGGCCATTCTCCGTTACACTGGAGTTTCGTCTATGTGTACGCATTCTCCTTGTTCGGTTGACCGATTTATCGATCGGACACTCATATGACCGGTTTCCCTTCCCTTCCACTGAAAACCATCTGGAATGTCCTACACCTATATTTCTCTCCATACTCTCGGTAGTGGTAGCCAACTTCCTCACATCCGGTTGGCGGTGGTCTAGTGGTTAAGAGCACTTCATTTCCACTTCGGCGGTCAAGCGTTGAAAACTCCGCAATCAACGGTTAATTTGGTGGTAAATAGTAATCCACTGTCGTCCGGCGCGTTACCACGTTTGACTTACTGAAACTTTGTGTTTTACCGTCACTCCAGGCCTCACAGTAAGGTTGCCGGTTATCGCTAATAGTGCGGTAATCCATTGTTGCTATATGGTCTGCACCTCTTCTACTGCTTTCGTGCGCAAGCAAGTGATAAAAAACTGGTCGAAGCTTTCCAGATTTTTCGTATCCCCTACCCGCAATGGCCGGGTTTCAAGGGCGTACGTGAGAACAGGACAGATGGCGGAACGGTAAACTAGCAATTTCATGCGAAGTCTTACTTCACTGAGGGAACAAAGCGACTTGCGAAGTTGCAGAGATGCTGTCTTCGTGCAGTCGATTCGTGGTTTGATCTTGTCTCTAGTTTGGCCGTTTGCTTACGTGACAGATCCAAGGTACTTGAAATTGCGCACTAATTCCAGGATTTGGCAGCTAACTTGGATGACGCTTGTTGCGTCCAAGGAAGTCATAAAGACCCGAATTCAAAGATCGCGATTCAAGTCTCCTGTGAATGTGAATTCCTCGGTAACTAATGAGGGTACGATGCATGATCTAGTCTATTGTCACCATCATCATCATCGTACAGCGTTAAACAGTAGGGCAAGCCCCACTAACCACTGCTTTTCTAACCATCTTACACGTTGAAATAAGAAGTATGAATATACAGAATGGAGGGGGAATGAACCTACAGGGGTGGGAAAAGGAAAGAAAGTCGTACTAACCATCACACAGAATACACAGTCTAACTGTAAAAATGCACATTGATTATTCATTCTGATCAAACAGAAAGTGACAACACAATCGCCACTGTTCGTGATTCGCTGCCATATGCTCCAATCTCTCCAGCCAATTGGTTAGCGGATCTTTTGGACCCCAACTGCGAAGATGTAAGACACTTACCTTTTCTAAGATCGTTGTACATTTTATCATTCCTCGACGCCATGCCATCTGTTGACCTCCACGTGGCTTCTCCCATTCCCGAGGAGGAACGGAAAACAAGAACACTGTATGGTAGACGTATTCGCCATTCGTGACACGTGCCCCAACCAACGAAGTCATCATCATCATCGTACAGCGTTAAACAGTAGGGCAAGCCCCACTGACCACTGCCTTTCTCATCATCTTGCACATTGAATTAGAAAGTATGAATATACAAGATGGACGGGGAGTGGACCTACACGAGTGGGAAAAGGAAAGAATGCCCTAGTAGCCAACACACGGAATACAATTTAACTGTACAAACGCACATCGATCAGTCATTCTGATTCGATAGAAAGTGACAACACGATCGCCACTGCTCGCGGTTCGCAGCCATATCCTTCAGTGTCTCCAGCCAACTGGTAGACGGATCTTTTGGACCCCAACCACGAAGACGTGAAGCACCTACTTTTCATAAGTCTGCTGTACATTTTCTCATTCCTCGCTGCCACGTCATCTGTTGACCTCCACGTGGTCTCTTCCACTTCCTAGGAGGAAAGGAGAATAGGACACGGTATGGTAGGCGTGTGTTTGACATACGTAACACGTGTCCCAACCAACGAAGTCTACTAAGTTGGATACGCTGTGACAAAACGTTCTCCGAATTAGCACCCAATACTAGCTTTCTGTCCTCATCATTACTTATTTGGCTATTCCACCCAATCCTAGCGATACTACGTAAACATCGATGATCAAAAACCTCAAGACGACGAATATCTTCAGCACGTAGACTCCAAGTTTCGCAACCATACAACAAAACTGAATGCACTGCGGCACAGTATACACGGCCTTTTAGCTTCAGTGAAATATCAGATCGACGCCACAAGTGCTTAAGTCCAGCGTACGCCGCTCGAGCCTTGGATATACGCGTGCTCACCTCTACTACTGTGCTCCCATCCGTCGTCACACTACTGCCCAGGTAGGTGAAGTGGTCGACAACTGACAGCACCTCCCCATCGAGCAGCAAGCTCGGAATCGTTGACGTCCAGTCTTGTAACATCACTTTGCACTTTGACAGTTCAAATCGCATGCCGAATGGAACTACAGCTCTTGAGAGTCTATCTAGTGCACGCTGAGCATGTTCCGTACATTCGAACAAGCAGACAACGTCGTCTGCGTAATCTAGGTCACACAACTTTCCACTATTTCCTAGTTCGACGCCTACATCCTGAAGACTTTGCAGCGCACTCTCCATTATTTCGTCCATGACGAAGTTGAACAGGGATGGAGACATGGGACATCCCTGCTGAACACCACTGGTCGTTTCGAACCGACCAGATAGTTCACCGTAAACTCTAACGGGGCCAGAAGTATGAGAATACAATGATCTCAGTAGGTGCACGAACTTCTGCGGCATACCTTTTCGATGAAGAGTACTGAAAAGCGCTGTTTGATCAACTGAATCGAAGACGCCTTTCAGGTCTAAGAAAATCATTATTGTCGGTCGGCGGTGCGTGTGACGCGTTTCAAGTAGTGGGCGAAGGGTAAAAATCTGGTCGATGCATCCTCGACCTGGGCGGAATCCAGCCTGCTGTTCGTGGGCATTCCACTCGCGAGTGGGCGTAGGACGGTGCAGCAGAATCGAGGCTAACAGTTTGGCGACTATCGGAATTAAGCTAATCCCACGATGATTACTGCAGTCACTAAGTATTCCCTTCTTGAAGATGGGAACAATCAATGACTCATTCCATATTAACGGAATACGCTCCTCGCTCCAAATGTCACGGAGCAAGGCGGTAAGTGATTTTATCAACGCCTCACCACTCCGTTTGAAAAGGACTGGAGGAAGTTCGTCGGGACCTGCCGCTTTCCCCCGCCTAAGTAATCGAATACATGACTCTACTTCTACTTCTGATGGGGGCTCAAGTGATACCATCAAAGGAGTCACAGTTGTTGACACGGGAGTAACTACACTAGCGTGCGGCCAGCTAAACTGTTCCTTGAAGTACTTGGCCCATCGGTCAAGCCTTTGCTGTTTACTATGAATGGGTTCTCCATTTCTATCCCAAATCGTTTCACTGACCTGAGTTTGCCGTCCACCGGTGTCACGAATAAATTTGAACAGTCTTTGACTGTCACCTGAAGCAGCTGCTATTTCCATTTCTTCGGCTACCTTGACTCACCAATTTTCGCGATCATTCTTAAGGCTTTTCGTAACTTGCCTTTGCAGTTTTCTCCGCATCTTATTCATCTCCTTAAGGTTCGAAAGCTGAATCTTTTGCTCCATTATACTCAGCGACTCTTGCGAGATCCAATGTCTTTGATGGACAACGGATCTAGGACCACAGGCAAAACCTGCTGCAACGTGCATCGCCCGTTTGATATGAGCCCAATGCTCATCTACATTACTGTTCTCCGTGGATCCTAGCTCATGTGCTAACTTCTGCTCGTAACGGGTGCAAACTTCTGGATCACGCAAACGTTGCACGGCTAATCCGGTTTGCGGTTTGCGACGCTAACCATGGAGCTGGAGAGATAATCGCATTAAAACTAATGCATGGTCCGATTCTACGTACGTGGACCAGTAAGATCTACAGTTCTGAACAGAACTGCGCCACCGGTAGCTTACGGCAATATGATCAATCTGACTCAAAGTACCTGTAGAGTTAGAGCGCCATGTTGCTGTGTGACACCAGCTGTGTCGAAAATTGGTGCTAGACAAGAACAATGGATTGTCTGCGCAAAACTGGAGAAGTTTATCCCCGTTATCTGTACGCTCAGCGGGTAAAGCTCAACGCCCACCTAAACAGGCTTCTGACACACTGAGTTTGCCAACGTGTGCATTGAAGTCACCAGCTAGCACTAAAACGTCAGAACCTTTACTGCTGCGAACGAGAGTGGCGAGGGCATCATAGAACTCATCTTTCTGCAAGTCTGAGCTGCAGTCCGTTGGGGCGTACGCTGAGATCACAAACATATTTCGCTTAACACAACTATCCTTTTGAACGCCGACTGACCCCTGGAGTCTCACAGCACATAAACGACTGTTAACCGGAATCCAGTCTAAAAGGGCAGCCTCAGCCTTGTCAGTCAAGACAATTCCTACACCACGTTGACCCGTAGCTCTAGCTGCTTCGTCTCCTGAGGTGCGCAGAATATACCTCGATGAGATACCAGGAGCAGTTAGCTGAATTACACTGCTCGAATCCTGGATACGCGTTTCGCTTAAGCAGCAGACATCAATCTTCAGAGGATTTATTGTGAGCGCTAGACACGCCTGCTGACCGGCCTGCATGAGTGTACGCACGTTAAAGGAGCCGAGATTCAGAGGCTGACGAGGCTTGAGAAAATGTGAGTTACCAGACAGAGGATTATTCCCGGCACCATTTGACAGTGAATCGTTGCGAGTATCGACCGTGTTATCAGTGGGAGTATTATGGGTGGATAGATGGGGCAAAGAGGGATGGTTAGGGACAGAAGACAAAGGTTGAATAAAAGAGAGGGAACTCTGAGCAGTAGCACACTTATCACTACCCACCCCGCTCGATGCAATGGGCAGCGCGGTCCTGATTAGCCTGCGCAACGACCGATGCAGTATGGAATTCTTTGTATTCGTGCAGTTCACGGATAAGCTGTGATAAGACATTCTTTGAACTTGTACCCGATACTCGATTTTTGACATAAGCATTGCTCACTCAGCTATTTCATACAATCTTAGCGATACTACGTAAACATTGATGGTCGAGAACCTCAAGACAACAAATATCTTTTGCGCGTGGTCCCCAAGTCTCGCAACCATACAACAAAACGGAACGCATTGCGGCACAGTAAACATGACCTTCCAACTTCAGTGAAATATCAGATCGACGCCACAAGTGCTTAAGTCCAGCATACGCCGCTCGAGTCACGAATATACGCGTGCTCACCTCTACTACTGTGCTCCCATCCGTCGTCACACTGCTGTCTAGGTAGGTGAAGTGGTCGACAACTGCCAGCACCTACCCATCAAGCATCAAGCTCGGAATTGTTGACGTCCAGTCTTGTAACATCACTTTACACTTGGAAGGTGCAAAGAGCACACCGAATGGATCTACAGCTCTTGTAAGTCTATCTAGGGCACTTTGCACATGTCCCGTGTATTCGAACAAGCAGACAACGTCGTCTGCGTAATCTAGGTCACATAGCTTTTCACTATTTTTTAGTTCGACGCCCATATCATGGTTTCAAAAGGTATTCTCCATTATCTCGTTCATGATGAAGTTGAACATGGATGGAGAAATGAAACGTTCTTGTGGAACAGCGCTGGTAGTTTCAAATGGACTAGATAGTCCACCGTAAACCCTTACATGGCCAGAAGTACGGCATGGTTGAACAGGACTTACGACGAGGGACAAACTTGGGGGAAGCCGCAGACGGGTGAAAATTTTGAGTCTTTAGTGTTCTTTTAAAGAGCAGTAGGATCGTCCCGTATGAGCCCCATCACGGTGAAATCCGTTGACTTGGCTAGATGTTAGTGCTTTTTCAATGCTCGTTCAGGGATGTGTCTAGTTTTAGCTTGAAAATGCTGTCGTTAACCTCTTCCACCGCATTATCAAGGAGAAACGATATACCAACGGCAGGCCGGCGGAACTTAGTTTTCGTAGTGTGAGCACATGTTCTCCGATGTGGTTGTTATTCCGGAGTGGTAGTTCTAATTGCAATTCGACACCCATATCACCCCGAATAAGGCGTCTTGCATTATTCAGTTTACCGCGTATCCGCCTGTGGGCACTAGTGAACAACTCGGTAGCTTCCAGTCGTCCCTCATAGCTGATGCCGCGTAGTCCAGCAATGTGTCGTGTGGCAACCCGTTGAACTCTTTCCAATATGGCTGCCTCAGCAACCGTCCATCGATAGACAGCGGGACCACCATATTCTGATTGCGGATGCACGCGAGGAGCGTATAACAATTGGAAAGCTTTCATAGGAAGGCGTCCACATGAACAGCAAATGGCGTCGTACATCCTCACGCGGAATTACAGGCTTTGTCGGTGTGGGCCTGAGTCTTCAGATTCTTATTTCATGGCTGCACCTGAACGCAATGGGAGGAGTATGCACCCCATAGCCACAGAGGCCCACCTCGCTATTAGGGATAGCCGGAAACCAGACCCTCAGGCTTTGATTAGAGAACCACATAAGGCCCAAACAGGTCCGGTGTGGTAACGATCCGGACGATCGTGGATTACTGCTTACCACCAAATTACCGGTAACAAAAACACTCAAGTCACTTTTCTCAGCCCTTCGCCGAAGAACGGTGTTTCCAAAATGATATCAAACTGCTGCGTCTTCTCTACTGATTCTCGTGTGAACATATTTCTGGGGTCTTATTGGTAGGCCCCAATAGTTGGACCAACGTACCATTGCATGTAAATCCAACTGAAGCAGCTCACGATCCTCTTCTGACAGAACGGTGGGCCAGATTTTCACATTATCGGCATAAATGAGACACTGGGACCGCAAGGACTGAAACAGTCATTCAAAAAAGCAAGGGATAAAAACGGTCACAGGACAAAACCCTGCGGGACACCACTACGGACGGGATACCGCTGGGGCAGAGACTGTGCAACTCTCAACCAGACGGTTCTCCCGGGTAAGAAGTCCTCAGTCCAGTGAAGCACGGATCCAACGATACCGACAGCCCGGAGTTTCGACAGCAGTTGTTCGTGGGGTGCCTTGCCGAAAGCCTTCCTGAGGTCCACGAAGATGACGTCCGTGTTATTTCCCTCGGCCTTGACAGTGGACCATCAGATCAGTTCAGTTCAGTTCAATTCAGTCTGCACAGGACAGGTAATGGCCACGACCAATCGAGCGTCCAGAATTCCTTCGATCGCATGCACACCAGCTATACACCCACCACTGCCGAGTGTATTTCGTCGTATTTCCGATAAAAATGAGAGGGAAACGGAAAACCTCATCGCACATCAACTGCGTGAGACAATATGCATTGTGAGCGTTCACTGAGACTGTATGCAATGAGGGAAAAAGTCTGCTAAAACATACTCCAGAAGGACCACAGTGCTACTGTAGCGGCTTCGCAGACACCAAATTCAATAAAATACAATTGCGAGCTTAGAGCTTAGGCGCGCTTTGTTTAAGTCCACCAGTGTGAAAATAAGAACACGTGAAAAAGAAGAAGAACCTTCGTCACACTACGTCAAAACGGCAAGGCGCGCTCCAGCTCATCAGCTCTGGTGATTAGCTAGATCAGCCTCCCTTCTCCTGTACTTCATACAGGGCAATCAATACAAGTACAAAAACCATCAATCGCTGTCGTTCTGCGTCTTTATTCGCTGGACGGGAATTGAGTCCACAAGTCGTGCGTTCGACCAAATTGGTGAGCCCGTTCCAAGTTATTATTAATTTTTATTTATTTATTATATCGTCCGTGCCCTTCAGCGTTCCTTTTGTTTTCGTTGTGCATATACGTATTGAGCCTTTTTGGGTGTTAATTTCGATCAGCCATCGTATATTTATTTTGCTGTCTATTTGATATGGATGACGCTAAGTTAACTATGTCTGACCCTGCGGTGCCTGAAACGCTCTCTATTGCGCTCCCAGTGAAAGCGTTACCTTTCATTCCGGGTAATCCCTCTCTTTGGCTGACTCATCTGGAAGCACAGTTTGCTGCCTCCAGAATCACCTCCCAGCAACAGAAGTATGTGCATCTCACTGCCGAACTTCCTTTAAATATTCTTGAAGCTGTCGAGGATATCATCTCCAACCCACCCACGGACAAGCCTTATGATATGCTTCGCCAGGCTATCTTAGATCGCACCGGGGTCTCCGACTCAAACCGTCTTCGTCAGCTGCTTAGTGGCATTTCCCTCGGTGACCAGAAGCCTTCACAGCTTCTGCGTCGTATGCGACAGCTGGCCAAGGGCATCCAAGTTGGTGACATGATGTTGCGAGAATTGTGGATGCAGCAGCTACCCCAACAAGCGCAATGCACTCCGGCCCTTCTCGTAGATGAAGTCTCACTAGACAGACTGGCTTTGGCGGCGGACCGCTTTATGGAAACCGCCTCCGCCCAAATTAGTCAGTGTGTTCGTTCGTCCACAACCACTACGGAGGCGACTCTCACAGATTTAGCTGCACAACTCAGTGCCCTTCGGGCGGACGTGACCGCTATTCAGTCTTCACGTTCGGCACGTCGTAGCCGCTCCCCAACTCGCACCCGTCGGCCTATTGTCGCTCGCAGTCCTCCTAGGCCATCCTCTCCCGATGCACACACTTGGACATGGTGTTGGTATCACCGCCAGTATCGTGCCAGCGCCAGGAAGTGTACACCCCCGTGCACGTTCCACGACAACCAGGGAAACTCGTCGGCCAACGTGTAGGTACGGCAGCGCTCGTTGGCCTCCCTCCTGCCGTCTTCTATTTATCAAGGACCTCATCTCCCACCGTCAGTTTTTGATTGACACTGGCGCACAGATCAGTGTCGTTCCCCCTAACCCTTCTGATCGTCAGCACCGGAACACTTTAGAGCTTCAGGCTGCCAATGGAGCTCGTATATCCACTTTTGGTACTAGGCGTCTCAAGTTAGATCTGGGGTTGCGTCGTTTTTTTCAGTGGACTTTTGTCATTGCTGACGTTTCCCAGCCCATCTTAGGAGTTGATTTTCTGCATCATTTCAACCTTTCGTTACATCCCGCTTCTCGTAAGTTAACCGACCCTGTGACTCATCGTGCTGTTGTTGGATCTGTCTGCTTGGTCAACGTTGTTCGACCGTCCGTAGCTCCTATCGCCAACGATACCTTCGCCAAAATTTTAGCAGAGTTTCCGTCTCTAACCGGACCGGCAAACCACTTACCCATGGTGCGCTCGGCGGTTGTACATCACATCAGTACCGCTGGACCTCCTGTTTTTGCCCGTCCGCGTCGCCTAGCCCCAGACAAACTGGCCGTCGCTCGTCTTGAATTCCAGAAAATGATGGACCTAGGCATCATCCGTCCTTCGAACAGCCCGTGGGCCTCTCCATTGCACATGGTGCCGAAGAGAACTTCGGGCGACTGGCGTCCGTGTGGTGACTATCGTCGCCTCAATCAGGTCACAACGCCAGATCGATATCCTGTGCCTCACATTCATGATATCACGTCTGCTCTGGCTGGATCCACCATCTTCAGCAAAATCGACCTGGTCCGGGCCTATCATCAAATTCCGGTCGCCGACGAGGACGTTGCAAAAACCGCCGTTACCACTCCGTTTGGTCTATTTGAGTTTCTCCGTATGCCATTTGGCTTGCGCAACGCGTCCCAAACGTTCCAGCGGTTTATTGACGGTGTTACCCGCGGACTGCCCTTCGTTCACGCTTACATCGATGATATTCTTGTCGCTAGCCCCAGCGTTGACGAATATCAGCTTCATCTTCGACAGCTCTTTCAGCGGTTAACAGAGCACGGTGTTACCATCAATGCCGCCAAGACTGAATTAGGGAGGCCGTCATTGCTCTTCCTCGGTCACATCATCGACGCCAACGGCATTCGTCCGGCTGAAACCAAGGTCAGTGATATTGCTGAATTTCCACTTCCACAGTCCTTCAAACAGCTTAAACGTTTTAACGGCTTTGTCAATTATTACCGCCGGTTCATCCCACACTGCGCCACCCTGATGCAACCGCTCACTGATCTTTTGCGGGGCAAACAACGAACCCTCATCTGGACCGATCAAGCCCAGGAGGCCTTTTCTCAGCTCAAACAGGCCTTGTCGTCTGCGGTTCTTCTCCGTCATCCGGATCCCCATGCTCCCGTCAGTATCGCTGTTGATGCTTCCGATGTCGCACTTGGCTGCGTTCTCCAGCAGGCCGTGGACGGCGCTTGGGAGCCTCTGGCTTTTCACTCACGCCGCCTGTCTTCCGCAGAATCCAAATACAGTGCGTTTGGTCGTGAGTTACTTGCCGTCTACACCGCCATACGTCACTTTCGCCACGCTCTGGAAGGACGGGAATTCATCATTTTCACAGATCACAAGCCACTACTGTATGCTTTCCGCAACGCGTCTGATCGTCATTCTCCACGAGAAATTCGCCAGCTGGATTTCATATCGCAATTTTCTACCGACATTCGTCATATCTCCGGGTCAGCTAATGTGGCTGCAGATACTCTTTCCAGGATCCACAGTCTCGGGTCG
Source organism: Fasciola hepatica (assembly GCA_948099385.1). Classification (NCBI taxonomy): domain Eukaryota; kingdom Metazoa; phylum Platyhelminthes; class Trematoda; order Plagiorchiida; family Fasciolidae; genus Fasciola; species Fasciola hepatica. The sequence goes on from CANUEZ040000067.1 coordinate 1,915,636, forward strand.
CCCGCTGCTCTCGGTATCAATCTCGAGGACCTGGCACAAATCCAGCAGGATCCTGAGTTTCAACAAACCATTCGCGATACAAGTCTCCGAGTGCGGGCTTTGCCTCTTCCGTCATCTGCTGGCACTATCCTCTGCGACACCACCTTGGATCACCCAAGGCCAATCGTACCACTTTCACATCGCCGTCCAATTTTCGATGTGTTGCACGGTCTATCCCATCCGGGTATCAAGGCCACATGCAAACTAGTCCGTGCCCGATTTGTTTGGCCAAACATGGATCGCGACGTTCGTCAATGGGCACGTAACTGCATTGCTTGTCAGCGAGCCAAAATACAGCGACATACCACCAGTCCAGTCGGAAATTTTGAGACTCCAGACGCCCGTTTCGCTCACGTGCACGTCGACATTGTGGGACCTTTGCCACCATCCCGAGGTATGATCTATCTACTCACTTGTATTGATCGTTTCACTCGTTGGCCCGAGGCCATACCCATTCCGGATGTATCCAGTGAAACTGTCGCCCGTGCGTTCATGGAACACTGGATTTCCCGCTTTGGTTGTCCTACCACAGTAACCACCGATCGAGGAGCTCAGTTTGAATCTGCCACTTTCGACAATCTCCTCCAACTGACTGGCACTCAGCGTATTCGCACCACAGCTTATCATCCCCAGGCAAATGGCTTGGGCGAACGTTTTCACCGGCACCTCAGAACTTCGCTCAGTGCTCACAACAATCCTCAGTGGACGGACGTCTTACCACTGGTTTTATTGGGCATTCGCAATACGTTGCGCATCGACACTCCCTGCACACCTGCGTCCATGACATTCGGCACCACCGCTCGTCTCCCTGGTGAATTTGTCGCTCCCAAGGTGAGCGCACCTTTCCCCAACCTTGGAGACTACACTCAACGTCTCATGATCTACATGCGTCAGAAGATTGGTATTCCTGTCCGTTCGACAGATCGGCCGTCGTTTATTCCCAGTCACCTACATACGTGCACGCACGTTTTTCTGCGTACGCCGAGCCGCCGCCCGTTGACTCCAGCTTATTCTGGCCCGCACAAAGTCATTCGGCGTTTAGAAAAAACGTTCATCATCGATCTCAATGGTCGGCAAGAAACCGTCAGCATCGACCGCCTTAAGCCAGCGTTCGTCGACTCGGAAACCCAGCCTACGCCGTTGCCCGTCGATGGTAAAAACACAGACGTTTGCCCGACCCCAACAACATCTAGCTCCAGCACGCGTGAGTCACAGGTCGACCCCCCATCACGTTCCACCAGGTCTGGTAGGCATGTTCGTTTCCCTGCACGATTCGTTGACTTTATTGTTCTTACATAGATTTCCCCTTTTGATTGCATACTGTATCCAGTTTTTCTTATCTCTTCTAGGGTCAGTCGTTGTTTACCTAGGAAGGATCTGGCACACCACTAACAATGGACATGTGTCACTATATGAACATTACCATTTTTTGTTGTTGTTGTTGTTGCCTACGTGCCTTGTACATGGTTTGGCACGTCCCTGTCCCCACTTAAGGTTTCTAGATAGAGAGCACGGGGAGAGGATACCCCACCAGTTCACGCGTGAGTAACCTTCTCTGCGGCTATATATGGCCCAGAGGTCCTTAGATCACCTTAGAGGTGCTGAGCACAAACCTTTTCCAGCTGGAACTATTCAGCTGGTTTTTGGCTCAACTCACGACGCTCTCTTAGTTCGAAGTTCTCCTACTCGGTCGTCCTTCTGGAGGGGGACTGATGTAGCGGCTTCGCAGACACCAAATTCAATAAAATACAATTGCGAGCTTAGAGCTTAGGCGCGCTTTGTTTAAGTCCACCGGTGTGAAAATAAGAACACGTGAAAAAGAAGAAGAACCTTCGTCACACTACGTCAAAACGGCAAGGCGCGCTCCAGCTCATCAGCTCTGGTGATTAGCTAGATCAGCCTCCCTTCTCCTGCACTTCATACAGGGCAATCAATAAAAGTACAAAAACCATCAATCGCTGTCGTTCTGCGTCTTTATTCGCTGGACGGGAATTGAGTCCACAAGTCGTGCGTTCGACCAAACTACCCGTCATCCATCTAGTTGATGTACTCAAGGCTCACTACGAGGAAATATCTCGTACCACTTGCGATCTAGGGCACCTTTGAAAAATTGGACGGTCTGCAGATCTACCATTCCACCAGGCAGACCGTTCCAACTGTTCACAACCCTATTGCTGAAGAAGTGCGATCTAGCCATCAGCCTAGTTCGGACTTTTATCAACTTTTTTTAATGTCCCCTTGTTCTGGAGTCTACGGCGACTTGAAATAGACTATCTGGTCTAAGGCCAGAAAAGCCCTTCATTACCTTGAACGTTTCGATGAGATCTCCTCGACTTCTCCTCCTTTCTAGCGAGAAAAGATTTAGGTCACAGAGTCTCTGCTCGTAAGTCTTGCTCCTCTGCCCTTCAACCATTCGCGTGGCGAGACGTTGGACTTCCTCGAGGCAGGCGGCGTCCTTTTTGTAGAAGGGTGACCAAGCCTGCACGCTACCTTCTAAGTGAGGTCGCACTATAGCCATGTAAATAGGTACGAATACCTCCGGCTTCCGGCAAGACAAAGCTGATCGCAGTCTAAAGAGCTCCCCACGAGCCTTATGAGCAGCAGCATTGCATTGCTCCGACCATTTGAAGTCACTGTTCATGATGACCCCAAGGTCTTTAACCTTACCGACTGTCTCTACGGTGAATAGCCCTTGATCATGAGCGACAGTTAGGCTCTCTGTTGCCCTTGACAACAAATGGCCATTTTTAGCGTTCAGAGGTAAGTCCCATTTGTATGCCCAGTTCAGGACGGTGCCTATTTCCCTGCCCGAGTCCGTTCTACCCTTAGATCCAACAATCTTCACATCATCCGCAAAAATAAAGCTGGGCGATTGAAGATTGGATGCTAGGTCAATAATAAATAACAGTTGTCTTGAAGTCTTGAAGTACTACACGGGTTCGAGGCTTTGAGCCCAATTGTCCCGGTTCTTTGGGAAAACTTTGATCTTCTGTCGGATTAACCGAGCTGAAACGAGAGCAAAAAGAAGGGGGAGGGCGGGGGTGGCAGCGAAAACAAGATACATATAACCTCATTCAGTGTCACACTGTGGACAGTGCCTTAAGCTGAGTGGGGGTGCGGCATTCATGAACATATATGCGATATAAGACAACTATTTTGTGTTTTTTTTGTTTTTTGACAAAGGGAATTTTTGGGAGAGACCCAGGTAGAGGTCTAGCTTTTTCTTGAAGATAGTTTTGTTCTGCGAGAGAACAATATCTTCCGGAAGTGCATTCCACAAAGTAATAACCCTATAGCTAAAAAAGTTAATCCTTAGTGAAGTGCGTGGCCTCGGTTTGAAAACTTTTCTGCTGTGACCACGGAGAGAAGAGGCTGGACAGACGGAGAAGAAGCAATCGCTTCGACCTGTTTCAAAAAAGTGGAACATCAAAAACAGATCACCTCTTACGCGTCTTACGTCAAGGGGATAGAGGTTGAGGAGTGAGAGGCGGACGGGATAAGGTAGATGGGATAGACCCCTTACTGCCTTGGTGGAGGCCCGCTGAACTCTTTCTAGGATCTCACGGTCTCGGACAAGACCAGAGTGCACTATCTGACTACCGTACTCCGGCAGAGGTCGGATATAAGTGCCGAAAATTATGGGGAAATCATCCTTAAATATGCGCGGGAAGGACCTTCGAATCAGTTCAGTTCAGTTTGTACAGGACTGGTAATGGCCACGGCCAATCAAGCTTCCAGAATTCCTTCGATCGCATGCACACCAGCTATACACCCACCACTGCCGAGTGTATTTCGTCGTATTTCCGATAAAAATGAGAGGGAAACGGAAAATCTCATCGCACATCAACTGCGAGAGACATTATGCATTGTGAGCGTTCACTGAGACTGTATGCAATGAACGAAAATGTCTATTAAATCATACTCCAGAGGGACCACAGTGCTACCCATCATCCATCTAGTTGATGTACTCAAGGCTCACTACGAGGAAATATCTCGTACCACTTGCGATCTAGGGCACCTTTGAAAAATTGGACGGTCTGCAGATCTACCATTCCACCAGGCAGACCGTTCCAACTGTTCACAACCCTATTGCTGAAGAAGTGCGATCTAGCCATCAGCCTAGTTCGGACTTTTATCAACTTTTTTTAATGTCCCCTTGTTCTGGAGTCTACGGCGACTTGAAATAGACTATCTGGTCTAAGGCCAGAAAAGCCCTTCATTACCTTGAACGTTTCGATGAGATCTCCTCGACTTCTCCTCCTTTCTAGCGAGAAAAGATTTAGGTCACAGAGTCTCTGCTCGTAAGTCTTGCTCCTCTGCCCTTCAACCATTCGCGTGGCGAGACGTTGGACTTCCTCGAGGCAGGCGGCGTCCTTTTTGTAGAAGGGTGACCAAGCCTGCACGCTACCTTCTAAGTGAGGTCGCACTATAGCCATGTAAATAGGTACGAATACCTCCGGCTTCCGGCAAGACAAAGCTGATCGCAGTCTAAAGAGCTCCCCACGAGCCTTATGAGCAGCAGCATTGCATTGCTCCGACCATTTGAAGTCACTGTTCATGATGACCCCAAGGTCTTTAACCTTACCGACTGTCTCTACGGTGAATAGCCCTTGATCATGAGCGACAGTTAGGCTCTCTGTTGCCCTTGACAACAAATGGCCATTTTTAGCGTTCAGAGGTAAGTCCCATTTGTATGCCCAGTTCAGGACGGTGCCTATTTCCCTGCCCAAGTCCGTTCTACCCTTAGATCCAACAATCTTCACATCATCCGCAAAAATAAAGCTGGGCGATTGAAGAGCGGATGCCAGATCCTTAATAAATGACAAGAATATGACCGGTCCTGGGGCGGATCCCTGAGGTACACCACTGGTGACTTTCACCAAACTGGAGCGCCTATCCCCCACTTTGAGGTAAAACGTCCTGTGGGAGAGGAAGTCCTCCAGCCACCTAAATACTGGCCCACGTGTGACGAACGTCTCCATCTTGCATAGCAAAAGACGATGGTTAACGGAGTCGAACGACTTGCTAAAGTCGAGGTAGCACGCCTCAACCTCCTTACCTTCGTCCAGTCGTCGAGTTACTTCATCTAAGAAGCACAGGCGATTGGTCAGACAAGATCTGTTTTTCAGGAATCCATGTTGAGCCGGACTTAACATGGAGTGCTCCGGTAAGTGCTGGCAGACGTGGGCACGGATGACCTTCTTAAGGACTTTACATAGGCAGCTAGTTAGGCTTACCGGCCTATAGTTCTGCACAGCCCACTTAAGCCCACTCGTATGTATTGCCACGACTACCGCAACTTTCCAGTCCTGAGGCAGCTTACCCTGGTCCAAAGTGGATCTGTACAGCCTGCTTACTGATGGAGCTATGATAACCGCCAACGGCTTGATGATAGCTGGATGAATGCCATCTGGGCCCGTTGACTTGTGACTGTTTAACTCCTGTAGGTACTTACGCACGCCTTCCTCTGAGAGGTCCACTTCGTTCAACTGAGGAGGAGGATGAACCAGAGTCAAATCTACTCGTATCCCACTATCCATTCTATGTACACTACAAAAGTATTCCCCAGGGCGTCTGCTTTGCCTTGGTCATCAGTGACAATGCCGTATTCCCTAGCAGATAATGGACCTACGGTATTCTTTTTTGCGCCTTTCGATTGCACATAGCAGTAGGATCTTTTCGGCTGTTGTCTTACAGACTGGGACAATTTGCGCTCAAATTCCCGCTTGGAAGTTCTCAAAAGGCTTACAGTCTCGTTTCTCAGCTTTGTATTGCGGTTCCAGGCCAGCTGACTGCCAGAGGCTTCGCACTGGTTCCAGCTGCGGTTTCTACGTCTGGTGGCCTTGGCTATTGCAGCCTTCCACCACGTGGGTTTGCCCTCCCCACTCCCTTGTTTTAGAGGTGCGAACTCTTCCTGTAGGGCAGTCAGAAATCCCTTTATGGCCTGCCAGCGCTCCTCGACAGTAGCCTCCTCTGTCATGTCCCAGGTCAGACCCATCGCCCTATTACGAAGCTTATCTATGTCCATTCTTCCGAAATGTCTGACCAGCTTTGAGGGTACCTTGAGTTGCCGCATGCATAGGACGATTTTGACACACACGTGGTCACTCTTGCCCAGCAGTGCACAATAATGCAGTCCAGACAAGTAGTTGGGGAAGTTCGTTGTTGCTAGATACAGCAAGGATGGAACGCATCAAGTCCTATATCTGGTATTTTCCCTAATATGCTGGTGCAGCGCATTGGCATGCAGCCATTCTAAGTAGGTTTGCTCCTCCGATCCCGGCACGCAGATCTCAGCCACCCAGTCGATGTGCAGGAGATTGAAGTCACCCTCCATAAGGGTCTTTTGTGCTTCCTTAGCTGGTTCAGTCAAAGTCCGCAGTAAACAAATGTCCTCTTCGTGGTTTATGCTTGGTGCCCTGTAGACACAGACAACGTTAGCCCTTCTGCCTGGAAGGATGATCTTAACGGCACATAACTGGATATCGCGAGTGCACATCTTGGTCTGAGACTCGAGGTGGTTTGTACCTGACCTAACGAGGATGGCTACTCCACCACCAAGGCGATCCTCTTCTCGATCCTGTCTATAGACTGCAAAACCGTTACTAATTAGGCCTGGCACATGGTCTTCTTCAGAAAGCCACTTTTCCGTGACGGCAGCTATTGACGACTGAAACCCATGAGGATCCTACAAATGATGACGGTGCGATGTACGGTGTGTTCTTCGGGGGTGGCTACACCCCTGGGAGATTTGAATTTCTACCATAACTACTGGAAACAATAAAGGTAGCTAGATTGTGACTTTGATTTGTTGCGAGAAAAATTACGTTGCCTTGTTCACCAGAGATAACAGTGAACCAAACTGGAGTTTACAATTCATACATTCAAATATACTGTTTTTGTGCGGTAAGTACTAGTGTAAAGCAACTTGCACGAATGGATTGGACTGTTAGTTTTGTGTAAAACAATATGAACTCGTTCATTTTGAATGAACGGACCATTATGTTCAATTGAGCGGCGCCGATCAACAAGATGATTGCTGTACGCTACTTAGGTTTGTGTAGTTCATGATGGAAGCTATTTCAATACGTCCTATCAATTCGGGTATTGTGAGAACTCTATCTACTCTTCGACATGTCTGTTAAGTCTGGGAGCAATATCAAAATTTGTACATTTTTACTGAGTACACGTCTCATATCATTTTCTGTGGTCACAGTTCTCTCCAAGGTAGAGGTCTTCCAATGACTCCCTGCGAATTCAACCGAAGAAACACCTGTCAATCTTAGTAACAGGATAATGGTAATGATGCGCTTAGAACAAATACTACATTTGGCCGATGTGATTCGTGCGGAAAGTTACGATCTCGGCCAACTTGTCGTTTCCGTTGTACTAAGTACTCCAGATGTGACAAATCCGGTCACATTCAGTCAGTCTATCGGAATTCCGGGACGTGCTATTCCAACTGAACCGATAATTCTTCCTCGGGTGGTTCTAACAGTTCTTCCCCCGCTGCGTATGCATCAATTCATACATATATTTTGCATTCTTTTATGGTCAGTGAGATCACATGGACTCAACAAACGAGAAACCGAGTTGAGGCGTGCGAGCGAGTAGCTCGTGCGACAAGCAGGTCCAGAAGAATGACATGACAAAGTAGCCCTCTGGGCGCGAACAAACAACAATTGTTCCATAAAAACAAACAGTGCATAAAGACACGTCAGTATGGTAGGCAAGTGAGTGATGTTAAGAAAAACATGGAACTGCAAAGGTTTTAGGGGGATTTTCCACTACCGGTCGTTACAAGGTGGACCATCGAATACTTGAAGCTTGCCTTTACAACTTAGCTGCAGAGCAGCAAAAAACCTCACCTGGTGTGAATCCAGGGGCTGGAGACTCAAGCCAACCGGAGGCGCCAAAATTCAAAATGGCCAAAATACCAGCGGCACTCGGGAAAATTGCCCGTTGGGTTGAGGGACAAAACTTACAAAGAAAGCCTCAAAGCACTCAACCTGTTCTCGCTCAATAAGAGAGGCATAAGGGGGGATCTGACGGGGCCGTTCAAAAAGCTACCCGGGTTGTCCGAAACCGGCAGGCCGTTATTAGTTCTAAGCAAAAAATCGACGCTCAGGGGACAACAACACATACTGATGAAACCCAAGGCCATCAGAAGCGATCAAGCACATTTCCTCTCCCACCGAGTCGGTTTGCGTGCTGTTATTGGTTTAGTTTCCACTAGGCTAGCTAATGTGATGTAAAGAATAATAGCTCCTAGGAATATCCCAACAACTCAAAATAATTCGGGGATTTTTTCTGAGCAATTAACTCATAGGCAAAAACCTAATCTACAAAACGTTGTTAGAACATCTTCCCAACTGCCAGTGTAAGGTAGTTGAGTGTTCCCCATTATCAGCAATCCTAACTCCAATCCTATAGAAATACTTTTCCAAAGAATGCCTAAAACGACTTCCGTCCGCCTTCACCACCGAGTGACAGGCCGTCTTCAGTCCGGGAGAGCTAAACGCCCCTCACTCCCCACAGCTTCGGTACCTTGCTCGGTACCGCTAGTTGATATCTACAGTGATGCTGGTATCAAAATTAGGGCACTAGAACGAAACCTGGAATCCTTGGAAGGACAGATACGTACCATGGATAACGCTCTGACTGCGTTGTCACCGCTAGCGTTTATCGCGGACCCTTCAAAATACCCGAACACCCAAAGTTTACTAACGGCCGGTCGCTTTCTGGACTCAATTGCTTCTGAAGTCCACCAAGGAATTAAAAGATCCAAGAATGCTGTGGTCTTCAATATTCCGGACCGTCTTTCGCTTTCCTCGAATAAACAATTGTTGCTTCTAGCCCACGGTATGTCACACCACGAGTGTGGCTGCGTACGACTAAGAAAAAAGCCACAGCGGTATATGTGTCCACTCCTGTTTCAGTTCCGTGAGAAAAACATTGCTACGGAATTCATCAGAAAGAGAAAGGCTGTCGCCAAAACCACTCCATTCAAAAGCATAAAAATTGTCGCCGACAAGCCCCATTGCAGAGAGACGTCCCGAAGTCGGTAATCGGCAATCTCTCATCGTCACGATCTCCTGATCCAGGGCCGCCCAACCCCCCTCAACAACCCACCACAGTTGACACATTCACACGCGCACCATCGACCAATGCAGCACCAGTGGATGTAGACCTCGATATATCCCGCTCGTCGCCAACTCCTCAGCGCCCATCCAAACGGCCCCACATCACAACCCAATCCCCACCATTGCCTGTAGGACGTACCGAAAGCCGGGCGATACAATCATCTCTCAAAGACAGCTATCGCTCAACTATTGGCTTGTCTTCCAATCAAGCCGAAAAATGATTGCTCCCAACTCACCACCCCGTACCAACGAACCAGCAGCAACATCGTCCCCAAAGACATCGAGCACAGCCTCTTCCCCCGCCCCTGTTGCTTACCGTGGCCTAGATCATCTCAACATCGACATCGCCACGCCCCCAATTCACCTCATAAACCAGCCTGGGGTCCCTCGTGTAAGCGCTAAAGAAATCTTAACCCAACCGTCCCCATTACCTCCACACCCACAGAAAATCTCCGGTTCCTCCATCAGTGTTCCACCTGTGCACCTAAGTAACCATCTAAAGACCCATGTAGCCAACCCCAAAGTGGTACGACAAACCACTCGTATGTCACCTTTGTCCTATCTACCGATGCCTCACCATGTTGCAAATTTGCCTCTGTTCGTAACACCACCACCTTTGTCACCACCATTCGAACCTTCTCATTTTCCAGTCTACCACGCACAGCGTTCGTTGTACTCGCTCAATGTTTCACCCGATCGAATTCAGTTACCAGACCTTCCTTTAAGCCTCTCACCCCACTGCAGCCCCTACCTGTACCCCAGCAACTTACCTATCTCAATCCGACCAGGGCAGTGTACCATCAACCGCCCGTTCGAATCGGGCTCCTACTTTACCCAAACAACTGGTGGTACATCCCATGGCTACTCAGTTCCGACGCAAAATACCAATTTTTTCGTTATATACCCTGGGCGGAAAATGGCCCCATACCATAGCTCTATCCCGGCATATTCGTCCTCACCTGTTCCCCAATAATGGTATAACCATCAGTCCACCAACTCGTATTTCACCCACAAACCGGAGCCCTGCCTCTATAATTGCAGACGATACTTCTAACTTCCATCCACTCCACACTGGTTCTTCGCCTCAGACTCCTCCACTCATCCTTGACGAAGCTCCCCTTGCCCTCTTGGTCGATCCTGCGGCGGCCGGCCACTCCACGCGCTCCCAATCGAACTCAGAAATCACTGAATTCTATCGCACTACCTGTCCCACCAGCACTCCGCCAATCTTTACTGGTAATTCTGATACTGACCAAACGTCCCTCTATTGGCCCTCGACTTACACACACAGTAATCTACCCAGGACTATCTCATCTACCTTATCTGCACCAGGACTGGCACTACCACTATCTCTATCTCCTTCAGCCCCAACCATCGCACAACTGCCTGTTGCGACAGTACAAGGAAGCACAACGCGTATGTCTGTTTTCGTCATCAATATTCGCTCACTACCAGCAAAAATTCACCTTCTGCGTGCCCGGGTCCTTGTGTCTAACTACGATTTCATCCTCATCACGGAAACGTGGCTTAACGCAAGCACTCCCAACTTAGACTTCACAATATCTGGTTACAAGGCTTTCAGCAACTCTAGAATGCATTGTCGATGAGGGGATTGTCTAATATACTGCAGAGAATCTTCTGTTTCTTTATTGCAACACCCAGTCCTCGACGCGGTTGATGACTCGGTCTGGGTAACAGTTTTTTTATATTACCAAGATGTATGGGTATTATGTAATTTGTGATCCAAAGGTACGGTAAACAGAAACCACTGCAAGCTTTAAGTTACACAATAAAGAAGGGGACAGGATGCTAACAACAAGGTACGCACTCTGCATGCGAGCCTCAACTGGTTACGGTCAATACAAAATGGAGGTAACAGGCCAGTTGTAAGTTAGTGAAAAAGCAAAACAAACAGGTGGACGTATTCACGGATGGGCAGACAAAACTACGAAAAAGATTTTCCATCCGATGGTGCGAAAGCGTCCTCACTGGTTGGGATAGTTGGCATAAACAGAGGAGGGAGCATTTCACAGTTAGATTGCTAGGGAAATGGCAAAAGGAAAAAGGTCTCAGGAAATAAGTGCCATTGGTAACTGCAATAGCATATTGATAGTTCTCAATAAGCCGACGAATAAAGGCAGAAAAATTTAAATTACAACCAATTCCCTTAATAATTTCGGATATATCCAAGAAAGAGGGAAGAAGTAGAAGACACCGCATAAAGTGGAGATAAAAACGCGGATCAATGCACTGTTTCGGTCTCCAAACGGGTAAGTGTGTATGTATATGAACTGATCGTGACAGTCAGGGAAACTTGTTGCCATTGTGACCTCTGTGATGAAATTGAGAGTATTCCATATGGATAGTAGGAGAATAGAATTTTACATCGTATAAATCATCAAGCAGTGTGAAAGTTCAAACCCCTGAGACCATGGAAGTAGTGTACAGCTGCTTTGTCCTTGTTAGAAATCATCCGTGCTTCCGTGGTTTTCAATGGGAAGCTGAAAGTTCCCGCTGCATAATGAAAAAGTATTATGTAAAAAATCATTTCCACTTTCGCCGGATAGCAGATCCATGAAACCAAATGGACTTTGATCAATTCGACCGATATTATTTCACTGCACGTTAACTCGGTCAGTAAGTCCGTTGAACAATTCCACCGAGCACCGGCATGTTCCTTTCTACTGCTGATTCACTGTTTCGCATACTTCTTATCCACTTCAGCTCTACTGTGTCACTCATCAATAGTCAGAAACGATAACTGAGCTCAGGGAAAATCCCCACTTTGTAGCGTGGGCAACCTCAGAGTGTCTGTGTGAATGTACATGAGTATGTAAGCCAGTTTGCAACTGCGTGTCTGTAAGAGGTGAGGCACTCGTCCGAGATGTTCACTGCGTGTGGAACAGTGAGTTGATGAAATCACACTAACTGCAAGTGAAGTGCAATCAACATTCTACAGTCACTTCCGGTATTTGCAATGCAGAATTAAAAATAATCCTGCCCACTCATTCTTCGGCTCAGTCACTTCCTAACAAATCATACCATCCGATGATTATCCTCTTCTCTTCGAAGTCCAGGCTATGGGTTTCCCGGGAAGGTATGAGCTGCCGGACAAGAGTGGTGGAGGACAGAATGAACGAAATCAATCCGTATGTAGATCCGTCGCTTTGTGTTGATTTGCACTTTCTGATTCCTTATTTCCACTTCCGTATGTACTCCCTGAAATGGTCCTAATTGTGATGACTTTTTCAGAGAATGTCTATTTGTATGCGTACCTGTGTGTATTCGCATGTGCGCATGTGTTTGTTTGTGTGTGTTATTTGTTTTCCGTTCATCTGTATACCTGTTGAACTGGTTGGGAAGCACTTCGGACCTTAAGTGAGCTTTTGACAGGTATCTGCCTGCAAGTATTATCATTACTATCATACAAACACACAAGCTTTCATACCATTAACCAGTACATATATATACACAGACACAGGCATACACGCCATATGGGCACCCGAGACAGCAACAAATCACTCTGTATAGATGTGCAAAATTACACAAGAGATACGGAATTCACTGAATAATCCCATTTCATTATATATAGAAAACACGAATAGCGAACAAGCTCGTTTTCGGTAACATCATCCTCGTGGCTAATACAGTTACATTTATAGGTTAGAAATGCATAAATTATGAACAATGTCTATGTGCTAAAGTGTGATTGGATGGTCATCAAAGTTGGTGTTGCGTAGTTAAGAAAGATAGGAGGGGAAATGTTGTTGTTTCGTGGTTGGGAAAGGGGGCCCGTGAAACAATGAACAAGGGTTTTGGGGATTGTCCATTTCCGGTTTGAGCCAAAGGGTCAACGTACAGGTCACACTGAGCTCCAGGGTCGGTCTCGGATCGCGGCAAGGGTAGTTTGAGTGCCCTAACGAAACGTTTCTGAGAACAAAGCGATGGATTGAATAATCTGATTGCCACAGCCTCTGCCGTTGCTAGATGTTGTTTCCGAGCGGCCTTCGGCGCGTTCGTATGGACTCTGTAGACTATTTTGAACGCGTCGTCGTTTACGCGATGTCTAGTGTCCGCAAGGTGTGCCACAATCGCGCTGGTGATGGATTTTCTGTCTCCCGTCGACAGCCAAGTTGGTTTGTGCTCTTTTATCCTTTGTGATAGTTGCCGTGTCGTTCTACCTATATAGCTTGCCGAACATGAGCAAACAAACGAATAGGTTAGCATGGATGAGGTGAGGACAGGTAACTTGTCTTTTAGGTTCGTCGAGATCACTGGTCGACTGGTGAAGTGGGCACGCAGTGTAGCAGCGGGAAAGGTGCGAGCGATTACCTTTTCCAAGCGTCTTATTAGTAACTCGCTTTTGTCATCTCCTTTGAAAGGGAGATGAATATATAAATCTTTCTTCTTCACGGTCACTAGCGCTTGTCTCGTTTCCCTTTCTGCTATGTTCTCTTGAATGAAACGCTCGGGGTATCCGTTATCCAATAGCGTTTGCTTCAAAATGTCTAATTCATCACTCACCGTCTCATTCGAGCTAATCATTCGCACACGGGCTGCGAGTGAGCGAATAAGGTTACGCTTACGTCCGATAGGTACAAAGCTGGCGAAATTGGTGTACTGGCCTGTCCACGTTGGTTTGCGATATACACGACGGAGCAGTTTACCATCACCACCTCTTAAAAGAAACACATCTAGAAAGTGGAAAGTGTTCCTTTCTTCTACTTCCGACGTAAAGTCAACCGCATTATGAGCCTGGTTGAACTCCTCCACCAATGACTCCAGCCGTGTATGACTGTCAGTTAGGACAAAAATATCATCTACGTATCGACAGTAGATGGGCAGACTTCCTATAGTATCGCTAAGTTTCTCGTTTTCCAGCTTAGCCATGAATATATCCGCTTGTAGATGCGCTTGAACCGGTTCGCCCGAAAGATTGCCCGCTACAGCCTGAAAGACACCCCTCAATTCATAGAACTGATCAGCGAGCGACATGCTGAAGATCTAACAATGGCCTCTTTGGACGTGACATCTTTATCTACCAACGTGCCCCTTCTAGAAACGATCAATTATTTGTGCGATTTCATCGTAGAAAATTATTTCAATATCGGTATTCCAGTAACCAATCTGAAGGAACTTCTGTTACGATGTACTCTCAATATCCAGTTTACTTTCAACGGAGAAATATACCGTCAGACCGATGGAGTAGCAATGGGGTCACCTCTAGGCCCTTTACTTGCGGATATATTCATGGCTAAGCTGGAAAACGAGAAACTTAGCGATACTATAGGAAGTCTGCCCATCTACTGTCGATACGTAGATGATATTTTTGTCCTAACTGACAGTCATACACGGCTGGAGTCATTGGTGGAGGAGTTCAACCAGGCTCATAATGCGGTTGACTTTACGTCGTAAGTAGAAGAAAGGAACACTTTCCACTTTCTAGATGTGTTTCTTTTAAGAGGTGGTGATGGTAAACTGCTCCGTCGTGTATATCGCAAACCAACGTGGACAGGCCAGTACACCAATTTCGCCAGCTTTGTACCTATCGGACGTAAGCGTAACCTTATTCGCTCACTCGCAGCCCGTGTGCGAATGATTAGCTCGAATGAGACGGTGAGTGATGAATTAGACATTTTGAAGCAAACGCTATTGAATAACGGATACCCCGAGCGTTTCATTCAAGAGAACATAGCAGAAAGGGAAACGAGACAAGCGCTAGTGACCGTGAAGAAGAAAGATTTATATATTCATCTCCCTTTCAAAGGAGATGACAAAAGCGAGTTACTAATAAGACGCTTGGAAAAGGTAATCGCTCGCACCTTTCCCGCTGCTACACTGCGTGCCCACTTCACCAGTCGACCAGTGATCTCGACGAACCTAAAAGACAAGTTACCTGTCCTCACCTCATCCATGCTAACCTATTCGTTTGTTTGCTCATGTTCGGCAAGCTATATAGGTAGAACGACACGGCAACTATCACAAAGGATAAAAGAGCACAAACCAACTTGGCTGTCGACGGGAGACAGAAAATCCATCACCAGCGCGATTGTGGCACACCTTGCGGACACTAGACATCGCGTAAACGACGACGCGTTCAAAATAGTCTACAGAGTCCATACGAACGCGCCGAAGGCCGCTCGGAAACAACATCTAGCAACGGCAGAGGCTGTGGCAATCAGATTATTCAATCCATCGCTTTGTTCTCAGAAACGTTTCGTTAGGGCACTCAAACTACCCTTGCCGCGATCCGAGACCGACCCTGGAGCTCAGTGTGACCTGTACGTTGACCCTTTGGCTCAAACCGGAAATGGACAATCCCCAAAACCCTTGTTCATTGTTTCACGGGCCCCCTTTCCCAACCACGAAACAACAACATTTCCCCTCCTATCTTTCTTAACTACGCAACACCAACTTTGATGACCATCCAATCACACTTTAGCACATAGACATTGTTCATAATTTATGCATTTCTAACCTATAAATGTAACTGTATTAGCCACGAGGATGATGTTACCGAAAACGAGCTTGTTCGCTATTCGTGTTTTCTATATATAATGAAATGGGATTATTCAGTGAATTCCGTATCTCTTGTGTAATTTTGCACATCTATACAGAGTGATTTGTTGCTGTCTCGGGTGCCCATATGGCGTGTATGCCTGTGTCTGTGTATATATATGTACTGGTTAATGGTATGAAAGCTTGTGTGTTTGTATGATAGTAATGATAATACTTGCAGGCAGATACCTGTCAAAAGCTCACTTAAGGTCCGAAGTGCTTCCCAACCAGTTCAACAGGTATACAGATGAACGGAAAACAAATAACACACACAAACAAACACATGCGCACATGCGAATACACACAGGTACGCATACAAATAGACATTCTCTGAAAAAGTCATCACAATTAGGACCATTTCAGGGAGTACATACGGAAGTGGAAATAAGGAATCAGAAAGTGCAAATCAACACAAAGCGACGGATCTACATACGGATTGATTTCGTTCATTCTGTCCTCCACCACTCTTGTCCGGCAGCTCATACCTTCCCGGGAAACCCATAGCCTGGACTTCGAAGAGAAGAGGATAATCATCGGATGGTATGATTTGTTAGGAAGTGACTGAGCCGAAGAATGAGTGGGCAGGATTATTTTTAATTCTGCATTGCAAATACCGGAAGTGACTGTAGAATGTTGATTGCACTTCACTTGCAGTTAGTGTGATTTCATCAACTCACTGTTCCACACGCAGTGAACATCTCGGACGAGTGCCTCACCTCTTACAGACACGCAGTTGCAAACTGGCTTACATACTCATGTAATATAATATTAATATAATATTGGTATATTTCTCGGCCATGGTCGAGAGGCACGCGCTAGCGCATGATCATGTTGTAACATGTTACTCAATATGGTGAAATATTCACAAAATTCTAAGTATGAAAGTCGAGAGTATCAGAAATGGAAAAACATAGACAGCAACAGTTTGAATGGATCATTTTGATAATGGTTTGCGCGGCAGTTTTGAACCAGTTTCGAATCCGGGCTAGGCAGTGGTGCGCGGTGGAGATGTCGAAGAAATCGTTAACGCAGTGCTAAGGAAGCATTACGAACAAGGATGATGCAAGCCAAGGAAACCGGAGGCCAACTTAGGTTCTGCAGATGGAGTAAATTTTTAACAAGAAGAAGAGGGGGGAAAATCGATGCATGCGAAGAGGATAGCGTTCCATGAAGACCCTGAATGACGGATTTACCGGAGTTTGAGAAACGGAATGAGCTTTGAATCAAGGGGACATGAGGCCAATTTCGTGAAAGTGAACTGGTGGGTGTGGGCGAAACAGCAGTCTATAAAAAGGTAAGTTTAGATTCATGGCCAATAACATGTACTATTCAGAAATAAGAAGGCGCAACTGGAAGGTTCTCGAGAAGTGGAGAGTCAATTTCCAGCCGGCTACGGTTCGGAGGAAGGATAACCTGTGGTAACGGATAATAAAGTGGGAAAATCTTCGCATGGACTTCAGCGTTATTATGCTGTTTCACTGACAAATATATGTATGTGTTGATGCATTTGCCTTCAGTGTTATTTAGCGTCATTTCTGGCAATGTACGGCTTTGAATGCGTAAGTTTCTTCTGGCAGGGCACGGTATGTGTCGGTCGATCAGCCGAGTGTGGCTGTATATTATCGGCATGCGCGTGAACTGGAATTCGTGTTCGTTGCGTTAGAAAACGCTGAACGATCTGATAAGCAATTAAGGGTATCTCCTGTTGTGTGGTTTGATTTCAGTCTCAGTTGCTATGGTAGGTTCCACTTGAGTCTCTATCCGTGCGAGTCAAAGCGGCATCCTTGGTTAGCCAATTTGGCGGCTGAGATGGTGAGAGACAACGAACCTGAAATAAAGGGAGATTTCAGTCTGGACGTGGTTCCAGCTGTGGGTTATGATAATATATGAAGACAATAAACAATGGATTGGTTAGGTCTATGTGAGTAGGGCATGGGTAAAATAGACTCGCAGTGGATTTGAGCTATACTGCTGCAGGCCGACGAAGTTGCGTACACCGGCTTGGTAACTGTATGCGTTTAAAAGGATTTGTGATTTGCCCGTGAGCATGGCATCGCTGGGATACTAATAAAATACCTAGGGCTTCACGGTTATGATTGGTTAGTAATGATAACCCTCGATACCGTTTGCTTACGCAGAACGTGGTTAGGTAACGAGGCGACAGGATAGGTTTGAAGTGACAGACTGAGCGAGTAGGACTAACGTACTGTTTGCGTGGCTCTATGCTGTTACTGTCTCTTTCTGTATAGTGGTTATTCTATACTGAGGAGTCAAAGTAGAAGGAACTATTGGGGTGACAGTAGTGATACATTAGAGGTAATTGGTCACTTGTCTTGGAACATTGACGCGAGTTCATCTATGCTCTTCCTCGATAGTGCAATCGTACTGAGATTAAGCTCCAATGTGAGCAAGGAAATCTGATGCGGATATGATTGCATGGTCACTGTGGTATCTTTTTCGCTGTTATCGTGCTGCAAAGCAGGACTACACCAATGTGAGGACTGGTTTGGGGAACCGTGAGAGGTGGGTCCGAATTTTCGTCAGGGAAGCAAACTCTAACGGTCTACATTTGGTGCTCATGATAGGCGGCACAAGGGCCAGCTTCAGGTAGAGAGGTAGCACGATACACAACTACTGGCATCCAGCACGTGGCTCTCCAAGAATGATCCACACTTTTTAGACGTTCTTATTATTCTTTTTTTAATGGTTTTATCACAGTCAGGTATCTGGCTGTCAGAGAAGGCGGAGCTGCTTTTGGTGGGCGACCACAGCTCCCACGCCCCGGCCGAAACATGGACCGCATGTAACAAGCCGCGTTGGGAATAGGTCAACCACACCAGTCAATCCGTAGCGACACTACAACCCAGAGACATGGGTCACATGTGACAGGGCTGGTGTGCCTGGAAGACAAAACAGGGGTATATTTTTTTCTCACTTTTTTGTGCCAATCTCTTACTTTTTGGTGTTTATGTCTTATTGGTGGTCAACTCTGTGCAGGGAGACCATCACGGCCAGGAAAGTTTGCAGAAGTGCCGCGCTAACACTCGCCTTATCCGTGAAGTCAGAACACCCAGGCCGTTTACATGGGACAAAAAATGCAGAGGGAGGTAGGGTCAGCCACAGCCTGTGATTATTCGATGGGGTTTACGTTCAACAAAACGCCAGTCTGCACAAAGATGGGGTACAACTTGCAGCACTGACAACGTGATTCGTCAGTACGATCCACAGATGGTTAGTAGTTTTGATGGCTAAGTATCAAGTGTTGTATAGGCCTATCGTGGAGGATGCTAGAGTTCTGTGATAGGGACAGAATTTGAGCTGTGAATGTCTTATGGTGACTACTGGGTGGAGGTTGAGGAGTGTGACAGGTGCTGCGTCTTGGGTTAGAGACAGAGGTAAAAACCTAATAATAATTCAAATACGACTTCTGAAGCACTGGCCTCAGTCGTGAGAGTTATAATGTTTAGGCATTGTAAACTGGTAGGTTTACGCTTAGGTGATGTACATTCACACAGACACTCTGAGGTTGCCCACGCTACAAAGTGGGGATTTTCCCTGAGCTCAGTTATCGTTTCTGACTATTGATGAGTGACACAGTAGAGCTGAAGTGGATAAGAAGTATGCGAAACAGTGAATCAGCAGTAGAAAGGAACATGCCGGTGCTCGGTGGAATTGTTCAACGGACTTACTGACCGAGTTAACGTGCAGTGAAATAATATCAGTCGAATTGATCAAAGTCCATTTGGTTTCATGGATCTGCTATCCGGCGAAAGTGGAAATGATTTTTTACATAATACTTTTTCATTATGCAGCGGGAACTTTCAGCTTCCCATTGAAAACCACGGAAGCACGGATGATTTCTAACAAGGACAAAGCAGCTGTACACTACTTCCATGGTCTCAGGGGTTTGAACTTTCACACTGCTTGATGATTTATACGATGTAAAATTCTATTCTCCTACTATCCATATGGAATACTGTCAATTTCATCACAGAGGTCACAATGGCAACAAGTTTCCCTGACTGTCACGATCAGTTCATATACATACACACTTACCCGTTTGGAGACCGAAACAGTGCATTGATCCGCGTTTTTATCTCCACTTTATGCGGTGTCTTCTACTTCTTCCCTCTTTCTTGGATATATCCGAAATTATTAAGGGAATTGGTTGTAATTTAAATTTTTCTGCCTTTATTCGTCGGCTTATTGAGAACTATCAATATGCTATTGCAGTTACCAATGGCACTTATTTCCTGAGACCTTTTTCCTTTTGCCATTTCCCTAGCAATCTAACTGTGAAATGCTCCCTCCTCTGTTTATGCCAACTATCCCAACCAGTGAGGACGCTTTCGCACCATCGGATGGAAAATCTTTTTCGTAGTTTTGTCTGCCCATCCGTGAATACGTCCACCTGTTTGTTTTGCTTTTTCACTAACTTACAACTGGCCTGTTACCTCCATTTTGTATTGACCGTAACCAGTTGAGGCTCGCATGCAGAGTGCGTACCTTGTTGTTAGCATCCTGTCCCCTTCTTTATTGTGTAACTTAAAGCTTGCAGTGGTTTCTGTTTACCGTACCTTTGGATCACAAATTACATAATACCCATACATCTTGGTAATATAAAAAAACTGTTACCCAGACCGAGTCATCAACCGCGTCGAGGACTGGGTGTTGCAATAAAGAAACAGAAGATTCTCTGCAGTATATTAGACAATCCCCTCATCGACAATGCATTCTAGAGTTGCTGAAAGCCTTGTAACCAGATATTGTGAAGTCTAAGTTGGGAGTGCTTGCGTTAAGCCACGTTTCCGTGATGAGGATGAAATCGTAGTTAGACACAAGGACCCGGGCACGCAGAAGGTGAATTTTTGCTGGTAGTGAGCGAATATTGATGACGAAAACAGACATACGCGTTGTGCTTCCTTGTACTGTCGCAACAGGCAGTTGTGCGATGGTTGGGGCTGAAGGAGATAGAGATAGTGGTAGTGCCAGTCCTGGTGCAGATAAGGTAGATGAGATAGTCCTGGGTAGATTACTGTGTGTGTAAGTCGAGGGCCAATAGAGGGACGTTTGGTCAGTATCAGAATTACCAGTAAAGATTGGCGGAGTGCTGGTGGGACAGGTAGTGCGATAGAATTCAGTGATTTCTGAGTTCGATTGGGAGCGCGTGGAGTGGCCGGCCGCCGCAGGATCGACCAAGAGGGCAAGGGGAGCTTCGTCAAGGATGAGTGGAGGAGTCTGAGGCGAAGAACCAGTGTGGAGTGGATGGAAGTTAGAAGTATCGTCTGCAATTATAGAGGCAGGGCTCCGGTTTGTGGGTGAAATACGAGTTGGTGGACTGATGGTTATACCATTATTGGGGAACAGGTGAGGACGAATATGTCGGGATAGAGCTATGGTATGGGGCCATTTTCCGCCCAGGGTATATAACGAAAAAATTGGTATTTTGCGTCGGAACTGAGTAGCCATGGGATGTACCACCAGTTGTTTGGGTAAAGTAGGAGCCCGATTCGAACGGGCGGTTGATGGTACACTGCCCTGGTCGGATTGAGATAGGTAAGTTGCTGGGGTACAGGTAGGGGCTGCAGTGGGGTGAGAGGCTTAAAGGAAGGTCTGGTAACTGAATTCGATCGGGTGAAACATTGAGCGAGTACAACGAACGCTGTGCGTGGTAGACTGGAAAATGAGAAGGTTCGAATGGTGGTGACAAAGGTGGTGGTGTTACGAACAGAGGCAAATTTGCAACATGGTGAGGCATCGGTAGATAGGACAAAGGTGACATACGAGTGGTTTGTCGTACCACTTTGGGGTTGGCTACATGGGTCTTTAGATGGTTACTTAGGTGC
This sequence comes from Fasciola hepatica, assembly GCA_948099385.1. NCBI lineage: Eukaryota > Metazoa > Platyhelminthes > Trematoda > Plagiorchiida > Fasciolidae > Fasciola > Fasciola hepatica. The sequence continues at coordinate 1,937,222 of CANUEZ040000067.1, forward strand.
ACAGGTGGAACACTGATGGAGGAACCGGAGATTTTCTGTGGGTGTGGAGGTAATGGGGACGGTTGGGTTAAGATTTCTTTAGCGCTTACACGAGGGACCCCAGGCTGGTTTATGAGGTGAATTGGGGGCGTGGCGATGTCGATGTTGAGATGATCTAGGCCACGGTAAGCAACAGGGGCGGGGGAAGAGGCTGTGCTCGATGTCTTTGGGGACGATGTTGCTGCTGGTTCGTTGGTACGGGGTGGTGAGTTGGGAGCAATCATTTTTCGGCTTGATTGGAAGACAAGCCAATAGTTGAGCGATAGCTGTCTTTGAGAGATGATTGTATCGCCCGGCTTTCGGTACGTCCTACAGGCAATGGTGGGGATTGGGTTGTGATGTGGGGCCGTTTGGATGGGCGCTGAGGAGTTGGCGACGAGCGGGATATATCGAGGTCTACATCCACTGGTGCTGCATTGGTCGATGGTGCGCGTGTGAATGTGTCAACTGTGGTGGGTTGTTGAGGGGGGTTGGGCGGCCCTGGATCAGGAGATCGTGACGATGAGAGATTGCCGATTACCGACTTCGGGACGTCTCTCTGCAATGGGGCTTGTCGGCGACAATTTTTATGCTTTTGAATGGAGTGGTTTTGGCGACAGCCTTTCTCTTTCTGATGAATTCCGTAGCAATGTTTTTCTCACGGAACTGAAACAGGAGTGGACACATATACCGCTGTGGCTTTTTTCTTAGTCGTACGCAGCCACACTCGTGGTGTGACATACCGTGGGCTAGAAGCAACAATTGTTTATTCGAGGAAAGCGAAAGACGGTCCGGAATATTGAAGACCACAGCATTCTTGGATCTTTTAATTCCTTGGTGGACTTCAGAAGCAATTGAGTCCAGAAAGCGACCGGCCGTTAGTAAACTTTGGGTGTTCGGGTATTTTGAAGGGTCCGCGATAAACGCTAGCGGTGACAACGCAGTCAGAGCGTTATCCATGGTACGTATCTGTCCTTCCAAGGATTCCAGGTTTCGTTCTAGTGCCCTAATTTTGATACCAGCATCACTGTAGATATCAACTAGCGGTACCGAGCAAGGTACCGAAGCTGTGGGGAGTGAGGGGCGTTTAGCTCTCCCGGACTGAAGACGGCCTGTCACTCGGTGGTGAAGGCGGACGGAAGTCGTTTTAGGCATTCTTTGGAAAAGTATTTCTATAGGATTGGAGTTAGGATTGCTGATAATGGGGAACACTCAACTACCTTACACTGGCAGTTGGGAAGATGTTCTAACAACGTTTTGTAGATTAGGTTTTTGCCTATGAGTTAATTGCTCAGAAAAAATCCCCGAATTATTTTGAGTTGTTGGGATATTCCTAGGAGCTATTATTCTTTACATCACATTAGCTAGCCTAGTGGAAACTAAACCAATAACAGCACGCAAACCGACTCGGTGGGAGAGGAAATGTGCTTGATCGCTTCTGATGGCCTTGGGTTTCATCAGTATGTGTTGTTGTCCCCTGAGCGTCGATTTTTTGCTTAGAACTAATAACGGCCTGCCGGTTTCGGACAACCCGGGTAGCTTTTTGAACGGCCCCGTCAGATCCCCCCTTATGCCTCTCTTATTGAGCGAGAACAGGTTGAGTGCTTTGAGGCTTTCTTTGTAGGTTTTGTCCCTCAACCCAACGGGCAATTTTCCCGAGTGCCGCTGGTATTTTGGCCATTTTGAATTTTGGCGCCTCCGGTTGGCTTGAGTCTCCAGCCCCTGGATTCACACCAGGTGAGGTTTTTTGCTGCTCTGCAGCTAAGTTGTAAAGGCAAGCTTCAAGTATTCGACGGTCCACCTTGTAACGACCGGTAGTGGAAAATCCCCCTAAAACCTTTGCAGTTCCATGTTTTTCTTAACATCACTCACTTGCCTACCATACTGACGTGTCTTTATGCACTGTTTGTTTTTATGGAACAATTGTTGTTTGTTCGCGCCCAGAGGGCTACTTTGTCATGTCATTCTTCTGGACCTGCTTGTCGCACGAGCTACTCGCTCGCACGCCTCAACTCGGTTTCTCGTTTGTTGAGTCCATGTGATCTCATAATTGAGGTTCGTACCTGTTTGGTGTCGTTTCTCATTCAATAATCTAGTATCGCAGAATATCACGGATAATCACCTTTTTATTTCGGGGTCCGCCGTGAATTTGGCTACTCATTGCTCAAACCCATGTTATAAACCTGGACTGCCCCGATCTGAGTTGATTGTCCCAGTGAGCTATTGGTGTTCCCGGCTGCTGACACTGAGCGGTTCCTTCCCGCGGTGATGGATCCAGCTCGGGTGTAGAAGCCATGAAGAGAGCTTGGGGTTGCCCCTGCGGTCGTTTATTCTCCATCGAGTGATCCGGTTCCACGCATATCTTCCCTGCAGTGGCCTCCAACACCCTGTCAGTTGCAGAAAGTAGCGCGTCCCTATATCTTAGGTTTCCAAATTCAACTAGCACTGACCGGGGGCATATGACGAGGTTCCCGGCCTTACACACCACTTACCCAGTCTGGAAGTCCTTTTGATAAGCGCATGCTCTGGCAAGCCTACTGTTCCTAGCACGTTCACCGCATTGCTAAGATTGTATGAAATAGCTGAGTGAGCAATGCTTATGTCAAAAATAGGGTATCGCGTACAAGTTCAAAGAATGTCCTATCACAACTTATCCAGCATAGTAGACTTCATTGGTTGGGGCACGTGTCACAAATGGCGAACACGTCTACCATACAGTGTTCTTGTTTTCCGTTCCTCCTCGGGAATGGGAGAAGCCACGTGGAGGTCAACAGATGGCATGGCGACGAGGAATGATAAAATGTACAACGAACTTAGAAAAGGTAAGTGTCATACATCTTCGCAGTTGGGGTCCAAAAGATCCGCTAACCAATTGGCTGGAGAAATTGGAGCATATGGCAGCGAATCACGAACAGTGGCGATTGTGTTGTCACTTTCTGTTTGATCAGAATGATTAATCAATGTCCATTTTTACAGTAGACTGTGTATTCTGTGTGATGGTTAGTACGACTTTCTTTCCTTTTTCCACCCCTGTAGGTTCATTCCCCCTCCATTCTGTATATCCATACTTCTTATTTCAACGTGTAAGATGGTTAGAAAGGCAGTGGTTAGTGGGGCTTGCCCTACTGTTTAACGCTGTACGATGATGGTTATGGTGACGATAGACTAGATTATGCATCCTGCCCCCAAGCAGTTATCAAAGGGGTAGGCGTGGTTCTTTTGTAGTTGAGATTCTTACCGAAAGCGTTTCTGGAGCCCCTTCCCGAGTGGTCGGGTTCAGCATGCAATACTCCACTTGTGTGCCCAAAAGTTTGGTCCGCCGCTGTTGAGAACCTGTTTCGGAAGATGGATTTTTTATACTCCGCTAACACAGGTCTGGGGCCCTGGTTTTCTCTTGGGTGGGCTCACCAGCGGCCCAGCCTAAATCCCCCTCCACAAGAGCCTGCTCAGGCGCATCAAGGTGTCTCAGGAGGTTTGCGACTCGGGACCTTAGCCCTCTGAATAGTCGTCTAGTTGACAGGCGGAACGGCTCGATTATTCCCCTTATGACGACACTTCTAGGCCTATCTGTGACGATTTCTGCCGTGTGTTTAAACTTCGTCAGTCTTTGCTCCGTAGTAGCTGCTTTTTCTCTCATTTTTTTATTCACTGTCTTCATCATTTACAGCATTTTGGAGTCCGGATATTTTGTTCATAAGAGACCTCTCCAAATTTTCATGCCTCTCTCCCATTTTCGCCATTCGCGTGTTAGTATCTGTGTACTGTGATCGATTCTGGATCACTGTAGTTTCACAGCCTGTGGATAATTCTCGTTCACTTAGGCCCCCGCTTAGCAGCGACCCACACGCGTTAGCACAGACAGTGCAGATCCACTTTAGGCTGGGATGTTCCCCGTACAGTTTGGGGTCGCTAACAGAAAGCTCACTGCTCTTCCGATGGTACCTCTTCTCTCAAGTGTCACAAAAAATTCCGTTTCTTCTTACCTCCTTCCGGCAACTTAGAATGCCGCGCTTGGACATGGGCAGTCCTACTGAAGTGTGACTGTCCATTCTCGGAGTTATCGAAGTTAAAGTTCTGAAATCAGTGCGTACCAAGCTTCAAGAGAATGGAAAAATAGTTAAACTCCGGATATGCCCAAGCGATGAAGACAGCAGACAAGCTGCACAACGGCTTACCTAGGTACGATCATTGGTTGCAGAGTCACTTTGAGCTCACCCTATATCCAAACTCGTAACCTCTGTTCTCCTAAATTCCCATCTGAGTTGCAGTTGGGAGCATTATCACAAGGATTTCCAGACCAATATTGTTTGGCTCTTCTCGTGATGCTGCTTTCCGGAAAGAGCCTGAGCTCCACGATGCGTCGAGTCACGGCTTAGCGCGGGGCTTACAGTATGACCCGTGCAGTTCAGTTTAGTTCATTTTGCGCAAGACAGGTAATGGCAACTGTCATTTGAGGATCCAGGGTTCTTCCGATGGTATGCACACCAGTTGTGCACCCACCACTGCCGAGTGTATTTCTTACAATCCCCACTAAAAATGCGAGGGAAACAGAAAACCCCATTGCACATCAACTGCGAAAGAACTGTGCTTCCTGTGTTCACTAAGACAGCGCACAATAAACAAAAATATCAGTTACATTACACTTCAGACGGACTATGGCGCCACGATTTATCCATCTAGTGAACATACTCAAGGCTCACTACGAGGAAATGTCTCTTAAAGCTTGCGATCTAGGGCACCTTTGAAAGACTGGACGGTCTGCTGGTCTATCATTCCACCAAAAAGACCGTTCTTATTGCGCACTAACCAGTAAGGGAACGGGATGCCTTGCCATTCTTATGGTGAGAAGAAAACTACTTGAACAAATCGGTGATAAATTACAGAATGACAGTTGATCCCTTCGAAGTGATATCACCACTCGTTTGTGCGAACTACGTCCCACAAAAGCCGCGAAATGCACGGAGCTTTGGTCCACCGGTCAGTAGTGAACTGGGTCTGCAGAGATTTCTGCCCCGGCGACTACCTCGGGTCTTTCGATAATGTTGACTCGGTCATAGCGCGGTTCAGATGCCTAACAAGATGGCTAGAGAAGGGCGGCTTTCATCTCATGAAATGAATATCGAACGCTTCGGAAGTGCTGGAATTCGTTCCGAACCGCAAGAGGGTCGAAGGAGTTCGAGATCTGGATAGTTCCCTACTCTCCACCAAAAGCACGCTAGGAGTGGAATGGAATACGGAAACGGACGACTTCTTTTTCGAGCTAAACTTTCCCGACCAACCAGTAACTCGTCATGGTATACTGTCAACTGTCTCTAGTCTGTTCGATCCGCTTGGTTTTTTCTCCTCCTGGTTGTTACCCTGGAAGACCCTGCAGCAGAGGTTTTGTAGTGAGAAATTCAAGTGGATCCAGCCACTAGACCAGGAAGATCGGCTGTAATGGGAGGGACTTCTGGTCACTTCAAAGAAACTAGGAGACATACGGATTCCACGATGCTTGCCTTATGGTCACACGTCAGAGACGGGGGAATTACAAGCTTTTTCTAAAGCATCTGAAGTCGGGTACGGAGCCGCGGTGTATGGGCGATGGTGCATGGGAGATGGAAATAAGCTACGAAGATCCTGGTGCCTAAAGCCCGCGTTACCCTACTGAGATCGGTCTCCATCCCGCGCCTCGAGCTTAGTGCTGCCGTGTCAGCAGTAGGGTTGACACAAGCGGTAAAAAAATGTCTCGGCCTCAATGGACGATCAACTAATATCTGGACGGACCACGCAATAGTGGTGCACTATATCATCAGCGTCAGGAGCCGTTTTAGTACTTTCTTTGCTAACCGGCCCACCACCATCCACGATGGAACTGGTATAAACCAGTGGAAGCATGTAAAGTCTGGCGATAACCCAGCCGATCTTAGCTTCCAATATGCGATCAACTTCCGGCAGCTGGACGCGTGTACGGTGGGGGAGGCGAAGTTCCTGCACATGCCCCAACTGGACTGGCCTTTTTAACGACTAAATCCACCTCTGGAAGTGGAAGCGGAGATGAAAGGCACGGTGACGGCGGTGATAGCCGCCGAATAAATATCATTTTGCCACAGCTGGTCGGGTTTTTCTCCTGGATGAAGATGCTTCGGCCACTAGTGTGGTTGGTCAGGCCCAAGAGCGGTTTGCTAGCCATGACGGAGGGCAATCCGTTCAGCCGTGTACGAGTGGGTCCAATAAACCCTGATGAACTACAAGCAGTAGGGTATAACATTAATTCTGATAGTGGTATCATGAGACAACGACAGAACAATGGAGTTACAAAATGAGTGTATCTGGGATATGTGAGCATGGAGAACATATATTGCTCTGCAAGACCAGTATAATGCCGGAGGAGAGCCCTGTGTAGGATGAAAATTAGATTGATGTGTATTGCAGATCAATGTCAACCACGTCACTGACTGCTGCAGGACTGAAGAAGGGTATTTTGCCAAATAAATCTCTCGCCGATGGTGGTGAGGAAGCTGACGAAGCGTATATGTGCTTAAATGCGTAAATTTGTCGATACTAACTGTGAGCTCCACCGTGAGGTATCGGTGTGATTGAGGATGGGACTGTTGATAAAATAGGCGTGACCCTTAGAGGAAACAGGCAATAAGAAAAACACAAAAAGGTAGATAGATATTGTTTTAGGCAAGTGCCTTGCTCTGATTAAGGAGGTTGACGGCCAGGAGTGAAAAGCTTTCTCTATCTATTGGGTAGATGAAATGGTAGGTTTTCGCGGGTGCAAAAAGCGAAGAGACGATGGTGGTACTGGCAGAAAGCCTGATGAAAAGCCTTTTGCTATAAGGGAGGACAGAGCCAACGGCATATTTGCAGCAGCTATATGAGAATACAGATGGAGTTTTGTAATCCTCAAAAGATATTAGCTGACGGGACAGAGAAAGCTAGGTACCCAACATGGAATCCGTTCACAGTGACCGAGGGTGCGATCCACAATACCGGCTGCGCCTACGCATAGCTTTCGATATCCTGCTGGCCCGATATGCGTCGGCCGAAGGAGTGGATCTGTCAGCGTCCCTCACCACTTGAGCGAGCACAAGTAAGTTCTGTCTTTTAAGTGGGGTGCATGAATTAACTGACGAAGCAAGGCATCCTAGGGTCGATGAGCAGGGCTACAAATAGCCCTGAAGATCATGGCTATTGAAGACGACAATTGGTTGGAGGGTACTTAACAAATTGGTAGCCCTATGCAACGGACAAGATAATAACCGACCCGGTACATGGATCAGTAGGACGTCGCAAAACTATATGTGCCTATGTGTAGAGAACTTGGAAGGGAGAACGCAGTATGGGAGGGTCCCAGCTGAGGATCAGTGATAAACAGCTGAAACACGTGGGGGCTAGAATATCAGGCTGTACTGATGGAAGGAGAATAAAAGTTGTTTGATCTATCTTCAACTCTGGTGAAACCAAGCCTCTGCTTCCAAATCATCTTGGTTGATACTGCGAAGCAGATTGAACATGTAGAATGCCGGTTTGTATTCTCAAGCATTGTATTAAGCTTGTGAGTAAAACCTTCATGGTTGACCAAGACTTGAAGCCCGAACCCTGCTGACGGACTTCATTGCTTGCTCGACCTACGCGTCCAACTGTCTAGGCCGTCACTGGAGATTCCGCCGAACCAAGCTTTGGGCTTATTGTTGAACCACCCCTTAAGGCTGGCGTGACTCGGCCGTCTACCTATGATGAGTTGACAAGTGCATTCACTTTCGGGGTAGTGGGGTTTTCCGCGTTGAGGGTCGGGTACACTGAAGAAAACGTACTCCCTGTGAGATAGGTTCACTTCAAGTCACACAATCAAGTTTTCCAAAGGGGAAAGCCGCACGCAGCTTAGAATCACGTGGAAATATATATATCTGAGGCTAGGTCGTGGTCACTCTGTGGTCAAACTTTTACGGGGCACTAGAAAGTGCGTACTCGGACTGGGACGAAAATATCTTAATTATCGCCATTGTTGACAAAAAAGTGAGGACCTAAGAGAGATCAACCCGTACACGTGAAAGAGGACAGTGCAGATGATATAAATTCCCGCCGGAAGCGACAGAAGCGCAGAAGAAAGAGTGCATTCAATGAGCTGAGTGGTGGCTGCTGTTTCTGAAAGGATGCAAAGTAATCGGCTCAAATTTTATGCGCCTTCAAATCTATGAATAAATGTCAATAGTATAAAAGCATGGTGAGCGGTTGGCCATGTTCGCTCGCAGTTCGCGCAGCTGATGGCAGGAGCCTTGTAGAATACATATTGCATACAAGGCGGTTTCGATTTTGGCCACGAAAGAAATACTGCTTGAAAATCAATGGCAGTATGCGAAAGGAAGCCTGGACGCAAGCGTAAAATTGCAAATATTTGGACATCCTCTGAAAAACTCTGTGCAGGGAGGGAAGCCACTCAAAAGGAAGATGAATCAAGTGGACGTTTTGTCAGTGTGACCAACATCATTGGGGGCTACAAGCAGAGACCCTTCTAATTACACTTTATACGAAGAACTGCAGGATTTTGAAATGAATAAATTCTCGGACAAGAGAAGTGGCTGAGGTCAAGTACAGCTCGACGTGAGATTCAGGTTGTCTCGTCAACTTTACCTCTTCTACTTTTTGCAAAGATAACTATGTTTTTTCTGGTATACATCGGCTGCCAACCCGAAGTAGTAGTCCACTGGCGTTCACAAATGCGGCCGGGTACTTTCAAATTCTGTGTGCATTTGACATCTGCTGATGTTGCGCTTAAAAGGGCATAACCGAGGAGTTTGCTGGTTAGTTGTACTTGATTTTTTTTGCAGTAGTTTATCGATATATATCAATTTTCAGGTTTGAAACTCTATTCGGTTCTTAGTCCTTAGTGAAGTAGTTTCCTCTCCCCTTGAAACGTTGGAGCCAGTGCGGCATTTTTGCTTCCGCCTAACCGCTCCATGAAGGTCTTGCCCCGGCTTGCCGGAGTCTTAAAAAAGGGTGCGCAATGGAATATCATGCAAAGTGCTCCAACTCTAGGCACTTCAAAAGAGCTCAGAAATGCCAGGGAAGAAGTGCTCGAGATATGGCCAAAATGGGTGAATTGAATGGGTAGGTGTTTATTATAAGGGCTCCGCCAAGCAAGGTTTTTATTATGCTATTACAAGCAAAATCACTAAGATTAGACATGGAAGCTTGGGAACCGAAGGAAGCTCTGGAACTCAGGAGGAAAAAAAACTTCTCAGTTTTCCTTCACTTGCGCAATAGAAATAACCTGCGAAGAAAGATGGCTGGACCCAGGCAGAAGGATTCATAAGTGAAGCAAACACTCTAAGCCCTCCGTCCACAAAGCCAACGCCGGAGGGTGCAAAGAAGTAGCCCTTAATGAGGATAAGACCAGAAGTGAACCACAGATGAGTGAATAATGAGAGCAAAGCGAACCCACTTTTAAAATGGCTAAGGCACAATATGGAGGGGCGAAAGGATAGCTACAAATAATATGAGCTGGAGAACCCTCCACGATGGGATGAGGCGTCGTTTTTATATTGAAACATAGGGAATCGACAGTTTCAGAATAAAAAACGAAGAGGGATCCGGATAAGAGAAGAGAGCGGAATCTACTATAGGTTTTGAGCGTTACCCCTGAAGTCTTCAAGTAGTACACCGATAAGCGGCTGAGGCCCCGAATATTCCCGGACCTTGTGATTACCTAGTTGTCTGGATGCCACCGGCGAGATAGATAACAGCTCACTGAATAATATGACTACCGTTACAAAGAGGGTTCAGAATTAAATGCATGACGGCGTTTTGCATCTGCTGTGGCTGGTGATCTGTTAGATAGGTCACTGGATGGTGGAAGAGGGTTCAGCTTTGAGGCTTCCAGTTCAGTTTGAGTAAAGCGTACTATTCCGTCTTGGTAAATCGGTAAATATCCAAAAGCATGGCTTTGCTGCACGGATTTAAGAGCCTACGAGATCCGCCTGTGGAATCTACCTCAACCGAGAATGCTAAGAAGACCAGCGAGAGCAATCCTGGCTCACTTCGCAAACCTAACCAGGGGCCAGAGCGAGAGATGCATTCCAAGGCACAATGCGAGATGTCCATCGTGCCTGATATTCCACATTTTGACATCAGAGCAAAGCTGAGTGCTATCCTAGGAGGAGAACTAAACCAACCATCACATAAACGAAGGGGTTTGCCATAAAATAGCTCGGCAGTGAGAGTCAGGCCCTATCCAGAATAGGCGCTAACCAAGTGCAATGATACGGTGGCAGTAATTGAAGAAGTACCGGAAAATAAAAAGAGAGGGACGAAAATGCCCCTAGGCCGACTGTCATAAGATCTCTAGGGTCGGTAACTTCGAGAATAGATATTGTCACGCTTATGAGTCCGACTTGCTGAAATAAACAGCTATTGAGGCGAGCCGACAGACGTACTGGGCATTAGGAACAATGTCTGCGGTTATAGGAAAAATTGCACGAAACTGACCACTAGGGTCGCCCACTGCAAAACTGAGATGTCCCCAGTCTCAGAGAAGCGGCCGTCCCAAAGCGGCCAAATACTACGGAAGTGCAAGCCTATTTTCTGGTTTATCGATAAGACAGAGAAAATGACACGGCCGGTGTTGGAGTACCCTTTCTGGTCAGAGAAGAGCTGATGTGGGCGGAATCGGAAGTGGGTTTGTGCGTATCAAACACTCAAATGTGTGCTATTATCTTCAGAAGGAAATCCAGGACGACGGCTGTTGCATGCCTACGTGGAAGCCCGAACCAAAAAAAGACGAAATTTAAAGGTGGACGGGTGCACTGCAGCAGCTCCAGACATCAGCGGACATCTACTAGCAGGCGACTTTACCCTGCCGGGAGTGGACTGGACCGCAGGTAGCCGTATCTCAGGTGAACCGAAAGAAGGCTTCATCGACTGGAGGTGTCACGGGGCCCCGTTTCAGCATATTAAAGGAAATTCAATGAGTAGGTCAGGGTGGCAGCCGTCACCCCTGGACATGTTGACCAGGAGGCATCAACACGAAGTAGACCGGCTTGGTTTGCCACCATCTTTGGGCGAAGGTGATCACATCATGATCGAGGTTTTCCTTTGTCTCAGGCATGCGGAAGCAGAAAAATTGTTTAGAAAGCTTGGGAGCTAGGCATAGAGGAATTGAGAACCAGGGCTGGAGGCCTAGACCGGGGATAATGGACGCGGAAGATAAAGTAGATGAAGTAGAAAAGAGGACCAGAGGAAACCACCTGGGGCCACAATACAATTTAGCCCCATTTAAGGAGCGCAAAACCAAGGGCCAGCCGGTTTGGCGATTACTGGTGGTTCGAAGGGCGGGCAAAAAGAGGGACGAACTCTAACAAACCCCTGGGGCCGCTGGTAGCGAAGGAATTCACTACGAAGACTCAATGTTAGATTCTCATCCGGAAACTTCCAACGAGAGGCAAGCAGATTGTTTGATTTGGCTCTGGCCGAAAAGGCTAAACAAAATCCGAATGCTACTATGGGTACTTTAATTCAGAAGCTTCGCTAAGTAGCCGAGTGTGATCTCTGGTTTTGGAGGATGGAAGTGAAATAGTCACTGGAGTAAGGAATCGGGGAAAGTGGCCCCTGGAGTGGTGGGGGACTGTTAGCTGGACGCTGATTGGCCAGTCCAAGCCGTCAAGATGCACAGAGAGAGGGGGACCGTACGCAGAGACACGCTAGAGGCAAGTGTGCCTGAAGCGACCAACTAGTGCCCGAGTTTCTGAGCTAATGGTTATGCAAGCACACTATTGTAGGTTCTTGTATACCTTAGTGAAGAGGGGGTAGCAGGCCTATGTCTGTAAGTCCTGTGAATTCCAGTATCTCGGGAGCGCAAATAAGGAAGTGGTATCTGAACCGGATGCCGTTCCGAGTTACCTGCCACTCTGGAGAATTATGGCGGTGTAACATCCTGACTGACTGAACATTCCTCATTTGCTACCTTCATGTATTTTCCCGACAGACTCTGTTCTACCCCACTCACTAGACTCATACCGACACGGTTTTACGGTCACTCCCTCTTTGATCGAAGCATGACCTCTTTAAAGCGAGCTTTCCTGGTGAGGTAACTTCGTGGACATTTGGCAAAGTCATTAGTGGCACTGACTCAAAGCACTTCGTTATATGACGGTCCAATTTTGGTTTCTCTACCGTGCTGACAGATCGTTGGCGTTTTTTACGCTGAATATGAGCCGTCACTTTCAAAAATTGTTTGTTGAGCTTCATTAGGCCTGCAAAATTTATTCTACTTGCTCGAGTCATAGAACAGGAGTGTTTTATTTATACTTTAAGACCAACCATTTATTTTGTGCAGATTTCTGTCAGGATTTCGACTTCCACTTGGTTGGACAGTGACTGAGACTCACTGGCAAAAGTGTGGTATTGAAGTTCCTTTTTGAACTCAGGAGAGATGAGACCATCTACGAAGCCCAGCTTCAAGGTCGTCCCGACATGAACTTCAGGTTGCCTCGTTTTCTTTTTTGCTTATATCACAGTTTAGACCTGTACCCGTGTCCACCCTAGTATATATCACCTCATTACCTGAAACAATGACCTTGTTGTGTAAACAACTGCGGCAAACCAGCTTGCAGCTGCTAGTACTTATTGCGAATTAGACCTATAGATTACATTGGTTATTCACTGCTTCAATCCCATTTATTAACATTCTACATGGCTTACCTAGCGAATCTCCCCTGATTCACACCACAATAAGATCCATCTAGCTTTTTTACATCCCACTCCCTATAACCCAACTCCTACCTTATTCCCGCTGGGCGTCTACCGGTGCACCTTCTGAAGTTTCTGTCCCATTGTACCTCCGTTTATTTGTTTTTTCCCCCATCAGAGCTCGATTTCGTTCCACCCTGTCCATCGACCCCATATCTACAACATACCCCCCGCACAACCTGCTGTTGTGATCCAAGCAACAGTTAAGTACCTACTGTATCCTGTGTGGGTTGCACCTGTGCATACCGAACAGCACAATTTCTGCTATCTCACTATTCCTTATCGTCCCAGGTCTCCTGATCCCAGCTATATATATGGTGGGTCACATAGCTGACTTCCTACATCGCACTGTTGCATAGGTCTCACCTAGGCCTTTGCGCATATAGCGCCCAGGTACACTCCTGGTCTGCTCAGACCTTTGACTTGCCTCTGTCTAGCTGACCGAATTTCGGCTGCCTCCTTACCTTCGTTATATATTTTTACTCATCACGCCATCCCGGCCCCCAACCAGTGCTCGGAAAGTCCGTATCGCTAAAGCTGGCAAATCCGAACACACCCAGCCCCTCCCAAAATCCAGACCGTGCCCTGTCGCCCTCGTTAACGTCGACAGTGAAGCTTCTAGCAGTCCCAATGGCCTTATGCAGAGTTTCGTCGAACTTGGAAACAAGGTCGAGCAGACTGATGAAATCCTCTTAAAGATTTCACCCCTGGCTACTCTCCTTGATCTTGTAGCCGCTACGTCACCCAAGAACTTGGTTTCGGTGGGATACCTCCTCGACTCTGTGTCTACTGGAATATACCACCATATTACCAACTCCAAGAACGCGGTGGTTTTTAATGTTCCGGACCGCTTACCACTTTCCTTAGCGAAACACAACACACTAAGTTCGTGCAATATGGCTCACTATAGACGCCATTGCAGGAGGCTACGTAAAAGTTCCAGCCACTTAGTTGCCCTCTGCTATTCCAATTCATGGACTACCTGACAGCTAGAGAGTTCAGTACCAACAAGCCCACAATTGCTGCCACTTCACCGTAAAAGGACATTAATATATTCCATGATAAAACCCTCCTCCAGCGGGAGATACTTCGCTCGCTGAGAAGCAACTCCGCCTTGTCCATGCAGGCTGACACCACTGGAACCGACGTGAATGTTACCCAATGCCCCACTGGCAAGGAGTCAAAGGCGAGCCCAGGGCCTCACCCTGCCGACCTGCAAACTGTCGACCTAGATACGTCTAACTCCCCACACCCGGTTCAGCTTCAACACAAACGCTTTTTTTACCATCTCCACCAGTAGCCTCTAACTCCAGTAGCTCTCGCTCCCTGACCACAGGCCCCAAGCGGCACTCCACTTCAGTACTAAAGCAGTGCTCCCCCATCATAGCCTAAGAGCCAAGACAAGGCCCTGGTACAATCATCAGCCCTCGCCGTACTACTTCCCGTCCGTCCTCCGAGCCGTTGACAAGTGTTGTCACCCGCCGCTCTCGCTCTAACGTCTCTACCAACTACCCACCAAATGCTAGCTCAGCCGTGACTCCTCGTTGTTATCCTCATAAGTGATGCTCCAATCCTCCCATGAGCCTACCTGATACTCCTACCAGGTCCGCACTTGTTCAACTAATCACCCCACCCATTAGCCCCCACTCTCCATCGGCATCTGCTTATAGCGTACTCTCGGACCCTCCAGGTGGAAACCGCTATCCAGATTCGTCTAAAGCCATCCTCCCTTTGAGTAGGAGTGACCTTCAGAGCCTTGTCAGCGCCACTCACCCTTCCATTGCCCTGCACCCACTTCCACTGTCCTTCCTTCTCTCTGATCGAGCGGGTCACACTAATCCTCCATCTCCGTTGCTACCCTTCCTGCACCGAAGCCATCAACCCTCCATACTGTAGCCTCGGCATGCCTCCACTGTCCCCCTCTGCTCCCCTACACCAACTCACATGTAACCCAGAAGTACCACGTACGTACCCTAGCAGATACTCCAGGTTCGTACCTGTATCCCGCTTCCTCGCCCCACCTCCCCACTCACCTGCTCCCGTGCCCTTCATGAGCCCCCAAGCCTTTCCAAATTTCGCCACCCCTTTCCCGCCATCCGCCCCACACTTCCTCCCAGCTACTCTATCACACACCTCCAACCCCACGCAGACCTACCGGCCTTATACTGATTCTGCTTAACAGGTAGGATACCTGCGGTCAAGATCTCGTTTTTTTCTTGACCGGTGCCCTTCACACCAGTGGCCATATTGCTAGTCCCCCTGAGAAACACATCGATAAACTTTCGCAGACCTATGTCACTGATCGCTCCTCCCTCAATGTCATTTCCTTTAGTACCTTACACCCTGCACTCACTGCCGTCCGCCCAGCTTCGACAGGTATTCCAAACCCCTCACTTTGCCACATCGTTCTCCCTCCTCCTGTATCACGTGACACCCCTCCGGCCCATATCAACGGTCTTTTGCACAACCACCGTATTGATCACCCACAGCGATCGGCAGCATCTCATGCTACCGCTTTGCCTACCTTTTGTACTCCATTAAACATTGCCTGCTCTCCCTCTTCTACTGATGCTTTATCCCCACTGAGACCCAACTCCTATCACCACAGCGATCCCAATAGTCTTGCGCCTGGCATCAGTGCTTTGCGCACACCGACGCTGAACTCCTCCCTGCTAGCTCTTTTTAATGTTCGATCAATAATTAGAAAAACATCGCATCTGCATCCCTGGCGTTTACCCAAAACGCTGACATTATACTAGTAACTGAATCCTGGCTGTCAGATTGAGCCCCGCTTGGCCTTGTTCGCATAGCCGCGTCTCAATGCTTCTCGAACACCCGCCAGTCCAGGCGTGGAGGGGGCTGTTTAACCTTTGTCAAATGCACTATACACGCTAGGGTTATCGACCACCCCTCTCTTCTCCTCATTGAGGATTCGTTATGACTATCCATTCACGCCTCCGGCCAGAACCTCCTCCTTGGCTGCGTCTACGTCCCCCCGGGTCTGGAGCCTGCAAAAATTGACTCTGCCGTGGGTGCCTTTAATGCAGCACTTGACTATCCTACCAGTGCAAAAATTATTGTGGATGACTTTAACCTTCCTTCTATTTGATGTTCCTCATACACTAGCCCTCCCGCCCTCTACACCCTCCTTTTCTGTGTCCGTCTTGGTGGATGGACCCAATATGTCTCCTGCCGTACTAAGGGGAACAACATCTCGGACCTAGTATTTTCCATTGATGTTCCTGATATGACCACCCAGGTTACTGCTCACTTCCCGGGTAGTGACCACCGTATTGTCAGGTGCAAGTTCAGCTGCTTCAGCTGTTCTTATCTGATGCAATCCTCTCCCCCTCATTCGACTTCCTACCGTTCCTGTAACTGGCCCCTAGTGCCAACGATAATCCGCTCCTTTAACTGGGACACATTTTATCTCTCCTCTGATCCCCTCACTGTTGTGAACTCCTTGTACCCCAACCTCCTACACTGCTTAAGTACCGCCAACCCATGTGTCGATCCAGGCTCCGAGTCCAGCAGCTCACGCCTATCACTTTTAGAGCGTAAGCTGGCTAAGCTGCAACTTACCTTCATTAGATCATGCGACTTTACAGTTCTTCTGCGCATAAACCAGCTAAAACCGAAGCTGCGTTGCATGGCCGATTTGCATCTAAGAAGGCAAGGGGCCATCGCCCTAGCACAACCCAACAAAACTGGCTACCTGTCCAACCTGCCTAGTAAAAGGTCTAATCACTCCCATCATACCTCGCCCAAATTCCTCATCCGTGGCTCATCTACCGCCAATACCCCAGCATCTATCTCTGTGGCTTCCAATGAGCATTTCCCCTCTCTCTTATAAACTGTTCTGGTATTCCCCCTTCTACAATCCATCCCTGCACCTCTGCCTCTCTTTCACCTATTCTTTTCACCCATCTAGAAATTGAAATATAAGTTTCCTCTATTGAAACTTCCCCGATACCGGACCCAGATGATTTCCCACCGGCCCTCCTGCGTTTCGGTGATCCTGACCTCCGTTTATTGTTACCTGATGTGTACACCGCATCGATGCTCCAAGGTTTCGTCCCATCCCAATGGAGAAACCTCTGTTATAATTCCGCGCGTCAAAAGGAGAGCACCACACGACCCAGATAACTATCGGCACATTACCCACACCCCAGCAGTCTGCAGAATCATGGAGAGAATTATCAAAAACACATTGTACAGTACCTCTTATCTAACAACCTGCTGAACCTTAATCAGCAAGGCTTCTTGAACTCCCGTTCCTGCTCTTCCTGCCAGCTTGATTTTCTCAATGTCCTATCGTCCGCTGCCGACGCCGGCAACTCTGTAATCGTCCTGTACCTCGACATGTCTAAGGCTTTTGACCGTGTTCTCCATATGCACCTGCTAGTCGAAATCCGGTCTCTTGGTATCACTGACCCTCCCCTCTCCTGGCTATCCTCCTATCTCTTTCGCAAATCACAAGCTGTGCTCGTTGACGGCCACTTATCTTCTGCCAAACTCACTACTAGCGGCATCGTCCAAGGCAGTCTCCCGGGCCCAGTACTTCTCCTTATTTATATCAATGACATTTTATCGTCTATTCGACACGGCACTTCTTTCCTCTTTGCCGACGATACAAAAATGTTGTACTCCTTCCTACATAATGAACTTTCCGTGGCCCCGTGCAACAAATCGCGTGACTTACTCGCTCTCCAAACTTGGTGCTTTTCGTGGTTCATGAAATTTGCTGCGGAAAAGTGCTTCCCCAACTTATAATTGCACTGTATCACCCAGCCAAATCTTTCTGGACGGGCTGCCCATCCTCATACACCCCACCGTTACCGATCTTGGCGTACGCTAATCTTGTTCCCTGAACTTCTCAGAACAGGCATCGTTCCAAGTCGCTAAAGCTATGCAAACCTTGGGCCTGATCTATTGGTCTTTCTTATTACCAGCCAGTCGCCTCTCCACGTACCTCTCACGTGAGACCGTTCCTAGAATATTGTCCCATTACGCCCAGACTCTGGGCAAGTTCCTATGTTGTATCTCTCGAGAATGTTCAGAGTGCTTTCACCAAAATGCTGTTGAGCATGTCCATAGCCCTAACATACCGCCGGCGCTGTGTGCTTTTACAAATTGAGCCGCTGTGGATTCGTCGCATGAGGCTCAACTCGGTTCTCTTCTTTAAGCTAGTCCATAACCAGGCCTACACCCCTTATGCCATCTCATTCGCTGCACCCTGCTTCTACGCCGTCCGACATCGTACCTTCTTTCTCTCCCTGTCCCTCATTCTAATCCCTGTCTGAAGTCGATATTCTTTCTTTCAGCCTATTCCAAAATCTGAAATAAGCTCCCCCTTAGCTTACACAGCGCCTACTCACTGTTCGCTTTTAGGCGCGCACTTGTAATATACTTAACAGTTCCCAATGATATACTGCCCACCAGTGAGCTCGTCTCCACCGACCTGGCCTTTGAAAGAGGTTTCACGTTGTTACTCTACCACCTCTGCGCCACAGGCAACTAGGTACACCCCATGCCCGACGAGTCCTCTCTGGTGCCGCAAACTACGGACATTGCCCTCTATGATCCATAGCAAACCTACCTCCTGCCCTCATAAATTCACCTTGATGCTCACTCACGTCCATCTGTGATCCATCATTTTAATTTTTTTATCTCCTCAGTATCCCTAGTTCCTCCGCTGGGACACCACCGGACTGTGCTTCACTATCCCTTTTCCCTTTTCACTTATCCTCGATGACGGCCAACCACTTCAGGCGCTGTACTCACCATCTCCCTGGCAGGTGCACCTGGATAATATTGCTGCATTGTCATCTACCACCCGCCGTTTCCGTTGGCCCCCCTGTTTATGTTCTCACGTCTTGGCCAATTGATCCTGGATCACGCACTCCTATCGCAGTTGACTTGCCCCTGTACAATTATCAACGAAAACTCATGGCCCTCCGAAGGGTGCGGGGAGCGGTCAGATCCACCGCTAAGGCCGGCGCACAGCGGGCGTGCAGGCCATCTGCAACGATGTGCGGGCGTAATTAGACCGGTGGATCACACCTACCGTGTTCACTTCACGGAGTGTTTTTCAGGTAAGGCGCCCAGCTTAAGGCCAGTCCCAACCACTAGAAATGGTTGTGGATCGCAAGCTCTAACTTTTCTCGGACTACAGCATCCAACATTGTCGGTTGAAAATTGCATGATCCCCATCCATCTTCCGCCACAGTTTGTTCACCTATAGCTCTTGTCATCTGTTACCACTTTCCATTTTTGTTGCGCCGCCACAGTATGCACACCAACCCGTTCTGTCCTTCCTCATATCGCGTCTCTCAACATCGACTTTCATCGCATTGAGACACTATCCTCCTAACCACTCTTCTCTGCCGACGCTCTCAAATACCTATTTTACCACCTGCCGCACTGCCGGCATCTAATATATATGCACTTGGTATAACCCCACTGTTCAGAAGCCCATCGATGGCATTCTTGAAAACAACTGCAGGTTGGTTTGTTAAATCAAACCTTGTTCTACATCCTATAGCATAATTCTGTCCCTGGGTAAAAAAGGTAAAATAAAGGTTCACCAACAGACAACAAATACTATGATGGCTTACGGGAGTAAGCGTAAAAGCGTGTACTGCAGATGCTAAACAAACCGTTGAGAGCCAATCCAGATAGGCTTGTGGTTGAATTGTTCGATTCACAATCGTTCACCCGAGGTTGGAGTCCCCGTGGGGGCTCGGTGGATGTGCACTGCTGATGATTCCCAACAAGGATGGAACGGCTGTGCAGTGCTTCCATCGTTTTCAATGGTGAGTTGAGTGTTCAAGCTGCATGATGAATCATATTAAACAAATCTAATCTCTTGCTACTCAATTGCAAATAGTAACCAACCTGTGTAATTTTTTTCGTAACGGAACGCCGGATTTTCAATTTGAAGTTGACGTATATATATGAGGTTGTCTTTTTTTACTTTTCCCATCTTTTAGGCCTCATTTACTTAGCACCTATTGGTAATAATTTTCTTTTGTGAAGCTGTATTTTGGCCGATGCAATGAGTGTGGCACACCACTCTTTTTCATTAACTTTTTTCCACGAATATTCAACACAACTTTTTACTGGGAAATCTAGATCTATACATGCAACAAATCACCCCTTGTGAGCCCATCTATAATATGCGTGGCAACTGTCTGCCTAATCAGCCCTTTTAGTTATTGTTTCCCCCTTGGCTATAACTCTACCCCATCCCCTTCATCCAAACAGGGAAACCACCTGTTCAACGCTGTTTGCAAACATCCTGAGTGACTTCCTTTAGAATTTCAGCTCCTTTCCATAGCTAGGCTTTTTGCAGTTGGTAAATTTTCAATAAAACTAGTTGGTTATTCAAAGCCTGCAGTCACTATGCGCAATTCCAAAAGAAGCAGACCGGCCAGTATGATTTTGCCACGCGTAGCCGTACGTCTTCCAATCACTACGCCATGCTCCGTCTCACTAACGAACATCCATGATGACGCACATAGCAAGATTGACAGCATCTTACAAAACGTTAGCTCACCCGAATTGCGGATTAAAGCCCTTCACAGAGCTACCAGAATTCTGACACCACTGGCTCAACTCCTCGAGCCCTCAATGGTAACTACGGACTGTAACTTAGTTGCCACCTTTGATTTTATTGACAGCATATCTGCAGAGGTTTCAAAACGAATACGAGACTTGAACCACGCCATCGAGTTTAACGTTCCCGATAGGGCCCCACTCAACATAGTCAGCAGTACCTTGCTAAAGGCCGCTAACATGGAACGTGTGATATGCCGTAGCAGCAGACTACGCAAACCAACACAGCGACACCAATGCCTCCTACTTTTCCAATTTCCGGACTCACTGACAGCCAGTGAGTTTATTCATAAGCAGACAATTATTGCTATTTATTCGCCATACAAGAACATTCGAATAGCACCGGACAAATCGCCATTACAAAGAGAAGTGCTGAGAAAGTCGAACTCTCGCAGACATCCAAGGCAGTACTCCGCCCAAAAGACACCTAACCCCATCATTCCCCTAGCCTACTCTATGCAACCAACTTCTATCAGCCGACAACTGTCTGATGTAGACCTTGACACCACCCCAGCGATTTCGAAACCGATTCGGAAGTCCCGCCTCAACCATAACAACTTTTGCTCACTCAAACACTGCATGACTTTACTGGTGTATTTCGGTTGCTGTGTGATTTATAAACTTAGAATCTGTGAATACCTCACATTGACATGTACTGCTGTATACTCTGATCTTGCCTTGTGCATGCGTATTGACCACGGTCAAGAAATATACTATACTAAGACTGCACCTCTGGGCCTCCTCCAAATCCACCAGTATCCAAGCGCCCTAGGCTTGTCAATACTCTCGCGGATGCCTGGGACTCGAATCCACCGAGTCCTGCCAGAAAGTCTAGCTCTGTGCTTCAGAAGCAGCTACCTAAATCGCGTAGCCCCCAGACCTGACAACTTTGCATCAATCTCCCAGGGTGACACATAAATCAAAGTATGGTGGTTCTTGTCCACACCACATAGCCACGACTAAAACTCATCCGCCGGACCGAGCCGTACCATTGCCAGGTCATTCTAGCCCGAATCAAGCCCGTCAGCCTTCAGGGCATACTCCCGTAAACAAGCTGCCAAGAAGTAGCGTACCTAAGGACACAACCTCACTGTTGCACTCTTGCTTATCACGCATGGGCCAAAAGTTGGTAACGATCTACACTCAGCCCCCAATGCAGAGTGTCGATACCAACAGTACCATATGGCCGCAAATCCAGAATTCGGCAACCCACACTCCATCCCTACTGAAGGCCTCACCGCTCAGTTGATTAGACAACGACAGTCTTATATCACCAGGCTACACCCCAAAGGTCATGCAAAGGTTAGAAGCGAACAGATACCCCATAAAGATGTCACTAATGCCGGGGCCTACAGTTTCTGTTCTCAAAATAGACAGTTTCTCAAACCGTAATTCCTCCCAGCGAAAACCCGGCTCTACGCGCATCTATACGGACCATGCTCGCAAAGCTTCTCACAGCTATTATTCAAAGCTGCATCTGCCTAGCTCATAATTTCCTAACCTTTCCGTGCCTCTACCTTTTGTTCCGTTAGGTCCTTTACAATACCAAAATAATTGTTTTGTCCCACCACAATCGTTTTACGCGCAGGATACCTCCACAAACCCCCTTCGAGTAAACTTTCCCCACCCTGTGGCACACATCCCCAAAATCGTTCATCCCTTCTAGCCCTAATGAACCAATTTCCAATACCGGCACCTTACCAGTCGTTCATATCTTCGGTGGCACACCGAACTCCACAGGCCAACTACGCAACACTGCGTATTACCACTACCTTCTTCCAAAATAACCTCCATATACCCCTTCTACCAACCGCCGATTCCTATCTTTCCCCACCCGGGCAAGCCGCATTGATGGACGACGAAGCCACCCCAAACTGTTTTAGCCCCTACCCTCTGGGGCCTGCTTTTACCACACAACAACCAATACCAAGGTTGTCACGTGGGCAAGCCAATAGCTTCCATAACCACGTATTCTATCACTGCACTGGGGCATCGAACGATCCCAACGAATCAGGACAAGTAGCAGGACCACTTCGTCTAAGGTCTTCTCTTTCACCTCGTAATAACCCAAAATTGATTATTCCCGGTTCGTCCGCGGCTGATTATTCAGAAATCATCGGGGAGGCATCTAACGCTCACTTTTCCTCCTCCTTGGTACTAGCTCAAAATCACGCCCCTCACCGTGCAGTTTCTCCGACCAAAAGTTCCCCTACTTTACCTAACCCTGATACTCACTTCTACATGAGTGGGTAGTTATTCATCTTATTTAACTCGCGATCCATCTTAAATAAGCTTCATCACTTAAAAAATTATGTCGTGGGACAGATTCCATCACCAAATACCACTGACATCGGGCTGTGAAGGAATTGTGCAACCTTCATCTATGGGTATGTCTCCCATCAGCTCAGACCTGATCCTGCGAAAGGGAAAACCCCACATCGCCCTTGTTCGCTCAACAAGCTTTTGGTTTTCACGCACGAGACTTACTGGGGTGAAAACGCACTGGCCTTTCCACACACGCTTACCCACCCCCCGCTCTAAGTTTCAGCCGCCCCATACCCCCATAAGCGCACCTAGCATGCATGTCGACGTCAAATACAATCGCTACCATGGCCCTGACTTTCAACTCGTTGACCTGGACAGCGTATCGACGTACCTGACAAATAACTGCAACCGCGGTGAAGTCCGGAAAAGAAAAAAAGGGAAAACAAATAAATAAATAAAAAAGAGAGAGATAAGAACACAGTGGAAACCGGTTACCTTTTCTATCTATACTCCTCCACCTTCTGTCATCTCTCTTAGAAAGCGGCCTTCTCGATGTCCTAGGTTTACAACCCTACCTAACAGTAACCACAGCCCCCTGCCAACCGCAGTCACTACTGCAGCCTGGACTCTAAGCCCACTGACATGGATAACATACGGTAGCATATTGGTAACACCACAGAGGCAACAGATGACCAACACCTGCCTCACTTAAGTCTACAAAAAATGAACACGGAGAACCGTTCATATTTTCCATCCCCCTCTGACTATCCCTCCTCAATCTTATAACCAATATGGTATTCATGCATCCACCACGTCATGAGATTTTCCTCCTCACTTTTAAGTTTAATCTCAGTAGGTTGGCACTACCGAGTAGGAGCACAGATGAACTCACGTCTACGTTTCTCTGCATGATAACAACTTTCCCTAACAAATTACCACCGATGCCCTAGTGGTTCTTCCCGAAATCTTACCTAATTGCTCTTCACAACCTCTAATTGCGTGCAAGCCATTTACCCTTTGAAATGCAGACGCAGCAGCCCACCCGCTTCAAGCTATCTTGCTAGCCTGTAGTAGTACTTATCAACCCCCTGCAACCCGACGTTACTTTAGCTCCCGAACTAAAACCCAGATCGGAGTATAAAATGTGCCACTGAGGGCTCACATAAAGCCAACCAGCTTATTACTAACTGTCGCTATTTATAGTAATAACAAACAGCTGGAACCTTTGTCCAGACTGCTAACATCATTTATTTCAGATTTGACGTCGCCCACTTCCGGGCTCCACTTTCGGTGACCAATGCCCACACTTTGACCTGTACCGACAGAAACCTAAATGGCACCTTTTATACGGAACGGGATTGCAATCGAGCCACACTACCTGACCACTCCCAACTGCTTACCAGTAGATTGATAGGCGTCTTCTGGCGCAACACCTCCACTACTGATGTCTCTGCTGGAGTCTTCACAAATAACTGTTCACAGGTTAACTTCTACTTATTGATTGACACGTCCCTTACCCCGCCTGATGAACCATACCCACGGGATGCTGCACATCACCTTGGTATCACATGAAACAATCCAATCACAGAGCCAGAATAAGCAACACTGGAATCTTTTACTCATTAAAATTCGATACGCCATTCGAACGCGAGTCCACTTGTCCCCCAATCCGTGGTTTCCAATTATGACGCCGAATATCACTGAGAATCAATAAGACAATATATTTTTTGTCAGCGTAACAGACCAATAAGGCGCGAGCCTAAGCGGAGGTTTTTCACTCAGTTTTCTCTTGCGAAATTTCATTTTACTTTCGATTGGCATCCCGCTTGAAATTGACTCCTCACCAATTCAAGGCCTTCAAGTTGCGCTCCCTTTTTTCTGAATGATACGGGTTATTGGTCCCGATCCCAAACTCGCCTTTTATATGGATTGCTGTTTCTTCCACACTCATTGTTTCCTAGGCCACTCCCACAAAGTTTGCTCATGTCTCCCCGTTTCATGACGCACTCCGTTTCTTATAACCGGGAATATCCACCATCGTCTTCATACAGAGCCGTTCTCTTCATACTGAACAAAGTTCACGAGTATACTCCCATTTCTTTCATCTCTCCATGTTCATAACTTATTCCGTGCACAGAACCCCAGTAGGCCTCCGTTATCCACAGCTTGCACTACTTTGGTTTATATTGCATCCTTAGCGATATATTTCCACGACATATTTTGTATTTCCACGGGCCAACACCAACCGAGTCGAATTCGAAACTAAACCGTATTTGCCGCGCAAACCATTATCACCTTGGTCGATTCAAACTATCTGTAGCTATATTGTTTTGCTTCTCGCGTTTTCGACTCGCCTTCTTGAAATTACTGTATAGTTCATTGTTCTGAGTAACGTTGTACACCATGATCATGCGCTTGCGCGTGCGTCTCGACCACGATCGAGAAATATACCATCATATCATATCATATCACATCATCTTTATTACTGAAACCTGGCCCACCGAACGCACCAGCGCAAGCGAAATTATGCTTGAAGGGTACAAGGTTTTTATGGCAAATAGGATCGACAGACGCGGAGGTGGGTGCCTTGTGTACGTACAGCACGCCCTTTCAGTAGTCCCCATCAGACATACTCGACTCAATTCCGGATTCTCGATGGCTCACAATTCGGTTCTCAACTGTAGTCATGCACCTTGGTTGTGCCTTTGGCCCGCCCTCATCTACTATTGCAGATTTAACTCCCTTAATTGAAGCCTTTCACTACTACCTTCGGCAGCGAAAACCATAGCCGGTGATTTTAACTGGCCTAAAACATCCTGGAGAAACCTCACGGCACCTCCTGTGTCCCATACTCACATTGGGGGCTGGGTGCAACACGTTAAAACCCATACTAGAAACGCCAAAACACTAGATCTTATATTCACCCAGAGCGTTTCCCACTTTTCGGTTTCCGTTCTGAATAAATTTCCGGGTAGAGACCATAAGATAGTGGCCGGTAATCTTTCACTCCAACGTTATCCATCAGACTATCTGACCCCAGTCAACAATTCCGTCCGTTTAAATTGGAACCCTCTGCCCAGTCTCATCAGTAACCAAGGTTGAAGCAGTTTCTTTCCTAACGACTGACTCCCAAAAAGCGGCTGATCACTTTTACCTTAACATGGGAAACTGCCTCCTGAAACTTAGCCCAATATCCCGAACCCCCCCCCCTAAGGAAGTCCGAAATTGCCTCCCTCTAAAGTACGTACCTTAAGATGCAAAGACTTTACCTCCAAAACCACGAATTTTCTCTTCTCATGAGACCAACGCGTCTCACTGGTATTATCCGGGACCTAAAGGAAAAACAGCTCCGCTACGAAAAGGCCGAAGCCTCAAGGCATCCCAATAAAACATTGAAACTCTCACTCCTACACAAATCTAGGAATTCGGCAACTGATACTATGATCCAATACGTTGTGTTACCGAATAAAACTTCGGCCACCTCCCCTTCTGATATCGCGGAGGCCTTCAACCATTACTTCGCCAATTCCATGGCCCCCGCCTCAGATACAGCACCCCCAAACCCTCTGGCTATTACCAGCTCTTCTCTATCTACCCTGACCTTTGAAGTAAACGTTATTTTCAGGCTCATTTCACGCTATAAAGCATCTGTGCATCGTGGACCAGACGGGTTGCCCCCGGCTGCAATCATTAACGGTGGATCGGACCTTCCACTTTTATTACTAAACCTATTCACCTTTTCACTCAAACTCAGTTTAGTGCCGTCGAACTGGAAGGGTTCAGTCATCATTCCACGACACGAAAAAGGACCTGTCCACGAACCCGCTAATTACCTTCCCATCAACCATGCCCGTGTCATTTCCAGAATAATGAAAACGATTATCAAAGATGGCATTATCACCCATCTTCCCGCTTCAAACCTTCTTAGCGATAAGCGACACGGGTTTCTCAAATCGCGATCATGCACCACATGCCGGTTTGACTTCCTCAACCTACTCACTAAGGCTGTTTATAGCGGACAGGCATTAATAATTGTCTACCTAGATTCGTCGAGGGCTTTCGACCGTGTTCCACACCTGCATCTTATCTCCAAATTGCTTTCATTTGGCACTGTTGACCCGCTGCTTTCTTGGCTGAAATCTTATCTCACTCATCGTTCACAAGTGGTCCTCATTAATGGACATACTTCTGATCCGAAACTTGTTACAAGTGGCTTCATACAGATAAGTGTACTGGGTCCTCTCTCATTTCTGATGTACATTAATGACGCATTGGATCTAGTACACCATGGCACGCCATTCTTGTTTGCAGACGATATAAAAATAGTTTACTCTTTCAATTCCAATGATGCTACCCATACTCTTTGCAACATTTCCGCTGACCTCGCAGCCCTTGACCGCTGGTGCCACACCTGGAGGATGAGCTTTTCCACTGACAAATGCGAGGTCCTAACCTACAAGTTCCAATTGCCTCCTAGATCCTTAACTCTTGGTGGGTTCCCCATAGCCAGTCGACCTACCACCCGCGATTTAGGCCTCAACTATTCCTGCTCTCTAAACTTTTCTGAGCACGCTGCCATCCAAGCGGCCAAGGCTAGAAGAAGTGTGGCTCTTCTCTTCTGCTAATTTTGTCTCCGGGACAGTATCATCAGCATCTAAAAATCCCACATCAGGCACTTGCTTGAATACTACCCAATAATATTTTCTAACATGACGAAATTCGACAGAGCTGCGATTGAAAGCGTACAAAGACGTCTCACCAAACAACTACTCGGTTGGTCCACGTCTTTAAGCTATAGAGAACGGTGCCAAAATCTGAATCTTCACCCACTCTGGCTCCGCCGCTTGAGACTAAACTTGGTCTACTTGTATAACCTGCTCCATAACCGGTCTCCTTCCTTTGACCCAGTAAGCTCCTCCCGTGAAACCCTTGTCACTTCGGCACAGGCCTCTTACTGTCCCTTCTAGTATAGCTAAATCGGCCATACGGTCACCGTTTTTCCTTCCTGTCCACTCCAAAGTTTGGAACAAGTTGCCCACCACCCTTCGAGCTTCACAAACCAAATCCCAGGTTTCGTCGGCACTCATCCCATATCTCAGCGTCACCCGTGCACTCCAGTTATCTACTAGGATCACGGCAGAAAATGTAGCTTACGAGAAGGGCCTCGACCTCTAAGACCAACTCCTTCGCCGACCCTGTTCCCTCCAATCAAGTACACAATCGACGATAGGCAGCTTCATCTATCTGACTGAGTTCTCAACGTTTAACTACCTATAGCCATTTCCTTATTGAATCAAACAAATTGAAATGCCACTAATTTCAACCGCTTTGCTTGCACCTACTTCTGTAGTTTCTGTCACCCCTATGCCTCATCCTTTACCGGTTTTTGTATGCCTCCATTAACCGTTGATCCACAGCATGGGCACACCCTGACTGTTCTTGTTTATCTGCTCTCCTTTTCCAGTTCTCTCCTTACGTGCATTTCACCCTCAACGTGGGTATACGAGCCTGGATAACGCCGCTGTTTGGTCGATTATCAGCCGCTGGCTCCGTCCTCTGGAACCCCTCGCAACCTGATCATCCCACCGCCGACCTTATATTTCATACTTTCACAGTTGAACTACGTTTCACTTGCATAACCATCAGTAAACATTGTTGCCACTCCCAAAGGTGCGGGGCGCTGTCAGATCCGCCGCTTTGGCCGGCGCACATCGGGCACGCAGGCCGTCTGCAACGATGTGCGAGCTCAATTAGGTTGGTGG
Organism: Fasciola hepatica; assembly: GCA_948099385.1. Lineage (NCBI taxonomy): Eukaryota > Metazoa > Platyhelminthes > Trematoda > Plagiorchiida > Fasciolidae > Fasciola > Fasciola hepatica. Next base: position 1,965,616 of record CANUEZ040000067.1, read on the forward strand.
ATCACACCCCCTGTGTTCACCCCGAAGTGTTTTTCAGGTAAGGTGTCCAGCCCACGGCCGGTCCCACACACTAGCACCGGCTGCGGATCGCACGCTCTAGTGCTGTCAGCTGCAGACCGCATGCTCCAACCATCCTTGTTCGCCACTGTACGTCCACCTATCGCTCTTATCACATCCATTTTTGCGTTCTCCTATGGTATGCCCACCTCCCCATTCTGTCTCTGCTCCTATCGACTTTCTCTGTGTCACCTCTCATTGCGCACCACTATCGTCCCAACCACTTTACTCTGCCGACGACCGCCAATATTTTATTCCCTCACCCATGTCGGCGTTGCCGGCTTGTAGTACCTATTCATTTGGTATAACCCTGGGCCTATAAAGCTCATTGAACGCATTCTCACGCCTCATTGCCTACCGTTCTGTCAAAACCTCCCTCTTTCTCCCTTCTTATGCCTAATACCATTACGCACCAGCCCCACCCGCACCCATGACCAATTTTCGTATTAGAACTGCCGTTCCAAACTCTGCATCTCTCACAGCCACATTTATTATCCGGTCACTAACACTCCATTTTCCTTGCCCGGCTCCGCAATTCCTCTGTGGATCCTTCCACTTGGCAGTGCTCCGATTAGTATCGTCCAGTTGCATCCACTTGTATAATTGCTTGCATGCACGCAGCTCCCAATTCCCATGTCCCCGACCCCGACGCACATCCATTGTTCACGCGATATGTTCTTCCACCGGTTTGCCTGTCCTGGCGCTTCTTTCCTCTCTGCCTTTTTCGTGTTCCACCTGCAATGAGATGGTCCTACTGGTCATGTCTCATCTGTCTTTTTCGGCCCGAGCTCCCATCCCCGGTTTCATCTACTGTTTGCCACAGGCATTTTATGCGTGCCTTTTGGGCCGCTCTGCTTTTTCACTGACCACCTTATGTAAACTCATTGTTTCGTCATGGTACTCATTCACGGCTTCAGTCCGTTTGATCTGCTATTACCCTCTGATACCCCTATTGCTCATTCCCCTCCCACGATGTTTGCCGTCACAGCTGCTGAATCTTGCACCAAGGACAGTTTCATTTCCCAGGTGATTTTCTCCACTTTGTGTGCACAATCTCTCTGCGCTGCTTAGCCATCTCTATCGTCACCATCTTCCTGCTGAATAATGTTAGCTCATTTATTAATGCTCCTCCCATTCTTGACCGACACCACATGTCTCACCTACATAAATCAGGTTATTAGATCCATTCTTACCTGCCCTCTTCGACACTTTCCATCATCTCCCCTTTTTATGAACTGCTCCTCTGTCGTCGTCTTTTCTGTGCTTCCGCATTCTTTACTCCCTCTGTTGATCCGCCAAGTTCAGTTGTCATGAAGATAATTCATTACGATATTCCAAAGTTAATTCTACAAACATTCGACCTAACCAAACCTGTCCCACCTAATAACTGATAATTTCTTTCCAAGAATCCATTGTTATTACCCGGCTTCTCTTATATATATATATATATATATATATATATATATATAAACAAGTGCACATATGTATATAAACACTCGCTCTGTATCCTGTTGTTCCTCACAGGCCATCTCTCTTGCTATCATCCCGCTGACCGTCATGATATGCATCCATTCCTTCTCCATCTATAATGAATATTTACCGTGTCCAATTCCAATGAACTATTTTTTTACCTGATTCACCTTTTACGTCCTACTTTGCTCGCTCCCTGTATTACAACGAGTTTTGTGCCCTGTTCACCGACCATCTATTGCACAGTGCCAATGCTTTTTTGCTACCTATTCCTTTGCAGTGAATCTCAATTTGTCCCCATAGTCTCCCGCTATTACAGTTTCTTACGCCGAATTCTAGCCTTCCTCATGTATATCAGTCAGATTTCAGATGTCCCTACCCTGATCAGCCGGGTCCTCCACCTGATCTTGGCTTTTCAAACTCACCGGGCGTCCATTTGAATCCGTCCATGGGCGCAATTAAACTCATTACGTTTTCTTTGGTGTGCATACAGTTGCCATATTTTCTTCCCACGTGACTCCCCATTCTTAGTCCTTTTTCCCAAATCCTGTCTTGTAAATTTCTACCTTTTCAAGTGTGTTGATTGCTTATTAAATCACTCGTAAACAGTTGATCATGCACCTGACAAGTATCGGGCGTCTCCGAAATAAACCATTAATAAAATTATTATGACTTAGAATCCCACAGAGAAGTCATCCATCATAGGATTCGATCGCTGTGCTAGAAGCGGTTTTTTACCTTTCAAGGCCAGTGACGGAAGGGTGCCATATCATGTAGTGTAGATGTTCAACAAACCGTTGAGAGCCAATCCAGATAGGCTTGTGGTTGAATTGTTCGATTCACAATCGTTCACCCGAGGTTGGAGTCCCCGTGGGGGCTCGGTGGATGTGCACTGCTGATGATTCCCAACAAGGATGGAACGGCTGTGCAGTGCTTCCATCGTTTTCAATGGTGAGTTGAGTGTTCAAGCTGCATGATGAATCATATTAAACAAATCTAATCTCTTGCTACTCAATTGCTTTCTGATAATTTTATTCTACTCATTTTTATTTGCTCCGGCTCTTCATATATATATATACATATACATTCTTGCGCATTTATGTTTATATTCTCGCGCTCTGCTTCTTGGAATTTCTCACTGGCCCTTTCTTTTGCTTTCGTCCCTCCGACCGCCATGATATGCATTCATCAATCCCACGTCTGTGCCTCACATCTACCGTATTCAATCCTTCTTATTCCTTTCGTAATCTGATCCACTCTCCACGTCTTATGTTGCTAGCTCCCTGTTTTATGATGGGTTTTGTGCCTTGTCTCCCTACCGTCCGCTGCAAAGTACCAACGCTTCATCGATATCTAATCCTTTACAGTGCACCTCACGTTTTTCTTCATCGTCTTTCGGTAATGCCGTTTGTTTCACCCATTTATAGCCTTTCTCATGTTTATCAGTCAGCCTCTAGATGTCTCCACCCGGACCAGTCATACTCTTTGTCTGACCTTGACTTTCAAGCTCACCGGGCCTCCATTTAAATCCGCCCTTGTGCTAAGTTAAGCTTCCGACCTTCTCTATGATTTGCATACATTTGTCCTATTTTCTTCCTAATTTATTTCCTTTTCTGAGCCTTTTTATCCTACTTTCCCATGCAGATTTCCACACTTTCATGAATTTTATCTGTCCATTCCATCACATGTATCAACAAGATTATGCACATGGCATGCTTCGGGCTTCTCCAAAAGAAACCAGTATATATGTCTATATAATGCCTTAGAATTTGCGGAGCGGTTGTGTTAAGATTTGGGTTCCGATTTGACTTAGGCCACGCTTTGCTTTAAAGCCCCACTTCTCTGTCAAGAATGGTCAGGACTCACAGATTTTGATCGGAGCACCCTGGGCACACTATGACGGCTTTAGATGTGCTTACATAAACCGGTGCAGACTGACTGAGCATTGTGTTCACAGTATTACTCGGGGGATAAAAATGTAAATAAATTCGTTTCATTTTTCCTCGGGGTCCAACTTACGGTCATAGTGGCTGCTGATTGGTAATGACAGAAACACGGTTTCGTTTGCATGCTGAGTTTAGGTACTCACCACCTACAAACTCAGCACAACGGTAAACGTCCTTAAACCTTGTCAATACTTGCCGGTCAGCGAACATAAAACGTAATGCAGTTCTGTGGTTATATTTTCGTGTAAGTGCGCAACTTTTATTGGATACCCACATGCATCAGTTGTGATTACATCAGCACACAAGGACCTGGTAGGACGACGATCAATCTCAGTTTCTTTAGGTAATCACACATATAGACGGTTCCCCTCTCTGGACGCAGACCATCCCCATTTCCAGTCTCACATCGGCAGAGGCCGCAAAGTGTTTTCTGACCAGCCTGGTTGGTCATTTTGGTTGCCCGGCGATAGTGGCAACCGAACTCGGTCCACATTTTGCCGGGGCCTTCAGCATCATACTCGCCATGCTAGGTTGCCAACATACAACGACGTCAGCCCACCGTCCACAGGCAGACAAAACGGCTGAGTTACTCCACAGACGGTTGGAAGCCACCCGTCGAGCAAACGGCAATTCTTTCTGGGGTGGAACACCGCCATTAGTATCCCTAGATCCGCGTTGTACCGCCAAGGAGAAACTGCACTCGACACCGACCGTGCTGGCACATAACTGCACACCTTGTGCGCTTGGAGAGTTCATGGCCCGCTCACCAACCAGGATGAACCCAAAGCCTAACGCAGAACACTCGGCGGCTCAAGGCCAGGCAGCCAAGTGAAAAGCAGCCTAAAAGCCAGGCTCCAGGTGCGTCGGGAAACGGTACCTATGTGTTCCCCCACATTGATGTTGTTCTTCGACCCGTAAGGCCGACATTCTCTGGCCCTTCCTGTGAAGAAAAGCGGAGGAAAGAGGTTACTCATGGTCATCAAGGGACGCCACGACACTGTCTAATGACCCTCTCAAAGCTGGCATCGTTGAACCTTAGCCACCTAGTCGAGTTACTGTTGTGAGCCTTGCCTGCGCCCCGGAAGTACTGCTGTTGCAACAAGCAAGGTGAAGGCTGCCAACCGAACCAAGCTCACTGATGGAATTAGGAGGCCGGCTGAACTGGAAGGTAATTCATAATTGTGCTTTAAGCAATCGTTATGTACAAACATTTTAGGATGAAATAAAACAATGCAAGGAACCGCAATAAGAGCAGTCATAATTGCACTTGTTCAAGCCGCTTAGTCGCCTGTACCAACAGGTTTCCATTGACGCCAATAAAATTACACATAGGACAAAGCCCAGAAGTTATTCCTCTAAAACTTCCAGCCGTACCCCTAATGCAAAGTAGCCGTCGTGGTCACCAGTGCTGAACCATGTTCGTTTCGCCAATTTCGTAACAACTTTACAATCTATTGCAAGCACTGAAATTTTGAAGCATCCAGAATTATCGATCAGAAGGGCAGAAATATATAAATCAAGGATTATAGTTTCATTCTCTTCGGGTCTGGCTGATAAAACCGTAGCACCAAAGTTTCCTTAGGTGTCTGTGGTCTTCATCCAACATTCACTGGCACCTACGGGAGCTATTTCACCCCTTTTTGCCTCACCCTATCTCGGAGGGACTCACACAGCCACAACAGCCGTTCATGTTTTCTTGCTTGTGCCCGTGCACTTGCGAAGAATTATCCACTCACCGGAGAACGGGATGGTTGGTGGGCATGAAGCCGGGGACAAAATGTAAGAGTCTTTCTGCGTGAACCGGCGGAACCTTCTTCCGGCCTATGGACACTTTATGCCCAAGAGCTCTGGAACGCTGTTTGTTCATGATCGGCCCTCACCAGCGGTCACTGAAAGTCACACCAACAAAAGAACGAGCAAAGTGTAAAGATTTCCTGGGCGACAAACACTTCTGGCTTGCAACAGCGGTTGAAGATCAATTCTTTCTAAATTCTTGAAGAAGGCCTCTGAAGCGAGATTTATCTTCTTTCATCCGTCTTATTTTCGCCGTTTCCATGTGAACATTACTCTATCGCTGTCCCCACAGGAGCTCTCAAATACATGCGCTTTACTCCCTTTTGATCGCTCACCCTTTCAAACGGGTTGTAATGGATACCGTCCTGATTAAGGCTTAATTCAGCTTCATTTATTAGAGTAACGCACATGTGGTCCACGTGTTACGGAGCAATAAAAGAAAGCTCTCACTAAGGACGCGTTTATGTGACTCCAGCTGCCTCACACACCCGCCAGTACTTTCAGGTGCCAATCCCTACTCAACTGCTCTCGTACTCCCACAGAAAGGTCCATGTTCACACCGGCCACCTTCGTTTAGTTGCCGATGATGGTGTGGTTTTCTTCGCAACTGCGCTACACCGGTAAGTTTTTCGGCGTGATACTCGGAATTGTATTTCCTATGGTTATGTCAGTCTGTGGACTATAGATTGAGCATATTGCCTCCAAAATGAGTCAAATATGGTGCATCTATGGGCCTAGTTTGTTCGGGGTCAGTTCATTTGCATGACAGATCTCTTCAGAATGATGGGTGTGATGGCTTGATCCAACTTAATTGTTCTCAGATAAATGGTGATCTCTACGAAGCACTGGATAAATGCCGTGTGAGGTAGCTCCAAGTGCTATGCATCCAGTGTACTGAGCTACCAAGAAATATGTGGCCGGCAAAGTTGTCGACGAAGATGTCGCTTCCTGCTACAGATACTGCAGCGTCATTATTTTCATCAGCGTCTTCAGCAGCACCATCAATCAGTCTATCGCCATCGATAGCAGCAGAATCAACAGCATCAACACCGTCTTTCTCTTTGCTAACTTCATCACTCTCATCGCCAAGCTGGTCTAACAGCCCACTGTCCACAGTGTCTGTCTTCAGTCTTCAGGTAAAAGGCAGCGGGAACTCATCCCGTATGAGCCCCATCACATAGTACACTCTTGGCTCGGCTGGAAGTCGATGCTCTAACAATAACCTTTAAGCGTATGATCCTATTTCCCCCCAAGCAATGTCCCGGTTTCCTCTTCAACCACGTCTGTCGGTAAAGCTCTCCAGACGGTCACTCAACCTGACAACCGATATATGGCCGGCAAGCCTGCGGAATGCACCTTAAGAAGCGCCAGTGTGTAAAATCGGTGTGGTAGTTATTCCTGGCCGGGAATTCGAGCTGCAGGTTTCAGCCTAACCAACACCGCATTATTCGCCCGGGTCAGATGAGGTCGAATCGACGAGGACTTAAGTCAATGTGAAAACATCCGGTAAGTCCCAGGTGGTTATACCAAGAAAACCACAGTAGTCCGGGAACGAGGCGCTTGTTCGAAAATCCCTAGTGAAATGCACACAGATAACGTTCGCGACATATCCATCGGACTTGGTGTTCCACAATTTTCCGCGAGAGAGGTGTATTTCTTCATAAGCCGTGCTGCTCTGCGCATCTAGGTGGACCACGTTTGTGGGCCTCCACCAGCCCTTCCATAAACGTTTCTGCCATAGACGTGGGACAGAGTCAGTCTGGGCCAACCATCGCCCAGTTAGCCCCAATTGTGTAGGGTTTTGACAAGGTTTCTCACAATGGAAAGCTGCTGAAACTCCGGGCCATCGGCATCTCTGGACCCATACTTCACTGGATCGAGGATTTCTTTGTCGAGAGAACCGTTTCCGTGAGAGTTGCACAGCCCCAGTCCACGTGGTATCCGGTCGGTAGTGGCATGCTGCAAGGCTCCGTTTTGGAAACCCTTTCGTTTTTAGAGTTCGTGAACGGCCTACCGCAGACCCTCCTATCTCAATGTCTTATATACGCTGACGACCAAAGGATCTGACGCACCGTTCCATCGGCAGGGGTGTTATAGAAATATCGGAGGTGGCCATATTGGAGGGTGTTTTAAAACTCGCTGGTGCTTTGCCGTCGACCCGTTACGGGTGGATTTGTCGAGCGTCCAATTTGGCGGATACTGGTGGAGAAACTCGGACAGGGAGGTGTCCTGCTTCTCCTGAGGAACGATGCAATCCCAAACCGGAGAAATCCGAAGTGCGTAAGACCTGTGTAACTTATTTTCTTTGAGTTCAGTCTTGTTCAATACACATTTCTCTCTTGCACTCCGTGTTAAACGTCTTGACTGAGCCTGGTGCGAAGGAAGATGACTGAAGGGCCAATTTTGTGTCCGTTCCCAGCTTACCAGTCTGGTGCGGAGGATCGTGAAGTACTACAGGCGAGTCTCCAAACTCTAGTCAATTTATCGACCATCTGGAGTCTACCAAAAAATGTGGGCGAATGAGCCAGCACGAGGATTGACAGCCTCAACGACACTTCTGGCTAGTGCTTCGGAAGTATCGTACTCCGTTAGAAGCAGGAGGGAGGGGACCTAAGAGTTTTGTCACCAATAATCTGAAGACAATGGCACACACTGAGAGAGCCTGCGACTCAGCTTGAAGAATACTTGGTCCAGGTCGCCCTTCATTTGGGCCCCTATTCCTGGACACCTTCCAATGACTGTATACCTTGCGTGTATGTCCTCCCTTGGGATATTGCGGTCCGGTTGTCTACTCCTGCAGAAAGGCGGAGGCAGGTAAACTGGAACAAATGCAACTTGCCGACACGCACCCCGAGGCTCGCGCTACTTACGGCGATTATGCGTCTTTCTAGATGATCCTAGCAACACTCTTTCTTTAGGGTATGTGATACTTGTGGGTTGTGAGAAGCATTTCATCCACGGTTGAGCAAGGCACGTCAGACCCCGATGGTGCAGACCTTGTCACGTCCTCGCCTTCAGTCATCCCCTGTCACATCGGCGTCCAAATAAGCGAAGCACATAAGGCTTCTGGGCTATCAGTAAAACCCACCACCTGCAGCAGTGGGACTCGAACTTTTTCGAACTTTTGGAGGCAGGCCTCAATAGCAAGTTCCACCTCCCTTCAATTGTTCAACACAATAACGTTCAACCAAATGCCTACCATCGAGCCCGGTGCATAATCGGCGGCGGCATGTGCAAAGTAAATGCATGCTGAACACCCTCCCCCTTATTGATCAGGTTCTTCTAATGGGTCGAGAAAAACATTGATGTGGTTGTCATAGTGGCGTGGTGCTTGGAGTCGCAGGGAAAGACAGGCTTTTCACGCTTAGTGGGAGAAGGTGGCAAATCTGAGTAGTAAGAAACTAACTTGTTAAGGTTCAAACAGCTTACAAACAGGTGTTGCCAACTAAGCACAACCGCGGGCCGGTTTAAATCGTGTTGCATAACCCACGGGGTTTGGAAGCAGCGCAAACCACTCAACCATATCTTAATGCTGCTTTATCCAATAATAAATATCGTGGCGATTGGTCAGTTTAATCATCTCGTTTCTTCCTTGGCGTGTCCTTTTGTCGGTTTGATGAATCTGACAAGCCCAATTGCCGAAACCATTCAACCATTTCCTCTTCTCTAAAGCTCAGCTCGCCAGGATCAAGTCCTTCGTGTATAACTGATACCCTCATTGATTTACCACCTAACACAGGCATTGTAATGAACTTCTTGTGGACCTTGAGATGCGCAAAACAAAACTAGAAAAAGCCAAGAGTCCAATCGTGGTTCTCAATGCTGTTCTCCAATATATTTGCAAATAATATATAGAAACTGCGTAAACTTCAACAGAAACCACCCTGTGAATAACGGTGGGCCAAATTCAAGCTAATTCAGGAATGCTTGATTTTAAAGCGTTCAAACTGTTGAAATGTCTGAGGACAGCATGGCTTCAAGGACACGGGTCGAATTCAGTGAACGCGCCAGTCAGAAGCCGTATAAGGTGAGTGCCCGAGGTGTGATTCCGCGAGCTAGCAAGTGGGGTGCAAGACGTCAGCTGGAGAAATGATTACGAGAAACGGTAGTGGGGTGGAAATACTTTTCACCTACAGCCTCAAATTCAGTCAGGGTTCCCGCTGCCGAAGCGCCATATTAAGTGATTATTTTTGGAAACAAATCGTCTGGAAGAAATACATCAGGAGTAATGTTTACTATACCCTTTCACCTTTGTTCTGCTTTCTATCTGGCTACTCACACGAAGCCTCTTTCAGATTTCGGCCGCCATAATCCACGGTTTTGCTCCGTTGAGCACGGGGTCGATCACCCCGATAATTTACATCGGTTCGCGGTTTGACTGAAGTGGTACTTCTGTTCATCTTGGGAGGTCATTCTTTACGGCTCACCAGAGACGGAGCATTGTCAAGTGGGATTTTAGTACAAACCTTTCTACTGGTGAATTATTTTTAAAGACACCACACAACTTAGAACGTGATCGATTAATGGGTCTTCGTTTAGTCGAAGTTTTCTCGCTCGTCGGCCGATTTCAATTTGGTCTGCCGTAAAATAAGGGTTGTTTATGCTCACGTAGACAAACAGAATCGACAAGCGGTTACATTACCAGCGCATTGAAACCGATCTACCAAGCATGTTAGTATATTCGTATAATTTAATTTCCTCAGCTGGTGGAAAAATAAGGAATGAAAGGATACTTTGTGTCGAAGTGAACACGATTGCATTTGAAACACTTAGCACCACGAAAACGACTGGTGGTGCGAGAATGAAACTTTCCACATGAATGACACCGACCATATGTGGTCTTTGCTCAAAGTGCATCATTGTGAGTCCTCGGAGATTGGGATTGACAGGAACTGATCCGTTTGAATCGGCGGAGACTCACTGAATGACTTTTTATTTGTCCGGGACGGCAGCTACACAACATGATGTGAGATGTAGACCCCGTAAGATTAGCTCAACGGCATTTGATGCACGACTCTGAGCAAATTCACACGTCATGTATCGACAGCTTCGTAAAGATAACAGTTTATTTAGGATCATTTGAGTGGGATCCAACCTGCGCACCCATCACACTGAAACAAATAGTCCCAAGGGTAAACAAACTTTGAATATACTAAGCCAATGGAGGCAATAATCTTGACGTTTTTGGAGGCATCATGGGTAAATGATAGTCCACATATTAAAAAACCCACAGAAAATGTGATTTCAAGCAGCAGGCCTAACAACTTGTTGCTAGCGGAACAAATACTGAATGCAAGCAGTAGAAAATTATACGTATGACAACCAAACGTGGTATCTAAAATAGTGAACTTGCGAGGAACTGCTTGTGAAGAAATTTACAGGAAAGTATCCATCAAGTCTGGTGATTTGAACCACAAAAGCCAGAAAGTGTGTGCTCTGGCTTTGAAGTAATGCATATTCGTTGATCATGGCTCGCCTAAAAAGGGGTTTGATAACTGCTACAATCTTCGGGTATGTCTGCTCCAAAGCAGCAGGCCCAACGCAATCTCAGTTAGGCACGCTTTGGGCCACGTTGGGCTAACTTCGAACTACATCATTAGAAAAGTTGGGAAGCACTACATGCGCCCTTTTGGGAGCGCGTTGGACTAGCCCAATGTTCGGAATAATCGCTGGAAATGAGTACCCTTTCTCTTCATAATTCATCTTGACTGACCGTTTCTTACTCTATTTGCCCAATATCCATCCTTTTTATCGAAACCACCAACTTAGCACTGATGAGGAAACTTGTTTCAAAAAATCAGACAGTTTGTTATAAAAGTGGTTTAAAGATAACTTGTAAAACAAAACATGCCATTTTTATAACTCAGACATATTTTGTTAAATACCGTGGTAATTTTATTATTACATTTCTTGTAAAATCTCACGAACGTCTATGAACTTATTGAAGGCATGTGTTACGAGTCATTTTAGCCCAAATGTCGCCCCAAGTTGGCCCAGAAGTGTTGGGTATTGTGCTGCTTGGGAACCAGCCCGTTATTCTTCCAGCTTGTGTACATAGTATTCGGTGCGAAAATGTAAACACAGATATCGCAAATTGAGTCTTTTTCATGAGATGAGAATTACCGTACAAAGGGGTCTGCTTCTCTCAAGCCGACTGAACCCAAGCTGCAGAATGCCCAACTCTGTTTGGTGAATGTTGGGTTACCGTTCGGTTAAAATGACCCGAACCATGTGCCTTGAAACATTGCATAGAAGTTTGTTAAATTTTACACAAATGCAATAACGAAAATAACACATTTATTTAAAAAAATCCGCATTACAAAAACCGTATGTCTCGTTTTGCAGGTTTTCAGTAAACCACTTTTATAACGAACTGTCTGATTTTTTGAAACAAGTTTTCTCATCAGTGCTAAGTTGGTGGTTTCGATAAAAAGGATGGATATTGGGCAAATAGAGTAAGAAACGGTCAGTCAAGATGAATTATGAAGAGAAAGGGTACTCATTTCCAGCGATTATTCCGAACATTGGGCTAGTCCAACGCGCTCCCAAAAGGGCGCATGTAGTGCTTCCCAACTTTTCTAATGATGTAGTTCGAAGTTAGCCCAACGTGGCCCAAAGCGTGCCTAACTGAGATTGCGTTGGGCGTGCTGTTTGGGTTGCTGGTGTTCCCAGTCTCGAACTGGGTCCTAAATTTTCCCAATTTTTCTAATACCTAATAATATGAGGAGCCAACAAAATAAATTTGGGTGATAAATGTTATCACTTCATCGAAAAACGGCAGTTAGATGAACGTGTTTTACAAATCAAATGCTCCAAACCTGTTTTCCATTGAGTGGCTGTCCAGCTGATGATATTTCTGCATAGTTTGAGTTTTCATTCACGTGAAAACGGAAAACAAACTTTCAACATGTAGTGTGTAGTGTGTATTCGTTGTTATGACACGTAGCTAACAACACAGTTCATGCACTAAAGCAGTAGATGGAATCAAATCTGCTATAGATGCCTCCTACCTCGTTACTGTCAAACGACAGCCCCATAACCTGATACAGAGAAATAGCAGCCCAATTTAAGCAGTCTTTATCCGTTTCTACAATACATGACTAATGGCATATCCCATGAATTGATATGTATTTGATATATAATTCACAGAATGTATTGTTAGGACGAACAGCCTGAGTCTTATGTAATGGGAAATCCGTTTGCCTTTTTTAACATTGAAAAGTCAAACGCCGAGAGCCGGAATCGAACCGGCGACTGTACGCATACAGGGCAGATGCAAAGTCACCTGGAAAATTGTAACTTGACCGGTAATGTACTATTTTAGTTTTCTAATGTTTGCCCTCAAACCGTCTGTCCGTAAATGTCGCGCTACTGGACATGCTCACTGCACTCTTTCACGTACCCGCTTGCAAACGTTTATCGCTTTCCAATAACCTCTATGACTCCATTGTTCCAGTTTGGCCTGAGTTCATATAAATTTATATTTTTCTCCTTTACTTTTCTAGATTATATATATTTTTCAGTGTGACTACAGACGGCGCCCACTGGTCCCGGAATAGCATTGATCGGCGGCTGGTTGGGAAGTGCGCAACGAAAAGCCGTTCAAAAACAGGCTCACTGTTGCCATCAAGGGTAATTCGATGAAATTTGTTGTTTTTGATTGAGCTTCAGACGCTGTTCATTTCATCCCAAGGTTCGCAGAAGAGGCGGTGTCTGTCTCTGAAAGACTTAGAGGGTTGGTTTACCAAACCTAGAAATCAAGGCAATGCAAGAATAGAACTCAGGAACGTAAATAATCATTTCTTTGGAATGGGGCCCAACCTTTTTCCCTTTCAAATTTTTTCTATTCAGTTGGTGTATTCCATACCGATTCAGACCTTTTGAAGATTGGCAACAATTTATAATACATCACAACTCTATATGTTCCCCAGATTTAGTTCAAAGTCTGTTTGATATTTTCCAATTTCCTTGATTATAGTTGTTTGGATAAACAAATTATCAAATGTTAATGCTTTTTATCGAAAACAGTTTTTATTAAAATTATCTCTGAAACCTGCACCCGAGGATGTTTTCTTTTTCTGCCTTTCCCCAACTGCATGGTCTCACATTTCTATATCTTGCTACTTCAGATCCAGTGCCCGCGTGACCCGAGAAGGGCGGGAATCTTCCGAAAATTCTGAATGAAGCAGTCCTCAAATTGCAAACCTGTATAGGCTTTTCGCCTACCGTTTTGATAATAAGCTGTTTGATTGGGCGCGTGTAGATCTGTCGAACACTTCTAGTAATGTAGTTTGAAGTTAGCCTGAGGTGGCCCCCTCGGGAGTGCTTTCGGCCTGCCGCTTGTATTTGAGTAGACCACAAACTCTCATCATTCAGGATTAGGTTGGTAATTCCAGTTGCATTATACGGGTGTGGCTACAGAAGTGAGGCACTTATTTTACGGCAACAAGTACGACATAAAGAGCTGAAGTGGTTCATTTTGTACTTTGGATATATTTGATTGCAGCTTTTAGGGTAGATGAGCCAGTTTCGGAGGAGGTCAGGTTTTTCCTGGCGAAACCGCCGAGGAAGAGTTAACCGTATCGAGGAGTCCGCCAACAGTTCCCAAAAACAGGATAGGCAGAATAAAGAAGGTTTTTTATATTCAGCTCCGGCCTTTGTCTATTCTTGATAGCATTGTTTCACACGATATTCCCTCGCCTTTTTGCCTGGATCAGTTTCGGGCCAACATAGAAATCCCAGTGTGCTCGTATCTTGGAAGCTACCGCTGTTAAACGACAGCCTCCAATATTTTTACCGTCAAAACGAAAACTTTTCGAACTCCCCCTAGCTGCTTTTGCTCAACAATGTTGCAATTATTTGACAGCTTGAATGACCCGTATTATGTGCGCCGATGCATACTTTCTCCGCGCACTCCAGATTATTGAATACAAGCATTACAACATTCCATTTCGGTTAACGGCTCACCTTGCTGTCGTTTTTCGGTGTGATCCGACTCTTCCGCAACAATCCTCTTGTTATCTGATGATTGATTTTTCCGGGGCTTCGCATACACAGGTATTCCAAACCATTAGCCGTGCTGAGATGCTGTTTGAACAGTCGTCAAGGAAGTGTAATTTTCCTGGGAGAGAACCCCACGGTTTTCATCTACATCTTGAATCCCGCAAATGTTGGCACGTTTCAGCCGGGAATCAGTATTTGTGCCATTTGGGAGGATTTCGGAGGCCATCCTTTGGACTTAACCGCATACTGGGCTACACAGAGTCAAATACTCAATGTGCCTCGAGCAAGTCACAAACAATAAATATGTCGACCGGTTTGCCTATGACTATTTCAAGTAGGACTGTTCCCAGATGAAGCCACCGAGTGGTTTCTGCCGTAACGCAGTCTGTTGGACAAAATAATAGGCTGTCTGTAGTGAACCCCCTTGGAGAGGTAATTATTTCTGCCTCCACCAAAGACTTCAGCTGTAATTTCACCTCTCCCGACTTAGCGGTACGTATACCCTCGAAGTTGTTGATATTTAACAATGTGGTTTTGAACTCCAGGCTAGGTTGTTTTACAAATTTTTGAGTCATTAGTGTCATGTCCGATCCAGCATCCGAAAATGCTATAGCTCTCACTCTTACTTATGTTGGCTGACGGAACGAAAAATGTAATCCTCGCAATCTTATAGCTTACCATCACGACTTCACCTCTTCTAAGTTCTCCTGGAGCCTACGCACTAACAGTGATGACAAAAGTCAGAGACGACTTGTCTGCTACGATGTTGACCCAATTACCCAACCAGAAAGTCTACTGACACTAGCTCCCTTAAAAACCGTTATTGTCCTTTAGTGAAAGGTGGGCACCTTCACTTAGTTCTCCTACCCCAGGCTAGAACTCAACGGCCTCATCTTGCTTTTCTTGCACTTTTCTCGTGTACTGGCATCTTACCACGCGGGTTACCACTCTTTAGCAACTAAGAATCACAGAGCTGCGAAAACGTTCATGGTAAGTTAAGACCCCATTCCAACCAGAACCCATATTTTTCTGATTTCTCATGAACCCACGGAATATCAACAGGTTTGCATTCACAGGAAAAGGCTATATTTTAACACCGATTATTTTTTCATTTTCACTGTTTGCCGCCCTCGACCATAGAAGGAGCACCGACCAGACTACTAACTTCCTTTTTACTCATTCCTCTCCCTGATCCCACCTCTTCTATTGTTTCATTCCTGGTTCCCACATGAGTCCCCTCTCCTCATCCATCACTTACCAGCCAAATCGTTTTGCACCCCGGCCAGGCTTTCGCTTGATATCTCCCCAAAATTTTTACTATCACCCAACCATCCCAGAAAACTACCAGTCTCCGTCCGCTGATATCCCATAGATCCGCCCACTGGCCATCAGATTACAATGTTCATTGTCTGGTTTTTAATATAACGATAACCATAACCCACAGCTGGAACAAGCTCCAGAAAGCAGCACTGTTTATCCCTTTCATATCATACTGGCAACTTGGGTAGCCGTCGGCCAACTCGACGTTATCTTGGATTATCTTAAAAATTAAACGACTTGATCAATCGGATTGACAGTGGTGTAAACCTGTACTCATGCCTGCTGACGTTATTTAGGGCACCTCAAATGGCTGACCGGTGATGGCAATTCTAAAACCGGAGTGACGATCTATCATGAAAGTCTAACCGGATCGCAGAGTTGATTTCTGAGACGAATCATCACTTCACACCCACTCAACGTCTATTTCCAGCACCCCATTCCAACAGTTTAAATCATTCCGCGTCGCAGCACGAAACCAATGACCGGAACCCAGCCTTCGCCGCTGCTTTCCCAACCTAATCTGTCCAGTTCATCAAACTAGCCCCCTTTTACCTTCTGCCCCCACAATTCTACCCGCCATCACTCGGGGCCAAGGCCACCATGAAACAGAATACCGGCCATCTATAGCCAACCAAGATTTGGTTGGTAATTCTGTTTATCAAGTATACAGAAAACTCTATCTTTACAATCTTCCAAGTCCTGCTTAGCCGAATCAGCAGCTTTTGTCTCCATTAGTTGTTTCCTTCGACGGCTTTTCTTTGAAAGTTCGTTCTGCGTCTATACACTGTTCATCCTCTCCGAAGGTTCACCGCACTCCTCGTGAAACCTTTTGCTTCATGTGAATTCCCATATGACAGTGAAGTCATCTCCACAAGAAGTTCGTCTCATTATCATATCTGAAGCACCTGAATTTATTCCACAGGCTCCCCCCACAATTGATTACCCAATGCTGGATCAATCTTCTATATTTCGCTGGCATCTCTGACTGCACACTGATAGCCACCACGAGGACTTTTACTTTCAGCCGTGTCTTCTGGTAACTCTCCGACAAGGTTACTCTTAAGTGATAGTCCAAATATCCATTTCGTACATCCTTGCATCCTCTTCTGGAAGCCGTGACCCACCGCAGCAAGTTTTGGGCATCCGTAGGGTACATTGTGCATTGTTCCTTTCTCGACCCGCTGTCCATGTTGTACTGTTCGACGTTTGTTACCTTACTGGTCCTTGCGATCACCGCACTTTTTACCATTCTCCAGTATCGCCTTTATCAGTGTAACAAACGTTTGAGCAATGCGTAGCCAAATTTGCAACGGATCCCGAAATTGAAAGACGATTATCCGTGATATTCTACGATACTAGATTATTACATGAACAATGACATCAAAAATATACAAACCTCAATAATACGATCACAAGGACTCAACAACGAGAAACCGAATAGCATCGTGTGAGCAAACAGCACGTGCGTCACGCAGGTCCTGAACAAGGATGTGCCAAAGTGGCGCTCTAGGAGCGAAAAACAACAATTGGTCCAGAAAGACAACCAGTTCGTAAAGGCAAATCAATGGTGTAGGCAAATGAGTGATGTTGGGAAAAACACTGAATCGCGACGGAAATAGGGGGATTTTCCACGACCGGCTGTTACAATCAGCATTCCCTTGTTTGTCCAGCCATCCACTGTACCCTCCCTGGATTCAAAACCTGTTTATAATTTCCGCGCTCACCATCTCAACTTTAGTCCACTCAAAGGCTAAACGGCTTAACCGTTTTACTTCGGTTACTGTGTGATTCATAGATCTCAAAACTGTGAATATTCACACTGTTATGTACCTTTGCATTGTTTGATCTTGCTTTGTGCATGTGTCTTCGCCACGGTCAAGAAATATACAATTATCGAAACCATTATCATAATCATCATACTTTGCGTTTTGGCTCCTACTAGGATGAAAATTAGTCTCACTGATTCCCTGATTGCCCGCGAGAGAGCATGTTTTTAGACTCTTCCAAATCCGGGGTCTCAGAAACTTTATTTTCACGCAGCTAGGGGTGATGGTTGCCTCCACAGACTCCAAAGTGACACTTGGTTTTGACACGGCAAATTGCTGCTCCGTGTTAATCATTCAAGCAAAACAAACAAGTGCGTTTGTTCTTGGCTACAGTCCATCGGTCAATAGAACTTGATCCCGGAAAACTCAGCCACTCCGACGTAAGTTGGGTCGCTCCACGGGGATTGAAAGTAGTTGCTGTCATGCAAATGAAAAGTGGCATGTGCGTTCGCCCATGGTTTAGATTTGAACTCCTTTGGCTCCAATAATGGAGCGAAGGAGCTCGGTCCAACTGTTTTATTGCTTTCCTGAACAATTTGCCCAAGTATGTAGTCTGCTATACATGGCTGCCGGTCGGCTTATTCAGTGAGTTCTTCAAAATCGGCTTTACATCAGTTCCGGCAGATTCGTTCTGTGGCCTCGCTCAGCCATTTTACATTTCGACAGGCAGACTGCTAACAGCTGGCTCAGGCGTACGTGGCAGGCTCAGATCCTAAAGGTAACTCACGCGGTCCAGGGCCATGCTACAGTTTCGTTTTTTGTCGCTTGTTTTGATAAGGAGCGATCATCGTGCTTAGCTCGACCTGTTTCCATCTGTACACCTTCAATCTGGTCCTGTGCAACTACGAATGTTTGGCCTAAAATATTTTTTGAGTGGTTCCCGGGCTCTGAAGGAATCCAACTCTGGGTTCAGCGTGGCACTTCTAGTAAAATCCAGCCAATCAAACGTTTGGACGACGCATGGAGACCAAACACGACAATTCAAGAGAAAAACCGATTCTCAATAGCTACGGTATCACGTTCGGCAAACCAAGTAGTTTTACAACAGGTAAACCTTATCATTGTTCCTTATGGGCTCTTATACTTCAAATTGAGCTACAAAGAAACGACTGCAGCTGAAGTACAGCAAATGGTCAGAAACAGAGGATAAGGTTACTGGATAAAGTCACAACAAAGATCAAACTGAGCGACTGAGGCTCGATGCAACGGTGAGGGTCCGATCTGTGACAAAGATATGGAGCAATTAAACGAACAATCGGGGTCCCTGTGAAGATGGTTTGTGCAAACGGAATTATGTTGTCTGTAACGTGGGGGCTGATAAGTTAAACAGGGTTTTTGGTTTTCTCACAAATCTATCTTTAGATTCCCTGAGACTTCCACGACAAAAATGTTTCAGGTACGGGAACCTTTTTCCGATGCCGGATATTTGCGCTTGACGAAATTTTCGTACTGTTTCATGAATCTACGCATTGATCCGGAAGGCCGTCCAGCGTCAACGGTTCCACTTTTGAAAGATTGACGGATAGCGAAGTTCCCGCCGCTTTATTCATCATCGTTTTTCTATTTACCTAACATCATGGACCACTGAACCAACGACACTTCTGATGTGGGATTCATCAAGCTTCCTTCTGATAGAATTTCCCTTGGCCCTAAGTGTAAGCTCTTCAGCCAACTGAAGCCCACATTTTAGTTCGGATATTCCAAGCTTGCAAACCGCATTATCTGGACGTTCTAGATTATCTGATGAAATGAATGACACAGCTCTGATATAATTAACGGACCCGGCAATACCAATCAGGGGAGATTCTCACGGATATTTGTTGAGCTCCGAAATACGCCTTGGGGGAGGCTTAGATAACTGAAACTGTTCTCTCTGGAACGACGAGGGTGAAAGGGGAGCTCTTTGAAGTGTTTAGGATTTTTGGGGGCTTCTCGGACTTGAGAGGACCTTAGCCGTTCCAAAGAAACATAGATGATAGGCTCAGATGATACGGGCTGAAGTTTGTGAAACTCCGTTGCAATGTTGTAGCTTTGGCAAGTTTCTTCTCTTAACGATCAGTGAATAGAAGGAATAAGCTACCTTCCTCACTCAACGGTGATTCAGACGGTTGCTGATTTCTAAATGAATTTAGATACCACTTGGGACAGCTTGTCTGAAGACCTACTGCAGGAAAGCAGACTGCCTCACGAGGCTCTGAGTCACATGACCCGTGATGGTTTGAAGCCACAATGAAAAGGGTTTTCACCAGAAGACGAAAGATCTGGGTAGAGCAGTGACGCTCACATTTGGTTGATGCTGAAATTCAGCCTTCATCGCTGCCCTACAAAAGTAAACGAAAACTCACTCTCACAGTTGGGTCGAAGAAAATTGGGCATACTTATCGTCACACCTGTTTTCCATGCCCTCACATGAAGGCACTAGGCCTAGAAAGCCCAAGGCCGCTCACACAGCCCAATCGCTGGGACACATGAGATATGGCCACTTGAGATGGGACTGGTGTAAATAGGAAAAGGCAGCTAAACACTACTCCTATTGCCTTTCCAAAATAATTGACATAATGAGGCATCGATCCTAGGTCTGGCGGAAAGTTCCTGAAAACCCAAAGTGAACAAAGGTTGATCTGTCGTGATCTCAAGTTGGCCCATATCCTAGCTGGTTGTGGTCAGATCGAGGTGTGATGAAGGGAGCCACCGAGCCGCGACTTAGTGAGCCAAAAAATCTATGGTTGTGAAAGAGTCACAGAGGACTTTGAGGAATCCCTAAGGCCTGGAAATCAAAGGTCAGGAAGGAGGAAGAACATATGAGGTAATCTCCTGGGCAGGGGAATTAAGGAATCTGCCTCTTTGCCATCATGGAACACGGAGCAAAATAGGACCCATAACCCAAAAAACAAATGGTTTTCAGTAAATTGTGGAATCAAACTGAATATGCAGCAGAACTTGGCTTGTGTCATGTTGCAGGTGGAGTCATTGGACTAAGAAGTGCCCTACATCTGACATCTAAAATTAGCACGTTTTCACTCTTACCGAAGCCAGCATCTCTGTTACCCATAGCAAACTTCCAAATCGTTGAACTTCTCTTCCTTGTATTTCCCTAATTCCATGCTTTATTCCTCTATTTTTCAATTAAATAGTTAATTTTTTCTTTTTCTTTTCGCTCTTCCTCTGATCCTTCAAGTTCACTACCATACCCCCAGTGGTGTTCGTAAAAGCATAAGAAAGATGGGAAGCCTTCCTCATCATCCACGCAAGCATCACTACGACAGTCTAGAGAAGAAACAAATGACTGTGAGTTGCCGCGTGGTTTGAATTTTCGAATTGCTCTCAGCGTTAAGCATTTTTGCATTGTTTGGTGGAATAACACACATTATTTCGCCAAACTAACGTATCGTAATTAGTATTTTGGTACGCGTACTTTTTGAAGAATTCACTCTCTTCAGAAGAGTTTATTCTCTTCAAAAACTGGGTATACCTTTTGGTGTCCTTTTTGGTGTTTTTTGTTGGTGTCAGTGCAACTGATACCGGCTAACATCTTTTTGTGGCGCTTTTTCTAGTGTACCGTTTTTGTGGAACTTTTTAGTGTGCGGGTTTTTTGCACTTGCCTTAGTGTACCGTTTGTGTCTGTTCAAAAGTTGTGTTATTGTCCCACGGGTGTTCGAGACGAAATGAATGGGACAGAGGTTGATCCCATTGGTCAGGCAGTAAGCTGTGGGAACAAGGAATGCACGGACCTGGTACAAGATGAGGGAATTCAATGCGACCAGTGTTGCATTTGGTTTCATCAAAGGTGCTCCAAGCTGGAAGAGAAAGACTTCGAGCTGCACATCAAGTACCCATCGCTCAAATGGATATGCGCCCATTGCTTTGCGTTCGCAAGGGAGTGCTCGCGTATAATTCGAGGCGAGCTAGGGAAAGGGGACACGAACGTGGAGCTGGAACCAAGAATAAAGAGAGCCGTTTCGATCCATAGCCTAGAGGGAAAGGAAAACCGGGTGCCAGAGCACAAAAATAAAAAAGGCAACCCAAGCCAAAGGGCAAAGAAGGCAAAGAGGTAGCAGGATTCACCAACGTGGGGAAAAGCCTCCTGACGGAAGTGGAATCCCTCAAGGAGCAGGTCAAACGCCTAGATGCTGAGGTGCAGCGCATGAAGCGTGACACTGAGGTCATGGCAGACAGAAGTAGAAGACTGCTACTTCATAACCTTAGGGAGATTATTGTAAAATACGGTAGAATCAGGAAGGAGGAAAACCGCCGGCATGTGACTGAGGTTCTTAGGATGGCGGGCCTACCTCCCACGACACCAATAGTCAAGTGCCATCGAATAGGACTATGGCGTGGAGCACAACCAGCGCCGCCACGACCCCTGGTAGTTGTATTCCACAGTGTCTACTGGAGGGATATGCTGCTGTCCAGGGCGGGAGCAGTTGAGGGCAACACGCAGGGAATGGTTAGGGTTACACCTGACAGCCCAGCATTTGTGAAACCGGCTAATGCCATAGTCTCGCTGAGAACGGGCACACCTGATCTTAAGAGGCCGAAGCTACATATAGCGAAACTGGAGATGACTCCTCTTGGGAAGTCAACACCTAAGGCCCAAGGAGTAATCCAGGTACCAAAGGTGGCTTCAGGTTCCGGTATACAAAAAGCCAAAGATCAGAAAGTTCGAAAGACCAAAAAGAAGGGGACTCACGGGGCATTCAGTCTGGTTGGTGTTGAGAACGTGCAGCCAGCCAGCCCGATTCTAAAGGATACCCCCAAGAAGTCCTCTCTGGTGCACCCAGCGAAGTTGGAGGTATCAGAGGGAAAAGCCGAGGAAACCAGTTGGGCTAAGGTGGTCGCAAGACGATCCCGGCCCATCGGTACGGCGACTCAAAAGGGGGTAACGTCCTTTGTGCATGTCGAGCCTGACACCGGGGCGACGGGTGGAAAAGAAAAAGCCACGAAACTCAGAGTGTCACTCGATATGCAAAATGCTGCACCGCCGACACCTTAAGAGGAAAAAAACGGGGCATCACCTCGGAGATTGCGCCCGAGGGTACCCTAGCCCTAGAATTAGCAATGAAGTCAGTAACGAGGACCAGGGAACCGTCAATATGGTACACCAACACCTGCCTTCTCCCGGGAAAAAGAGGGGAGTTGACGGCTAGGATCGCAGAGTCTGAGGTCGTAGCGTTGACGGAAACTTGGATAAAGCCATATACTGACATGCGCTTCCAGGGATACGCTGCCTACAGACAGGATAGAACAGATGGAAGGCAGGCGGGCGGAGTGGCACTTCTAGTACGGACCGACAGAGGCCATTGGGAGGCTCCGTTCAACTTAGTCTCCGGTAATGTACAGGTCAGATCCTGCTTTATTAGGATAGAGGGGCGCACAGTATGCATTATCTGTATCTACAGGGCACCGCTAGCCACAGATGAGGAAGATGTTGAGCTCTTCCAAATGCTGGATGCGGTGCTGGCACAGACAAAGGAGTTCATCTTATTAGGGGATCTCAATCTACCCGAAATTAACTGGGAAAGCGGGTTCGCACCAAGGGGATCAACGGGCGACAAGTTTCTGCAGTGGGTCCAGTTACATGCACTTACGCAGTATGTGACACAGGCCACTAGACACAGAGGTGGATAGAACCCGTCTCTCCTTGACTTAATCATAACGCGGCACCATCAGGACGTTAAGGAAATTAAGTGGGAAGAGCCACTTGGAAAAAGTGATCATGTAGTCCTAATGGTCACACTAAGACTAAGCAAGGCGCCGAAGGAAATCGTGTTACGTCGGCGCTATGGGAGAATCAACATAGGTGAACTGAAGAAGGCGGCGGAGGAAATTCAGTGGACACCGATACACACAAATGCCTCCGTAGAGGAACGTTGGGAGACCATCAAGATGGGGCTATTCGAACTTACAGATGAGTTCGCACCCCTGATGGTGGCAAGCAGTAGAAGTCTACCCCCATGGTGGAAGTCAAAGGTCCGCAAGGCCATAGTTATTCGTAGGCAACGATGGGGATAGAGATTGAGGAGTGAGAGGCGGACGGGATAAGGTAGGTGGGATAGACCCCTTACTGCATTGGTGGAGGCCCGCTGCACTCTTTCCAGGATCTCACGGTCTTGGACAAGACCAGAGTGCACTATCTGACTACCCTACTCCAGCAGAGGTCGGATAAACGTGCCAAAATCTATGGGGAAATCATCCCTAGATATGCTCGGGAAGGACCTTCGAATCATGTTTAGGACTCGAAAGGCAGACTTGCTTGCAAGTTGGTGATTATGGGAGAATGCCAATTTACAATCTAACCAGAAACCGAGCACATTGTGTCAGTCAACCCTACGCAGTGTGGTTGGTCCGTTAATGGAAAACGTGTGACCAGTCTCTCTCCCGAAAGACATGCTCACGCATTTGTCATCATTGACTGGGAGGTTCCAATGCTCGGACCAGCGTTTTGTTTCATCAACTGCAATTTTCAGGTTTTCAACGCTTGAACTCCGGAGGGTTACATCGTCTGCGTACAAGACAATGTTCGCAGGAAGGGCTGTCGGATAACTGTTTATGTAGATCAAGAAAAGAGGACCTAAAACCGACCCTTGGGGGACCCCAGTTTCTGCTGGGGAGGGTTGAGACAAAACGTTGCCGACTTTAACCACAAAGGTGCGGTCGGTGAGGAAGCTGCGTAGGATGGCCAACATGGAGCCTGTAATCACGTATGTTTGCAGCTTATATAGAAGAAGAGCATAGGGAACCTTATCGGGGGCCTTATCAAAATCGATGAATACAGCGTGTGACAGCTGGCCATCATCATGGGTTTTCGCCAGACCATCCATGACGGTAAGCATGTTGGTGATGCGTGATCCACTATGTTGGGACGGGGAGAGATGCATATGGGAAAGAGCCGCATTCATAAGGATTCGCTGAAAAATTTTGCTGGTGACTCTAGTTAGACTAATGGGTCTGTAAATAGAAGCAAGATGTCTGCTACGTCTGGCGCTGACATATCTTTCAGTAGTCCTCCAGTGGGCAGCGAAGTAATTAGTAACTACCTGCACTCTTCATCGGTCCATCCGATCGCATCCGCAATGCTGTTGCATCGAGTGTTCGGGCTCTGCAGATCACTGCGTTTCCTCCACGATTGAACGTCTCCGATACACTTCCCATGCTGTATCGCCGTTCCGTTCCCATCATTTGTTACACCTGTCAAACTGGTCATTAGAAATCTGACAATCACCGTCTACTTACTATACCATCACCGTTATTGACACTTTTGATCTTCCAGATGTAGCATTCGTGCTATATTACCGAAACTGACCCTGTATTTAGCCTCTAAATCACACCACTATCTGCACCGGCTGATACATTTTATTTCTATATTCGTTGATCCACTGCCGCTTTCCGCGATATGCCAGGGCAGTTTTATTGATCTGTCATTTTTACACGGTACACTCCGCACAGCGTTCATCTATTGACGTACACTTACCTGTGAATCACTCTACCTTCCTTCCCGCATAACTGAACACCTGTATAATGGAAGTAACCACACGGTCAATATTGATTAGTCTTCCACCTCCGCTTTGACATTTCACACCAACCCTACATAAAGTTAACAATTCGCCGCACGCTCACCTGTTTTCCTCCGGCCGTTCCCTGCCACCATCACTCTGGTAGTCTCCCTCCCAAGAAATACGCAACTGTTTGCCACATATATGATTCCTCCAGTATACAGCCACCACTTTATATACTACCATCTTTGCAGACTGATATATTTCCATGTTAATACTTCTTGACATACCTGTCGTAAGGTGAATAATTCACCGAACGCTTCGACGAGATTTCTATCCATATGCCTCTCGTATTCTGTAGCGAACCAAAAACATATCCTCTGAATATGTTCCAATTTCCACTAGTGGTTATTATTTCATATACCACTTATGCATGTACTCCAGACCTTCAACTGACATCATTCGACCCTGACCTTCGAATTGGCCGGGCATTACTACAGTTTTAGTTCACTGTAACACTCTCTTTGATACTCTGTATGCACGTGTTGTACCATTTTGTGAATTGTCATTCCAGCATCACTATAATCATCTGATCATGCATTCTAGCATGCTTCGGGCGCATCCGAAATATACAATTATTATTATACCCTTCTTATAGATGGGTGCGATCACTGCTTGTTTCCAGCTACTGGGAAAAACTCCATCGTGAACATATCGCTGAAAAAGAGAGGCATAAGGAGAGGCTAATGCGTCAGCGGTCTTCTCGAAATTGGGAAGGTGACGTAATTCAGGACTGATGGAGCAGTACTGGTTGAGCCGTCGGAAACCTTGTGCGACTGCACCAGTGGGAATAGTGACGTGGTTAAGTGTATTGATCATAGGTATCGGGTGCGTGGTAGGGTGGGATGATACGGGTAAGGAGGTAAAAGCTGCATGAAAGTGGGGGCCGAAAGCATCGGCTACTTGGCCGGGGGAAGTGATTGAAGATCCGCCACTATCTTTGAGAGCTAGTGGCGTAGGAGCTGTGCCCCTTAGACGGCGCATGTACTGGAAGGAAAATGCCTCGTTAGTCCGTGCTCGATCAAGTACAGATCGTTGGACTGCCTTCTGACAAGACCTAATCTTGTCTTTGCATATGTGGCATATAAACCTAAAGTTTCGTGCATCGCGCGCATGGCTTGCGGATTTATATCTAACAAAGAGGCGTGCTCGTTCGTCTAGAATGCGCCTAATGGGGCGGGGCAGGAGTCGCTTAGCGGTCTGTGGGGCACGAATTCCAGGGACAAATAGCCTATTGGACAAGGAGATTAACTCTCTGAGATTCTCTGCCATTTCACCAGCAGAGTTACCAGGTTTATTTGAATTTAGCTCAGAGCGAATAAATGCACAGACTTGGTCAAAAATGGTCCTTTCGAAAGATCTCAAAATTTTGACTTCCGAGGGGAGAGGAGGCCATTTCAGGACATAATCGAATCCAATGAGAATGTGATCACTTTTGCCGAGGGGCTGCAAGTAGTGCACCACATGTATTTGGAACCAGTCACTGGTGATGACCAGGTCTAGTAGGGACGGGGTGTGTCCTGTGCGATATCTAGCCGGATCTTTTACTTTTTGCACCCATTTATTTCTTCGGTACGAGATCAAGTAGGGGTTTACCAAAGGTGATATCAGAGGCAATAGCTCTTTGCCAGTCGGTACTGGGTGAGTTGAAGTTACCAGTGACTAACAGATGGGTGAAGTCTGTGTGGCTTTTCAGGGAGCCTAATAGACCTGGGAGACCTAGGATGTCTGTTGAATTGCATGCGGGGGAGAGTAGAAAACACCAAGCAGTTGGGAGCCTGTCTTAGAGGGTGTAATCACAGCCTACAAACGATCAATACATGAAAAGGTAGGGGGTTGTCAGTATAGTAGGAGGAGGGATCGAATTATCGTAGTATATGATGACTCCGCCGGCACGACATCTACTGGAGTCCTGCCTTACTGTGAGGTATCCCGGAAAGGATATTTTGGCACCAAGTATTTCAAGGGTGAGTCAGATTTCCGCGAAGGCTGTGATTTGAGGCTCCTTATGCACTGCAAGCTGCCAAAGCTCCGGGATCTTATGCAACACACTGAGGCAATTGCTGTAAAAGCACTTGAGTACATGCTCAGGAGTTGTTGCAGAATCACCAGAGACAACTAATTTTGGGTTTCAGCGGTGGGAAAGAAGGGGATTTAGGGGTAGAAAGGAGGTCCTGGATGAGTCGAGAGCCGAAGATATTGGGGGGCTAGAGAGTAAGCGGATTGTTGAGGGACCGGTATATGTTGGAGTGTAGTAACCTGGGGGTATCATACCAGGCGGACGGCCTAAATCCTTCGGTCTCCGAAAAGCTTGGGCTACTTTTAGTGGTTTGCCGTCGTGCGCACTACGTGATGCCATGTTCTGAGTCTTCTCGTCGGTGATCTTGTTATGAATGACCGAACCAGACATATTTCCTGGTGCTTTATTCTTCTCACTGCAGCTTTCGGCAGAAACAGGTTGCAGGTTTATGTCTGGGCCCAAGGATGGGTGAGTCTCGTCAGTTGATATAGTCTTATTACCTATGTTGGGGTCTGGGATACCTTCCGTGGGCGTCAGATGTTCAGTGGCACTAGGCGTACTACTGGGAGTACTCTCCGCTACGGAAGATGGAGTGCGTAGGGAAGCGATGGATGGTGGGCTCGCAGCTGGATCCTCAAGGCGAGTTACCTGGACGACTGGGAACACTCTGAGCTTGGGATCGGTTTTTTGTGTGGTCTCTAGCTTAGCCTTCTCACTGCGGAGCCTTAGATGAAATGGCTTGTCAATGGATACTACCTCAAGCACTTTTTTTCTTCCTTGAGCTTTGCGGCCGAGGAAATCATTCGGTTGGCTGCCTCTGTGGAGCTCATTTCAATTAGAATGCAATGTACTCGGCTGGAGCGTTTGGTGACCAGCCAGGTGGACCGACTTTTAAGTGGGAAAGGTAGCCTAAGGCGGCTAAACACCTGGGTTTATGTTTCATGAGGGCGATTTGAGTTGAGAAAGTGACACCAAAGGATTACTTGCTTGGAGCATTTCTTGGTGTTTTGCAAAATCTTGGCGACATCAAGAATTTGCCGCTCGGATACTCCACACAACTGATCGGCTGCCTGGGACACCGGGAGGGATTTGATAACCAAACTCCTCAGGCTGGTCAACTCGTCCTCAACGGTACGGACAGCGGCCCCTAGCTTAATTATCTCCGCTGCCCAAGTTCTGGATGTACGTTTTAGTGCATCCGTTGCTAGCGCATTGTGAAAGACCGTCTCATCCGGATTGGGGAATGAGACACTGGCCACAGAGGGGGATTCACACTGCCTCATGGGGAAAGTTGCCCCGTCGGAGCAAGTAGTTAGATCGATGGTTTGGGGGCATTGACATTATTCAGGATCCAGCCAGTGCAGACAAAGATCAACTTAAATGGGGGGAGGGACGAGCTGTGTGTTCTAAAAATTTCAAAAACACCTACACTCACCGAGGGAGACGACCGCACCACTGGCGTACCGCAGTTCACTATTTCTTTTGAGCTTGCCCCGCATAAAGATCAAACCACTAAGGGTTTATGGATACAAAAATACACACTCTTAGTAAACAGATGGCTTATTTATATCGCGTTCAGTGGACTTAACTTATTGAATTGTATTGTACTTCGCCGTCCTCATACACGGCTACACAGTAGCCAGACGGTTGCTACCACTCCTTTTATTTTCCAAATTTGGACCGTTGGACTTCGGTTCCCTGCCTTCGCACGTGGATCCAAACTGAACCGTTTCCTTGTCTACTTTGTAATACGGATAACCGACGAATGCCTTAAGTAACGTATCGTGGATACTACTGGACTCGCCAGAATTTCCGTCTGCCCCAACTCCGAATATCTGAGATGAATAATCCACTCCCCAATAACACAAAT
The DNA here is from genome assembly GCA_948099385.1 of Fasciola hepatica. Taxonomy (NCBI): domain Eukaryota; kingdom Metazoa; phylum Platyhelminthes; class Trematoda; order Plagiorchiida; family Fasciolidae; genus Fasciola; species Fasciola hepatica. The sequence goes on from CANUEZ040000067.1 coordinate 1,994,475, forward strand.
CTTCTGATGCCCAATTTTTTAAATCTCTTCACTGGTGTCGCCGGTCGACTATTTTCCTACTGTTTCGCCCAGAATTTCATCACGCATTTCCAGCCAAAATTTAATCCTTCTTCTCTTGAGGGAACCCGATTCAACGTCTGCCAGCTGAATTGCAACTTGCCCCACTCAGTGAACTCGAGTGAGTAATTGCCAATCATTGTCCGAATCATCCTCGTATACAAGCGCACTCTGAGCTCTACAACGCCACCCTAATCACCAAACCCTAAGTTCTATCATTTTATGAATTTTCCGTCACAGATTTTGAAATCGACTCGTATTTACCGCGCAGTTTGCTCTAGGTTTACTTCATTCGAACACCACCCACATTTATTTTACTGTTGGAGTAGCTTGCTCCTCCTCCCTTTTAAATTCGTGAACGTCTTATCCTAATAAGTAACTTGGCACAGTTTGGTCACGCGTTTATGGGTGCAACTCGACCACGGTTGAGAAATACACCGTTGTTATTGGGCACCGTCAATATAACTGAACGCGGACCATATTACCAGTCATGAACTCTTTTCCAGGCCTCGCGAGGTAAAGGACAGGGATCCCACTTCGAAGGTTGGCTAAGGTCACTGTGTGCACAAAGACCACCCCGTTTGCCGAATCGCACAAAATCACGTTTGATGCTACGCTGCCGGCAAGTTAGGCGAGCCAGAGCCTTTAGTTTCCCAGTTCCCAAATGATCAGAATGCAGGCTCCATGGTGTTGATCGCCGCGGTGTTGTAATAATCAATCTGCGATCATTTAGTCCTGAATTCGAGTTGGTTTCGTACACAAGTCCCCTTGTACTGACCTCGATCGAGCTGAGAAAATGCCCACTTTCTAAACACATTTTGACGTTTGCTTCCCTCATAATGCTTTCTGACTCTTGGGTTTGGCCTCACCGTTTTGTTTCATCGAGTTCATTTGATTGAATTGACTTTTCCGAGGTTCCATCGGCCTCGTTTTTCAGTCACTTTTACTTTCGGGTTGCCACAGGCTGTACAGGAGCTCGGTTCGTTTTATGCTTCTCGGCACGGTTGGTTTGAATTTCGTGTATTTTGCGCATCGATGCTGTTTTGGTATCGCGCTGAATAGAATAAGGCTTTGCACCTGTCCACCGACTCAAGTCTACTTTATGCATCCTATAGGGGGATGTCTTTGACGGTTCACTATGAGACTGGATAAACGACACTTTCATTGGCAGCACTTGGATGTCTCCTATACTCTCCATGAAAATAATCAGGAAATCGGCACTTGAAGTTGGCATCCCATCTTATTTTGATTGCAAAGCAAAAAGGTCCTGAATGCCAACATGAATCGTGACGTAGGCTCTGTGGGCTCACAAGGATTGGTTACAATAGTAAAGAACCAGAATATCATAGAGCACCTGACTGAGTTAGTCCGGACAGGCAATGCGCATGAAGAATTTGCTCACCACGGCGGTGATTAATTTCTTGATAATATGCAGAGTGCGCTTTGCGAAATCACTGGGCCATTGCAGAGGTAGATTTGTGTAGTGACTTGAATGGGTAATAAGTGAAACTGAGGCCTTCATAATCAGAAGGAATGGTGTACTTTAATCCTTATAGTTATTTATGAGGCAGTCTGACGGACCAAAAGACAGCCATAGCTTCGCATTGCGTATGAGAATAGCCTTTTTTGGCAGTATTCAATCGAGGTGGAACATAAGCCATAGTGGATCTATTTCGTCCCAACACAGCTCCGCTTCCAGTGAGCCAAGCATCAGTTATGAGGGTGGAATGTAATTTGAGGGTGAATGAATGCAAAAATGCTTTGGTTTTAAGGTACGATAAAGTGAAACCCAACTTTTTTTCTTGTTTGGCTAATCATGCGAAACTACCGGATGACGGTACCACGAAGACAGGCATCCTAAAAGGAGAAACAATTGAAAAAACGCGAATAATATGGGAGGGAGCAAAAGAAAGGATGCGGTTCAGCATTGTTTCGAAGGGTACTTACGTCAAACAAAGACGCGAGTCGATAAGAGTCAGACTGATAACCAGCCCTTGTTATGCGGTATCCCAGAAACCCAAGAGAAGTGCACTGAAGCACTTTTAGCGAAGCTGACGGCGATGGTAAACTCACGAATATTGCCGTAACAGCCTCTGAGTCTGTTTTCATGAGCTACCTGAGTGGGAGCACGGGAAAAAAATCATCTTGATAGCGTTCAACAGCTTCCAGTCTCTCAGTGATACCATGTGTAACAGACTGAAAGATCAGTCAATCAATCACAGTCAGCCCCCACGCCGGAGGGCAGGGGAAACATTCCGTGTAAGCCCCTCTACAATGAATCTGTAGGTTTGCGCTCTAGAAGCTCTCCCTCACAACGCCTCTAGGTGTACTTCGGGACGTTTTTGAACCAAGCATCATCCTCCTCTTTCATCAATGAAGCCGGTAAGGCGCTCCACAGATTCGATGTCATCCGTAAATAACGATAAACCAAGAGGCCATCTAGCAGATGGAAGCATCAGCAAATTTAGAGATTGGCCTTGCATCTGGGGGTTCATCCGAAGAGAAAAGTCCGCTTGCGATCCCGAACCCATGTCACCATGGAGGTTGTTCCTCAAACTAATAATACCGTCACAAATTCGTAGGTGCTCGGGGAGAAGAAAAGGGAACCTCGGAAGACCACCTTGGCTAGTTTCACGTAGGCCGCTGGTAGATCTCCTCGAGAAGAGATTTCACGTTCTTTAATTTCAGTATCCCATCGATAGTGCGAGGGTAGGTTGAAGCTCATTTGTATTCAAACCTTAGACGAACCTGTGAGGGGTACGGTAACCGGAAGGCCTCGGAGTTCTGTGGGCTAGAGGAGTGTTTGAGGGCTCCGAGAATAACCCTGGAAGAATCTTGGACCCTGTTCGTGTGGGCTCAAATCCTGATGGCTTACGACAGCGTAGCCTCAAGGTCTAGTTCGCATGATTATCACCGTAGTATTTCGCTCCCCTAGCGGTACTCTGCATCTGATTCCCCTCTACCGACAGGCATGTGCGCGCATTTAAATATATTGATCGGCAGGGCCCAGATGTCAGGCTACCGTGCTAAGTCAACCAAATCCCATTGCTGAACCTTTCTGTCCACATCAGATTCTACGACACACCGCGGTTTTACGCCATCTACATAAACAAGGTGAGGTGGATAAAAGACTGATGGCAAGTCGTTGATATAGGTCAGAAACAGCACAGGTCAAAGAACCGACTCCCGAGAGACCCCACTTGTTGGAGAATACCAATTTGGGTTAAGCAGGGCGACTCCGACCTTAAATGTCCTCCGTTTCAGAAAATCGGTAATCCAGCCAAGCTTCGGGCTCTCGCAGATGAGAAGCCTTGAGGATTTCTGGCAGTCGGTCGAGAGTTAACTTGTTGAAAGCCTTGCTGAAGTCCACGAATAATACAATCGTGTTGCAACTGACCTTCTTGCCACCATTTTGTTGGCGGCAGTAAATTTGAGGTACATGACCTCCTTGGAATAAGCCATGCACGGCGGGGCTAAGATGCATGCTCGACTTCAGGTGCACCAGAGTTTGCGCCCGCGCAGGGCATTCCATCACTCTTCCCAAAATGCTAATTGAGCTCACCAGAAGATACTTGGTGGGTACTAGGTTCTGCGCAAAGCAGCGCGCGGTGCGCGGTCCAAAAATGTCGCTGTTTGACGTTCGATGAACTATCTTTCAGATCACTGGCAATACAAAAGGCAAAATGCAGTCAAAAGCCGTATCTTGAACCCTTTCGCGTCGTCCTGTGGCCTATCCTCCAGCTTGCCGACAGTACCAGATGCAACATATTTTGAACCCCTTTTTCTTTTTTCACTGCGATTCATCCGATAAATAGATAATAGCAAGATCCGGGACCAGATGGGCTTCGGCGTCTTACCTCTATACTACTTCAAGACCTCAAGACCTTCAACGAACCTCTTCGTACACTGCACAAACCACCGAGGCCTTCCATTCGTAAGGCAAACTTCCCGTGCGTAGTAATCGGCTGAAAAGATCAATCAAAGATAACGCAAGTTTACTGGCTAGTGCACCAAGTAATACCGGATAAATACCACCTGGTTCCGCCAACTAACAAGCTTTTAGTTTCCTCAGTCTCTTGGGGATCTCGTCCGGATGGAAGGGCGGCTGCATGAGAGCAATATCAGTATGTGGCGGTGACGGCAACGAGGTTGGCTTCGTCATGTACACGGATGAGTAGTGACACCCTAGAACCTGTGCTTTCCGGAAGTCTGCCAGAGCAAATACTTGATCTTCAGCTAAGGGTGGTATAGCTGTGTACACGGGGACCCTACGTCTGACATATGCATGAGGCCTTTTGAGTTCATTTGTAAGTCACTATAATCACAAATCGAGCAACGCGTAGCAATTCGCACGAAGCCAAAAACCAGAAAAAGATTCATTCGTAGTTTCTACTGTACTGAGTGGAAAATCACGAAAGTACAAGTACATACAAACCCCAAGTGTGCGACCATACAGACTCAATAGAAAAACCCAAAGGTTCAGACACCCACAGCCCAAGCAAGGCAATCAGAAACGGTTCAAGGCCAGATTCAAATGTCCCACATAAACAAACAAAAGCGAAGAAGTGTTGTGTGTGAACGAGCTAAGGAAAGCAATGTCAAATGTAGTTACAATAAAAAAGTGCAGGGATACAAATTGGCACATCAACTGCCATACTGTGCTTGCCTTAAGTCCGCCGATTGGCTGCTAAGAAAATAGACAATTTAGTCCCTACACCTTCGATTCCACTGCCATGGAATTCCTTGAAGACTGCAGAGTCCAACACGGTGTTTCAAGCTGCTACGTGCGTGAGAGTCTTCTTCGCTGTCAGTGTTGATGGTGTGGGTGAGGGTGATGATGACGATGATGATGATTTTGCTGCTGCAGCTACGCTTGATGATGACGAAATTGGCTACGATGAGAATGATGGTAATAATGACTCCGCATCACTGTGACACCAAGGGAGAACTAAATTGGCTTTTTGCCGGCCTTACAAGTATCATTATCTCAGCGCATTTGATTGCAAAATCCTAGCGCAGTGAAGGAATGGTAGAAATTATCCCAAGTCTGACTGAACAGAAGAACGCAACAGTTTGAAGTACGAATCACAGTTATTTACTTACACAATCCAAGGTCGCATGTATATGTGTTTGTATTGTTACAAAAGCATGATAATAAATAACTGCACTATGGACAATCCTCACATCCACCACAGCTCGAACGAAACTGAGGGTTTTTGTAGTCTTTGGGCCGTTGCGTGACCAGACGTTCAGAAGGTCTCAAAACAGGTTCACTAAGTATTTCCGAATCAGAATCAACAGGTGAGATATTTGGGACACCATCAGTAACAGCAGGAAATTCAGGAACTCCGTAACGAATTTGATCAACGTGTCTCTGGTGCACCGACCCACCATCCATATCCAAAATTCGTACCATGTGATTACCAAGTTGTCTCAACACAATTTCAGATGCTGTTAGCAAATTATTTCCCTGTTGTTAGGATACATCAGCATATTCAACGCATCTTAAATTCGAACGGAACGCTAGTCACTTGAACAATGTTGCTGGACTTGAGCGTGTGGTACCATGAGCGTCATTTCTGTACTGAAGCAGAAAATTGTCTACATCTCGCTCAAGCTCTTGGATGTTTAAAAGATTGATTGCCTTTACAACACTCTCCAAAGTAAAAACGAAGTTTTCGGCCACTCCATTTGACTGTGGATGTACGGGAGCAGTAGGCAGGTGACTACGTCCTATCCTTATAAGCCAGGTGATAATAATTTCAGCAGTGAAGTGGCTCCCATCATCAGTAATCAACGCATGGGGCACTCCTTCACCGCTGAATGTCTTCCTCATGGCAGTTAGTGTGAAATCCGCATTAGCTGATGTTGTGAAGTATACTTCCGGCCAACGATAATAAGAATCGATAGTCACCAAAGCCCAATATTTATTAAGGAACGGACCACAGTATTCGGCATGAATTCTTCCCCAGGCTTCGCAAGAGTCCATTTAGAAGGCAGAGATTAGGTTTTGTGTACACAATAGTCACAACGTTTGATGAATTGCACAATATTACAATCGATCCTAGGCCACCAGCAAGTCAGGCGAGCCAGTGCTTTCATTTTCTCAACCCCCAAACGACCAGAATGCAAATCAGATAGTATTATTCGCTGGAGTGATGGAAGAACCACAAAGCCATCGTTTGAACATATAATTCCATCTTATGTCATAGCTAACTCCTCTCTGTGTGGAAAGAATCAGGAAATCGAAGCTTGGTGTTAGTATAACACCCTCGTTTAATTGCGAAGAAAACAGATCCAAAGTATCTACGTGAATCGCGAATTAGATCTTGTCGGCTCACAGGAAATGGTTGCACTAGCAATGAATCGAAGTTACATGGAGCACCTGTCTTAGTGTCTCTGGATATTTGAACCACATGTGGAATTTGGTTACCAATACGATGCTGAATATCGTAATCATATGTAAAAAGCGCTATACACCATCGCTGGACAATTGCAGTAGTGGACTTGTGTAATGATTTGGATGGGTCATAAATAAAACGCAGTGCTTCATGATCACAAACAAAGGTGAATTTGAATCCAAACATATATTTATGAAGCCTATTGACAGACCAGTAGAAAGCCAAGGCTTCACGCTACTTTTGAAAATAACCTTTTTCGGCAGTAGTAAGTCGACGTGAAACACAAACAACACGGAATCCATCCTGTTCTAACACAGCCCCAATTCCAGTGGATGACGCTTCAGTGACGAGAAATTGCCGGATAACAGTACTGTGAAAATGGGTTCCATATTGGAAGAAAAAATCGGATAAAACGCGAGTAATATTGGAGTGAACCAACCAAAGACTGCAATTCAGTAATGTTTTTAGGGATACACACGTCAAGCAAAGGGGCGAGGCGCTTACGATCAGGTTGATACCCAGCTTTAATTATGTTATAACCCGGAAAATCTAGAGAAGTGGAATTAAACACACTTTTAAGTGGATTAATGGCATTGTTAAACTCACAAAAACGTTGCAATGACCCTCTAAGTCTGTCATCATGAGCTGCCTGTGTGGGTGCATGGATAACTACGTCATTTATATAACATTCGACACATTCAAGTCCCTCAATGATAGTGTTCATGACAGACTGGAAGATGGCTGGAGAACTGCTCATTCCAAAACGCAGAAACTTGTAGTTGTACGGACCAAATGGGGTATTATAATTAGTGAACTCACGGGAATCTTCATGCATAGAAATTTGTAAGAAGGCATCCTTCAAGTCAATACGTGAGAAGTGATTGGACCCATGGAAGCGAGACATTATATCTCCTGGTTCTACAGTAGTGCATGTGCTCTGACTAAGCCTGGTACTCAAAGTGGTTCGATAATCCCCACGTATTCTTGGAGTATGTCCGTCGGATTTCAACCTAGTGACAATGGGCGCTGCTCAGTTAGATGATGAAATCGGTTCAAGTATCCATTTGGCAACCAAAGTGTCGAGTACTTTCTTCACGGGTTCTCGAGGTCCGTAGGCCAATACTCGGCGCTTCACAAACACAGGATCCCCGTCTACGTCCAACTTTACGGGAGTCATCTCCATGCCATCGGAGGCCTTGGAGGACTGTAAATTTAATTCGGACAACGAAGATTGTTTCTAAGCTAGAAGTGATATAGAAACGCCAATGTCTTTAATGGCCTTCAACCCAAGTGCAGACGGACCATTGTCGGTAACGAGGAAGGTACACTGAAATGAATGTCTAGTTGCATCTGTGAGAGGAGTATTACATGAGCCCAAAATAGGCAATGTATGCCCAGTGATACCCTCAACAATAACGCCAGTCTTTTGTAGCGGAATATCAGGAATGGCACGACGTAAAATAGAATGAGCAGTGAAAGACTCCACACTACCAGCGTCCACAATCAAATCATGCTGAATTGTACCGTCGACCAGAAAAGAACGCAAAACATGTTTCTGTGCCGGTGCACTCACCCTAAGAGAAAAACCGGGAGAATCATCTGAGACTGAATGGTCTGGTGAGCGGGAATAGCACATTTGAGAGTGCCTACAGACTAATTGAATGTGGCCAGTTTGGCCATATTTGAAACACTTAGCACCACGAAAACGACTGGTGGTGCGAGAATGAAACTTTCCACATGAATGACACCGACCATATGTGGTCTTTGCTCAAAGTGCATCATTGTGAGTCCTCGGAGATTGGGATTGACAGGAACTGATCCGTTTGAATCGGCGGAGACTCACTGAATGACTTTTTATTTGTCCGGGACGGCAGCTACACAACATGATGTGAGATGTAGACCCCGTAAGATTAGCTCAACGGCATTTGATGCACGACTCTGAGCAAATTCACACGTCATGTATCGACAGCTTCGTAAAGATAACAGTTTATTTAGGATCATTTGAGTGGGATCCAACCTGCGCACCCATCACACTGAAACAAATAGTCCCAAGGGTAAACAAACTTTGAATATACTAAGCCAATGGAGGCAATAATCTTGACGTTTTTGGAGGCATCATGGGTAAATGATAGTCCACATATTAAAAAACCCACAGAAAATGTGATTTCAAGCAGCAGGCCTAACAACTTGTTGCTAGCGGAACAAATACTGAATGCAAGCAGTAGAAAATTATACGTATGACAACCAAACGTGGTATCTAAAATAGTGAACTTGCGAGGAACTGCTTGTGAAGAAATTTACAGGAAAGTATCCATCAAGTCTGGTGATTTGAACCACAAAAGCCAGAAAGTGTGTGCTCTGGCTTTGAAGTAATGCATATTCGTTGATCATGGCTCGCCTAAAAAGGGGTTTGATAACTGCTACAATCTTCGGGTATGTCTGCTCCAAAGCAGCAGGCCCAACGCAATCTCAGTTAGGCACGCTTTGGGCCACGTTGGGCTAACTTCGAACTACATCATTAGAAAAGTTGGGAAGCACTACATGCGCCCTTTTGGGAGCGCGTTGGACTAGCCCAATGTTCGGAATAATCGCTGGAAATGAGTACCCTTTCTCTTCATAATTCATCTTGACTGACCGTTTCTTACTCTATTTGCCCAATATCCATCCTTTTTATCGAAACCACCAACTTAGCACTGATGAGGAAACTTGTTTCAAAAAATCAGACAGTTTGTTATAAAAGTGGTTTAAAGATAACTTGTAAAACAAAACATGCCATTTTTATAACTCAGACATATTTTGTTAAATACCGTGGTAATTTTATTATTACATTTCTTGTAAAATCTCACGAACGTCTATGAACTTATTGAAGGCATGTGTTACGAGTCATTTTAGCCCAAATGTCGCCCCAAGTTGGCCCAGAAGTGTTGGGTATTGTGCTGCTTGGGAACCAGCCCGTTATTCTTCCAGCTTGTGTACATAGTATTCGGTGCGAAAATGTAAACACAGATATCGCAAATTGAGTCTTTTTCATGAGATGAGAATTACCGTACAAAGGGGTCTGCTTCTCTCAAGCCGACTGAACCCAAGCTGCAGAATGCCCAACTCTGTTTGGTGAATGTTGGGTTACCGTTCGGTTAAAATGACCCGAACCATGTGCCTTGAAACATTGCATAGAAGTTTGTTAAATTTTACACAAATGCAATAACGAAAATAACACATTTATTTAAAAAAATCCGCATTACAAAAACCGTATGTCTCGTTTTGCAGGTTTTCAGTAAACCACTTTTATAACGAACTGTCTGATTTTTTGAAACAAGTTTTCTCATCAGTGCTAAGTTGGTGGTTTCGATAAAAAGGATGGATATTGGGCAAATAGAGTAAGAAACGGTCAGTCAAGATGAATTATGAAGAGAAAGGGTACTCATTTCCAGCGATTATTCCGAACATTGGGCTAGTCCAACGCGCTCCCAAAAGGGCGCATGTAGTGCTTCCCAACTTTTCTAATGATGTAGTTCGAAGTAAGCCCAACGTGGCCCAAAGCGTGCCTGACTGAGATTGCGTTGGGCGTGCTGTTTGGGTTGCTGGTGTTCCCAGTCTCGAACTGGGTCCTAAATTTTCCCAATTTTTCTAATACCTAATAATATGAGGAGCCAACAAAATAAATTTGGGTGATAAATGTTATCACTTCATCGAAAAACGGCAGTTAGATGAACGTGTTTTACAAATCAAATGCTCCAAACCTGTTTTCCATTGAGTGGCTGTCCAGCTGATGATATTTCTGCATAGTTTGAGTTTTCATTCACGTGAAAACGGAAAACAAACTTTCAACATGTAGTGTGTAGTGTGTATTCGTTGTTATGACACGTAGCTAACAACACAGTTCATGCACTAAAGCAGTAGATGGAATCAAATCTGCTATAGATGCCTCCTACCTCGTTACTGTCAAACGACAGCCCCATAACCTGATACAGAGAAATAGCAGCCCAATTTAAGCAGTCTTTATCCGTTTCTACAATACATGACTAATGGCATATCCCATGAATTGATATGTATTTGATATATAATTCACAGAATGTATTGTTAGGACGAACAGCCTGAGTCTTATGTAATGGGAAATCCGTTTGCCTTTTTTAACATTGAAAAGTCAAACGCCGAGAGCCGGAATCGAACCGGCGACTGTACGCATACAGGGCAGATGCAAAGTCACCTGGAAAATTGTAACTTGACCGGTAATGTACTATTTTAGTTTTCTAATGTTTGCCCTCAAACCGTCTGTCCGTAAATGTCGCGCTACTGGACATGCTCACTGCACTCTTTCACGTACCCGCTTGCAAACGTTTATCGCTTTCCAATAACCTCTATGACTCCATTGTTCCAGTTTGGCCTGAGTTCATATAAATTTATATTTTTCTCCTTTACTTTTCTAGATTATATATATTTTTCAGTGTGACTACAGACGGCGCCCACTGGTCCCGGAATAGCATTGATCGGCGGCTGGTTTGGAAGTGCGCAACGAAAAGCCGTTCAAAAACAGGCTCACTGTTGCCATCAAGGGTAATTCGATGAAATTTGTTGTTTTTGATTGAGCTTCAGACGCTGTTCATTTCATCCCAAGGTTCGCAGAAGAGGCGGTGTCTGTCTCTGAAAGACTTAGAGGGTTGGTTTACCAAACCTAGAAATCAAGGCAATGCAAGAATAGAACTCAGGAACGTAAATTATCATTTCTTTGGAATGGGGCTCAAACTTTTTTCCTTTCAAATTTTTCTATTCAGTTGGTGTATTCAATACCGATTCAGACGTTTTGAAGATTGGTAACAATTTATAATACATCACAACTCTATATGTTCCCCAGATTAAGTTAAAAGTCTGTTTGATATTTTCCAATTTCCTTGATTATAGTTGTTTGGATAAACAAATTATCAAATTTTAATGCGTTTTATCGAAAACAGTTTTTATTCAAACTATCTTTGAAACCTGCACGTGAGAGTGCTTTGTTGTCCAACATTTTCCTAAGTGCGACTTCAGTACTCAAGATACCAAGTACTAACTAGATCGCGAGAATGGCCTATGGAACGGGCAAATAGCCAAAAGTTCCGACGAGCACCAAAAGACGGTAAAAATCGATGGAATAGGTGAAGGACGTTTTATATTGAAACACGGTCTTTCACGTTTACGACTGGGAGCGACACCGGACGCGACACTAGCTAAGGGAGCTAAACTTTCAACCGTCCGCAAGCAGAGCAGTCAAAAATGTGTTTTTCAATTGGCGGAAACCAATTGTTTTTACTGCAAGCAGACAAACAACGCACAGCCCTGTGGCATCGAACAACATAGAAACTGCTTCAAGCTAAGTGCTAACAGCCTATGTTTGTCTAGAGTAATTTTTGGTCATGAATTCACATATTCAAACTTAGTCATCTCCAGGTCACTACACGACTGTCCCATTCATCTACATCTTAGTATTTCAGATCCAGTGACCACGTAACCGAAGAACGATGAACGTCTGAAAATTCTGAATGAAACATTCCTCAAATAGCAAATTCGTACATGCTTTCAGTATACCAATTTGATGATAAACTTAGTGATTCCCATAAACCCAAACAGCCACCCTAAGGGCTCACGATTGGGCACGCTTTCGGCCACTTTGGGCCAGCGTAAAGCCAAAGTTGAGCATCTCTATCCGTTTCCAGCGATATTTTAGGTGCGTAGACCGAACGGCACCCAATCGGGCTCAGGTGGCTCCGCCCAACTTTTTAATGACGTAGCCCAAAGTTAGCCTAACGCGCGCCCTATTGGGAGCGCGTTAACGTGCTGCTTGGGAAAGGACTGGATTTCTTGGATGATTGCCGCAACGCTAAGTGTGAGATTTTAGAGCAACGAATGAATAACAACAATTATCCCAAGTCCGGACGAATAGCAGAACAACGCTGATTGGAGTACGAATCCCGAATAATTATTTTCAAAACCCAAGGCAGCATGTGTGCCCTGATACCAAGGCATGATAATGAATAGCCAAGTAACGTACAATCACCCCATGAAAGAGAAGCCAAACCGTGTGGGTGTTCACGAATACCGACTTCTGAAGAGAATTAGTATATCGGTGTCTGATCCAGGTCTTCACCATAGTCTCCGTTAAAACAGGTAGCTATCACCGAAACCCCGTCCTGCACTGTATCAAAAAGAAACTCATCAAACCTCTATAGTGATGCGCCGACCCTGCTTTTCGAAAGACAGTAAATTTTTCTTATCATGTGGCGACGTGAATTACGATATATAACGGTTTCCAACACGGTATATGATCACGCAATCAACGATTTACATGGTGACGAGCATAGACAAGACTGAATAAATGTACTTCATTAAGTGCCCCAACAACTCTGTTCACGTAAGAGAAGCAGTCGCATCAGTCAACTTCAGGCCACTGCACGCATTCACGTTTAAGCACAAATGATATTCTGGCCATACAGTTTCACACCTTTTAGTACGCGAGACTCTTCTAAGGACTGGGCTCATCAAGCTATCCCCAAATGTACAGGCTTTTCGTCCCATAATTTGGTGACCCGCAGATAAGCCAACCCTAAGTTCCAATGCGGAGAACACAGGCCTGCTCTATTACGTATATTGTAAGACAAATTACCAAACAACTGCAATATCATACCGCAAGTTGTGGGCGAACCGACCACGGAATCAAGATAACCAAAAAAGACTTCAAAACGCCCACACAACGATAGAGAGGAAAGGCTGGACACGGCAATACATGAGTGAATCAATTGTTTAACAAATGAAGTCCTAATTTATGAAAAGCATTTTGACAAATCAACGGCAAAGGAGGAATAATTCTCTGATGGAACACGCACACAAGCATTGAGAAGGAAAATTGGAATAGCATGGTCATGAGAACGTTACATGATCAAAGATGGATGGCCCAGTTCAGTTATTCAAATAGATAAGACAGAGTGAATGAGAGGAACATAATTATTCCGAAACGAGTGGGCCTTGTCGAGTAACCCAGGCAATTATAACGTATATAAAGAAAGGATCGGGGACACCAGTGGCTCAGTGCCGAAGGATTCAAAGACGAGGAAGAAGGATTACGTGAACGACGAAATATGTTAAGAATCAGAGTTCACCATGAACAGACGCTGCAAACAACTAGATCATTTGCGATTGGGGTCGATGGACACCTTTCGTAGAAACAGGGCTGAAATTGCGTGACGAAATGGGGTTGAACAAACAAATTATCATGTGGGTGTGGAAGCGGAGGAGCGGTGGCCGATGTGGAAACTGGCGGTCAAAGTGTATGGAGAGCAAAAGAACCGTTTGACAAAGACAACAATTGGAACAGATAGCATGAGCAGCGGACTTAACCAGTTGAAGTGGGTTTCTTGACATGGTCAACTGCATTTACATGTCCATTTTCAGTAAATCTTTACACCAAGACCATTCCACCGCTGTTTCTTTGTTGTAGTCAGCGCACAGGCAAGAACGCATGCACGTTTAGAAAACATTCGAGCTCGGCTAATAAACGTGTCTTCTATTAGATCTCGCAGAGAAATACCAACGTAGTACCTTTTATCGAACGAAGAAGACGCAAGTTGGTTGACAGATGTGAAGGTGTATTCTGTATATAGTGACACCGAATCAGTACCAATACGAGAAATACACCGGGTGAAAATGAAAGCGAATCGTGAGCGCGTACAATCGGCGAAGGACCGAAAGTGAAAAGTCATTCAAAATGCGGTCGAAAGAAACCTCGGAAAAGTCAGTCCAGTTACAAGTACACAACCGAACAAGACAGCTGGGTCGATATCCAAGGTCAGAAAAGACCGTAGAGAAAATGGGTCCAAAATGGTGTCCAGAAAACGGTCATTTTCTCAGAACGATGGAGGTCATTACACATGCATCCAAAAATACACACACCGCAGCTATCGCGAAAGGAAACTAAAAAACCCAAACGATAAAAATTGAATAATAACTGGACGTAATAATAGCGAAATAGGCACTCAATTCTTTGTGGCCCTTAAAACGACCAAGATGTCGTCGTCTAGTTCAGTGATGAACCGTGATACCTTTCTCCGGTGAATAAGTGTTTGGTATGCTTACTGGACTAAGTCACTCTGAATGCCCGATTAGCGACGGCGCAAAGCTTGATCTCGCAAAAAAGTCGAGCAGTTGGCCATCTGACGGACTCTTGCTCCTAAGATGATACTACTTGGCGAGATTGCTACTCATCATCATGTGAAGCCACAGTGGATTATGTCAAGCCATTCGATGATGCAACTGCCTCTCCTTTCTGCCTATGAAGTGCACATATTTCTTATGTCTGCACGCATGCACGACATACTCGCACACATCACACGTGTGTTTTTGGTGTCTGTGTGTGTGTGTGCACCACATGTGTGGTGTGGAAACTGTCCACTAGTAGAAGTAAACTCAGCTCAAAATGGATAAAAAGATTAATTATTGGTTGACGTCATTGTCGATTCTCATCTGATTGAATTCATCATCACAGCCCCGACTACAAATACTAGCTGCTCTGAATACACCATAGAATGAGAAACAAAATATTGTATGATATATGATGACATTCAGTGGGACACTCAAGTGTTGGTAGTCAAGCTGACTGGGCCAGTTGTCCTTATTTCAGAGAACGTTCGATGCAATAGAAGTCTTTGAACACCCAAGTCCAGAATAGTGGAGTGAATGGTATATAATCCAGGAGAAGAACATGCACTCACTTCATGGAAACCACCCTAGCATAATCCATGGTATTTTCACGGAACAAAAGTTGTTTGTATAAACATGGTAACGCTGCGGTTGAAGTGAAAGTAAATTCGGTTTGCAGCCCTGGCATCCAGCCGTCTGGACCAGACTCTATCATACCTAATCTTCATTAGTACCCCATATAATTAGAAGTAACGCCACCTATGAACTCTTCTTCTAAGGTTAGTAGGGAGCGTACAGCCATTATTTGACAGAGAATATCAGTCAATTTCACCAGTTCGCTTCTCTGAAATCCAATTTTCGCGCACACTTTTCTGGCTGACTTTATTATTTACTTTGTGGTATTTGCTTCATTTACCTACTGATAAGGTTGTGAGTAGCAAGTTGAGAGATTCATTTCCCCTAAGAAGTCTCCACTACCATTGTTCTAAGAATGGCGAAACGACTGTACAGTGCTGCAATGGTTTTCAATGAGAGTTTAAAGGTTCACATTTCAAGGTATATCACATTCTACAGATCTATTCTTCGAATATTCAAATACCTATAGATCTGTATACTGTTTGCACCTTCCAGTCTCCTTCATTACGACGCACCCATAGCCAATTTAAAAAGAGTCTGTTGCAGAATCGAACGATCCTACGGAGTAGGCTGGCTAATTTACGGCAGCCCGAAAGAAGAACAAAACAGCGGACACAAAAAATCACCTAACTCACTGCAAACTTTAGCAGTGGTTGTGATTTCGAATACTTCAAATTTCACGGTTAACGTACTTCGGTGATTTCTAGAGTTTACTAATGGTACTGAGAGACAGAGTGATGCAGATTATGTAGAATCCTCTTGCATCTAACGCCCACAAAAGTTCACACCGAGAGCCGGAATCGAAAGGTCAACCTTCAGAATACTGGAAGATTGCTGTAACAGCCTACCTTTGGCTGTACAGTAAAAAACGGATACAAATAAAGCGAATGAATATCCATTGATGAAATAACTCTATACCGAGGATACACAGAAGTTGCTTTGGTTTTGGAAAAAACAAGACAAGAGACATGTGCTCCGGGGAATTCCTTCATTTGATCTCGTGGGTCGCAAAAGCATAAAAAACACTGTAAACAAGAAGAGAATTGCTAAAAAATGTAGCATTATTTGATACAAGTGTATTTATGTTTGTCTCTTTGTTTGTTTGTCTGTTTGTTCAGGGTGTCGAAATCTGTGTGCTTTGCGCTTACATGATCTCCGTGAAAATGGCAGTAGGCTTATCAATTTCTCCGGTTTTTCGCCGGTTGTGCATAACTAATACTCCTTTCGGGCACTCTAGGAGGCATCTTCCTACATGGTATTCCAGTAACGGTATAACAGGTCACCAAACTAACTACGTGTTCTTCCAGTTAGAATGGATCTCGCCAGTAGAAGAATGCAAATCGTACCGCAGCGTTGAGGCGGACAACAAGAGAGGATCAGATCACATGCGCGTACGTGCGAAACTTCGCCTTTGCCTAACGACCCAAATAGAGAAAACTCCCCCGAAGCGCCTCAACGAGGAACTGCTGAAGTCCCGGAGGAAAATGGAAGCTCTACCGGAGATTAAACTGCGGTTGTCAGTCGATGCACTTATTTCACACCACACGGCAAACTCGGTCGACCTGCTGTGGACAAAACTGATAGTAGCAGTGCATCAAGGCGCAGTAGACGAATTAGGAATCATGAAATACCGCTATAAACAAGGGATATCTGGCATACTATTCGTCCGCGTCTTGGCTAAAAGTGCCCATTCATCGGGCCGTCCTTGATATCAACCCCTCAGGCGCAAGAAAACCCACTCCGCAGAGACAGCTGGACTCATTTACTGGCATGAAATTGCCAATTGCCATTGTTTGTCATTTCATAAATCTATTTCACCTCACATTAACGGCGTCGAATAAAAGACTGTCCATTTACCTTATCTTGCGCCATTATGATGGCATACCCATCCCTGATATGGATGGTAAGATAACCTGATAGGTATATAATTTCAGCCAGCTTCTCATTCGTCTGCTAGACAAACCGATAAGTATCGACTCAACTTCAGATCCTCCATATAGATTCAACTATGATCCGTCGTCATTAGATGAGATAGCGAATGAGTTTGGCTGTTCAAAACCTGGCATTTCCCCCAAGGTGAAGAAGGAATCCCTGAGAAAACCTACAAGACATGTCTTCCGGTGGTCACCGAGCCATTCTGTACCATATTCTGCGTGATTTCGGAAACTGAAAAAGCTCAACCGATTAGAACATCTCAGTTCTGCTTCACTTCCCCTAAAAGTGAGAAAACGGTGTGAGGAAACTATTATAATATCAGTCTGCTAGACGTGATTGCAAAAGCGATGGTTCAGTTCGTGCTGAATCGTTCGCTGAATCAAGGCGTGCACGTAATCTGCTCGTTCGGGAAGGCCTGCCTCCAGGATTTGGGTAAGTTGGCTAAATATTCATTCTCCGGAGGATTTCCGAGAGCCGCTATAAATTTCCGCGCCCCACTGTCGAGCATAGTTGTTGAAGATAATGCTTGCAGATGACATCCCGTCCAAACTGGTCAGTCTGAGAAGGTTGCGTTCCGCTGGAACAAAAGCTTGTGTTCAAGTTTACGAGGAAGACTCATGTCCATTGGAACGGAATTCAGGAGTACGGCAAGGGTCCCCTTTATCTCTAGAGCTGTTGAACTCTGGTGTGGACTAGATAATGAAACGTGCAATGGACGGTTATCAGGGCACCCAGTTTTCCTCAGGCTGTAGCATTACGGACCTTGAATTTTCAGACGGCCCTGTGGTGCTCGGGGAGGACTTGATCACCTTGCAAAATGCCCTTGATCGGGTAAATAAATATGCTCCAGGGATTGGTCTTGAGATCAATGCCAGCAAAATCAATATGTTCGTAGTCCCCTTTAGTCATTCAAACCGAGCCCTATCACTGAATGGGCAGTCAATAGAGATTGTCTCGGATCTTGAGTATCTTCGCTTCACTAACCTGCCGCAAGGTAAAAAGGAAAGATGATGTCAAACGGCACATTGACGTGGCTCCATCCGTGTTTCTACGGCTCTAGAGCAGCCTCTGGAGAAGGAACGAGATTAGGCCTGCGACCAAGCTCAGGGTGTTTGGTGCCGCTGTTAGACTAGTCTAACTATATAATTACGAAAATTGGCCATCAGGAGCTGAAAATATCAGGTGACTTGCAGCTTCCAAACACTGATGCCTCAGATCTATTATAAAAGTAAGATAGGGCGACAGAATCTCGAATGAAAACATTTGCTATCGCTGACTCCTTGCCCATGTTTAAGTGCTGTTACAACTCCGCTGACTGCACTGGTCTAGTCACGTACTCCGTCAACCTGACCACGCCCAAACCAGCATAGTTCTGGCACCATCTCTATGCCCGGACTGCCGTCGCCGACAAGAAGGACAATTGAAAACCTGGCTGGATACCGTTTTCGAAAACGTAAACCAACTTGGCTTCGTAGGCTGTAAGGCATTTGCAAATGAAAATCAAGTTGGATTGACTTATCCAAGGTCCTTATTGCTAACGGTCCGGCATAGACAGCCGCTGTCAGAGACTTTCACGAGGCCAACTTGTCCTTCCCAAGGAGCCACCATCAGTAAAGTGAAAAGTTAGGTGAATACGTGGTCGGCTAGAGCCGTGGTAGGATTATGGGCAAAATTCAAACGTTTCTGAACGCGCAACGTACGGCTGAAAGGTAAAACGTCTAGTATTTTTAGGCTTTGTGGATCATAGTGACGTAGGATTACGGAGAAAGCGTTGTTCGGTATGATATTGTGCCCACTATCAACCAAGTGGCAAGCAATTGGCAAAGTGGGTCTACATATCGTAGTCAACACTTGGGAACAAGGGTGACACGTCGCGTCCTTTACATACTTGGTTATATGCTCAACCATTCTTGTGCCTAGCATTTTTTCGGTTCCTTCGTTATATGCTTTCTCACAACTGTAACAGAAGGTGTAAATGCAATAAGATGTAGGGTCAGCAACGATGCAGTCCTTGAAATGAGCTGTGGGAAGGCGACGAGTGGCTGACCGTGGTCATAATGTTGCGGCACAATAAGTTCTCCGTGGCGCACTCTGAATATACTGTGCATTAAGATGCGTTGATCTGTCCCCTATATTAGGAAGAATGATGCCGAAGAACATTTTGGTCACAGTTTTCAGGGATGCAGATGCTATGCTGTTTTGTCTGCTGTGGGAACTAATAAGGGAGTCTGGATTACCAGTAGCGCGCAAAGTGGCGAAAAGCTTTCCTATCTCAGTTGTGTTAGTAACCTCAGTACATATCCTGCCAGCCCTGAAGAATGAGGTTCTAAGTTGTACTCGTTTATGTTCGATACCGGAGAGAAACTACTGGAGTGGTGGTATTGTCCGGACCATGTTTCATTGCGATTCATGGAAGGCTGGATAGAATCATCCGGTCATCATACTATCAACACATCTAAAAAGGTCACAAGTGAATTTTAAGTTCGGATAGGCCTCACGCTACGGAGAACCTCTTCAGCCGCAACATTATGGCCACTATCAGCCACTCGTCGCCTCCCCACACCTCAATTCAGGAACTGCATCGCTGCTAACCCTACATCTTATTGCATTTACACCTTCTGTTACAGTTGTGAGAAAGCATATAGCGAAGGAACCGAAAAAATGCTAGGCACAAGAATGGTTGAGCATATAACCAGGTATGTAAAGGACGCGACGTGTCACCCTTGTTCCCAAGTGTTGAATGCGACACGTTGACCTCTGCAGCCAGTTTGGTTTCGTTTTAATCATTATTCGTTGATAGTGTACGTTTCAAACGATTGAGGAGCAGTTGGATTCGATGCTCATGACATTCCTCGATAGAGACAAATGGAATATTAGTTCACTCCGGCAAGAGTAACTGCAAAATCGTCCCTGTTACAACACCGATTGTGATTGTACGCTACTTATCAACCGAAATATCATCAAATATGCCTCGTATTGATTAAAACTTCACTCTAATTTTGCCGTTCTGAGATTCAGTTGAACTATTGCGAGAGGCAAATCAGGGCTGTCTTCGGTTTTGGACTGCTGCGTGATCACTTTAACACGAGATCAAAGCATACCGTACGCTGAGAATGTAACCCAACTTGGAATTTTTGAACATGCCGACGGTATCCAATAAAAAAAACTTTGTGAAGGGAGAAGTTCGGACCAATTTAATCAGGCAGAAAAATAATTTATACACTTGAACAAACATACGTACGGGTGAACCAATTTCGTGGAATTCAAGTTAAGTAAAAAGAGCTCAGTTGTGAAAAGTAGCTGGAACAACCAAACGAAAAGAATACAGTTTTGAAATTTTGGAAAATATCCCAAAGGGATAAGTCCCACAAAATGATTTGCGCCCAGAAACCATATGATGAACGTTTCGTTCAGTTTTTCTTTTGGGAGTACGCTGACAGTGGCTCGATTATCGGACGGAGTTTGAGGATTCGGAGGTAGGATGGAACGGAAGTCTAAAACAAATAAAGGAGCAATTGGTTTTTTTTTTTTACCGAAGTTGTGCACGTGGAGAGTGCTTGGATGAAACCAAGATGGTTAGGAAACCCACCTAAGCGAACTTTTGACTACATGCTACTTGACGTTCATTGAACCAATCTGGTTTTGTTAAAACTATGAATAAGGAGCCCAAAGAGGATGAAAAGACGACATACATGTCCGTTCCGTGTGAAATCAGTGTTGGGATATGAGAATTTGTCTGGGTAGACTGAAATTAAGTGAGAAAGAAAGCAAACGATCTACAGCCAGCGACAACGGCCGACAGGTAGCCCCATCTGGCAATGGATCCCGGTTCAAAGGTCCCATAAACAATCCACAAAAAAGAGGAAGAATGTGAGAGAGGAAACTAGAAAATGTCATATTTATGGGTGCTTCCAAGGTTTATTGGAAAAAATACCTTCTCCGAGGCTCGTGAGAAAGAATGATCAATCCGTATCGGTAAGCTCATTGTTTGGTTTGGGTAGTTCGCAAAATGACTATGCTGGCGCCATTCATCTCGAGACAGCTTCGAAAAGGATAGTGAATGAAAAAGTAAGAAGGCGAGAAGTGACGAAATCACTAATACCTTGAGACGCAACCTGGTTTTAAGGCAGTCAGTGTGTAGCATCGGATGCCTGTTGGCATTGAATTTGATTGTGTGTTCAACAGTGAAGGAATCGAATGAACATAAAACAAATGAAGCGCGTGTGTGAGAGACCAGCTGAAGTAAAGTATTTGAGAAATAAGCCGACAAGAAATGTGAGATCCATCACATGAATTCGGTTATTTGCTTGGTCCACAATGGGGAGCAAATGAAACCCGAGCTTTGGTTTAGGTTTCTGAAATGAACAAAAAAAATGAAATTATAATTTGACTACTTATTACTTACGGTAGTAAGCCTTAACGTTTATCCTACATCAATTCGGTGAAATCTTCATGGTGCCGGGACGGGGTTTACGTTCGTAATGAAGTAAGTAGTTTGATATATCAAAAAGTGTTTTAAGGACCAAAGTGATGAGACTATATTACCGAGGAGATGGTCGATGGACATGTAAAAAATTTACGTAGTCTTTGTTTGTGTCAAGATGCATACAAATAAATCTTCAAAGATTGATTTGCAAACTTGGTCAGAATTAGTCCGTGATAAGTGAGCAGTGGTTAATCTTGTATTCAAGGGGCTAACTGAAGAGAGCTGAATGCCAATATATGCCAGGTATGGTTTATGTTGAGCCCCACGGTTAAGAGGAACTAAGCTCATATCATAAGCGGCCTAATCTATACATATCGAGAAGTGAAAACGATATAATATCGTGAATGGGGTGCATGACCTGGCTAATCCCTAGCTAAGCTTAAGATTACTCATTAACCAATGGTAAAAGAGTCCTTCTCATTACCATTTTACGAAGAAGGGATGAGATTTTTCCAGTGGCTCTACTCACGTACAAGAGAAAGGAACTCGAGAAATCTACGTCGTGCATCTGGCAAAGGACGGGTATATCATAAAGGGCACATGAAATAGCCGAACCATTTGAGTCTCATGATTAGCAGCACCTAGATTGGGGACAGTGGGAAATCACACCCCCGTTACGTGCATAACAATCGAAATGGTCGATCGCCGTTGAGAAAATACTTTTCATGGTATGTTCGTCATACTGTCCCAATACTGACGTTGTATCATCGGTCTGGCTTTGACGGGTGTGCTTGTGTGTACAAACCTGTCTGTCTCGCAGTGGACCGTGTGCATACCCTGCTAGTTAGTTGCACGTGACTCTCACGTGATGCTGTCCAAGTTGTCAGACTCGACGAACGTTGAAAGAATGGTGATGGGCTGAGCTTGACGGGATATTCGCCTCGGGGATTGGGGATAATGTTACGAATAATTAGGCAGGAAAAGCCGCAGCCTCTTGATGATCAAGATCTTTCTGCTGGTTTACTGATATGCTTATTTGTGTGTTAGGAATTGTTTGCGTATAGGCGACGAAACGACCAGTTTAAGTTGTGGTCAGTTTTCGTCCGAAAATTCTCGAAGCCGCTTGCCGAACCTCATAATAACTTGGCTTTCCTGTCCATTTAGAGAAGTGTGTGTGCGGGAAACAGGTACAGCAAGACGGACAGGTTAAACATAACACATGTTACGTATGTCCTCAGTTAACCCGGTATCACTATTATTCTACAGGTGCATAGTATTTCCCTACTTATTCTTATCAAAGCGTATGAATTACTCTAATCGAAAAAGCCGGAATTCCATTTTTGATCAGGTTAAAATATCTCAGACGGAGAAAAACCCTGTCAGCATGCATGAAGGGACAAATTATATTTGCAAGCTGAACCAAGCAGATTCATCAGAGAAAAATCTAAATTAAACAGCAGCACTTAGTTTCTCATAGTGTGGATTAACTATTTGAGCTGATGAGTAAACCACACGGAGCCGAGGCGAACCGAGTTTGTCAGTGTAGTCCAAGTAAAGTAAGGCTTGAAAGAATATATCTGAAGAGTAC
This sequence comes from Fasciola hepatica, assembly GCA_948099385.1. Classification (NCBI taxonomy): domain Eukaryota; kingdom Metazoa; phylum Platyhelminthes; class Trematoda; order Plagiorchiida; family Fasciolidae; genus Fasciola; species Fasciola hepatica. Next base: position 2,017,684 of record CANUEZ040000067.1, read on the forward strand.
CAACCGATGATGACATAGCTTCGTGAAAATTAATGCCACCAGAATAATGATCGCAAAACCTAATCGAAGAATATGGAAATGGGGATACAAAGGAAACACTTAAAACCAAGATAAATCAGTCGGACCCCAGAATCACTTTCTAATCCGATTAGTCCTCCTAGTCATAGTGAATATGAAAGTAGTCATGATCACCTTCATCACTTCATCACCAAAGCAAACATCAGCATCATGTTCATCATGGTCATGAACATCATAGTCATCACCGATGTCATAAACATCATCACGTTCATCACCAAATCAGTCATCATCCTCATAATAATAATGATAATAATAATAATAATAACAATAATAATAATCACCATCATCATGATCATCACAATCATCCTCATCCTCGTAATAACAACCATCATCATCATCTTCATCAACGTCATCATCGTCCGAATCATCATGATCATCGTCGTCGTCATCATCATGAAATTTTATCCATCATGCATTAGGAATTCTAAACAGAAATGCAAGCTCTACAAATATCAGTTTATTAGGCGGTATTCGCAGATGATGGTATAGACCGCATTCATAGCCGAAGTCAGCTTTGTGCAGTGTTCGAAGTGTCGCTATATTTGCACTTCACTTCTACTGTGTTTTTTGGATACACAAAATGCTATTGAGTAAGCTACAGTAAGCTGTGCACGCGTAGTTAGAAGTGGAAACATCGCCTTTTTTGGCGTCACTTCATCGAGAAACGGAAATATTCTCCAACCTAAACACACAGACACAAAGACTCTTTCCAGTCTTACCCCTAGATAAACAGCTGCACATGTTTACAATTCCGATCGAATCCCGACATCCCAGTCGGGTTGTTGGAAAGCATAGCAGCTTGAGCAATTGGCACCGTTGGGTCGCCCGAGCCAGTTTTGAGCAAAGGATTGTGTAAAAGCCATGAGTGTACTGTTGCGGCAGTCGGTCGGGAATTGGTGACCAGACCTAGGGGATCAGCCAACGCGGAGCTGGGGGCTTGGAGTAATCCAGTTGCCTGAGCCGAATAAATTGGAGCGAGACCGGCTGCCCCGGTAGCAGCCAGACATGTGGCTCCATTGGCCGATCCGTTCAAGGTGGCTGCACCCGGATGCGAGCCGAGTAGACCGCTTGGATAGGCCATGTATTGTGCCAAATCGGGTACTGGTGAATAAAGGGATCCAGATGGTGTGACACTGTTCATCGCGGCCACAGCTGCAGCAAGCTGTTGTTGTTGTTGTTGTTGCTGCTGCTGGCGGTAGTAGTCTGCACCATAAACGGTGCATCCGTATATACTATAACGGAATCAAGCACACAGAAAGTGTTTTGAACATTGGCACGATGCACGTTTTATTTCATCGGTTCATTCGGGTTTATAAGTTTATTGCACAACAATGTATATCATAGCGGAAACAACAATTTTTGCGGGAACAGTGAATTCTTACTGATGAAATCATGTTTTCCAGTTGAAGTAAATTTTGTGAAATCATCAGCTCGATATAAACGACGTTTTCATCACCGGGTGATTTGTGACCCCTACTGTCAATTCAGGCCTTTGGTATAAAATTGGCTGGAGAGTAGCACTCTGTCAAATCAATCGAGCTTGATCATTTTGAACAAAATGAAACTAAATGGTGAAAGCTCTGCATATATTGTCTACTTGTTTCCTACTCTAGTTCCAGTACTCGGTATCGTCCTGATAAGATTAGTAACAAAGAGACCATTCAGCATGTTCAGTACCACCACTATTACTACTACTACTACTACTACTACTACTACTACTACTACTACTACTACTACTACTACTACAACTACTACTACTACTACTACTACTACTACTACTACTACTACTACTACTACTACTACTACTACTACTACTACTGCTACTACTACTACTACTACTACTACTACTACTACTACTAATGCTGCTGCTATTACTACTACTACTAATACTACTTTCTCCGAATGAAAAATGTCCGACACTAATTACATGATCTAGTCGGAAATGGGATGAGGGCCATGTTTACCAAGAGAGGAATTAGAATCAGAAGTAACCGACTGCCAGTAACAGGTTTGTGCAAAACTGGTAATTCAATTTCATTCAGCAAATCTGTCTATTGGAAATATTTCCTCCCCATAATCTGTCCATGTCCGCAAAACTCCATTGCCGGGAAAGTGTCGAGGTAAATTTCTGTAATAAAATCCAGATTTTTAATGCTTTTATCCGTTTAGATTGTTGTAACGAGCATTCGTTTTTTCTGATATGATGTAACAGCATCATCCGGTTAGGTGCTTTTATTGCCTTTCATCGTTTCCACTTCAATCCAATCCCCATTGTCGGCCTGACTGATGGCTTGCTAATTTGCATCCACATTTTCAAGAGTTATGTCAACCGTACGAACTCTTGCTGAAAATTGGCTAACTATGAGAATGGCTACACAGTATCCACTCCCGGAATGATTAGTCGGTTTTTACTTTGTGACGCTTTCACACAGTCCATCACCATTCGTCGTTAAGCAATACGCTCTGTTAAGTTAAACATCAAGCGTCCAAAATGGTAAACCCCTTGCACAGAGGCTGGCACTGGAAGCAAACTTCACTGAAGTGACTTCATAAAGCGCACTCTATTAAACAAAAAAAACGCAGTTTCGAGAAAAACACGTGGGAGGATTTGATCTTTTGGTTCTGTCCGTATCATGTCAGAGCAAATTCGTGTCCATAACTGGGGCACATTCTGAACAATTTGGACTACGCGTTTCTAAGTCAATAAAAAAACGAATGTCGAAGTAGTGTACTACTATGGCATGCATCACGTCAAACTTGGATATTTCCAAATCTAAGAACAGATAGATCTAGATTTAGTAATTGACCTGCATCATTATTGTTCGATCCTTTGATTCTAAAATGTGTCACCGACGAAAAGTAACACAACCTTTCAAGCAGTGAACCGGGAAAGCTCGAACCGACCCGGATCAGTTACAAAAAGATCACGGGCCGAGTTATACTATGGTTACACAAGTTCAGGGACTAGATGTTATATCGTGAATTTGAACTGGTGAACGATGTGGTGTGTTGATCCACATGCGCGTTGGTATACTTGTGTGAACTCTCCTCTAGATTCCGGAATATGCACATTGTGACACCAGAACACGTTTTCAGAGACAAACAATTGTTTTCAATGATTCATTCTCAAGTCTTTACAAATCATATAGACCCCGACCCGTCTCCCCCACAAACTACGTTCAATCGGAATGACCCTTGACCATTTCAGCACAACCATCTCCTATATGATTTGTAAAGACTTGAGAATGAATCATTGAAAACAATTGTTTGTCTCTGAAAACGTGTTCTGATGAACTGTTCTCTGTCAGACTCTGCTCAGTTTATGGTTTGTATAGTATAGTATAGTATAGTATAGTATAGTATAGTATAGTATAGTATAGTATAGTATAGTATAGTGTAGTATATTATAGTATAGTATAGTATAGTATAGTATAGTATATTTCTTGACCGTGGTCAATACACATGCACAAGGCAAGATCATTACCATTAATTGGTCGGTTCAAATAGCTTATCGAGAGAACAATGGCTGCAATGCAAGAGGTACATAGACGCACATGATCATATACAAGTGAGATTGTTGCACCCAGATTACATAACAAGCGCAGGAAATCATTGGATCATCGACAATGACTGAATCACCAGGGCAATGATCCGACGAAGTTCTTGTCCCACATTGCTCAGCTTATAACCATAGGATGGGATCAGAAAAACACGATCAAGTAAAATGGGTCGTGTGGAAATTCCGTACTACTGAATTTAGTCCATCGGAGATGGGCAGCTTATTGGAGCACAGCGAAATATCGAAAAGGCAGGCCGAAACTGGATGCCTTGAAAATGTATTTAGGTCAAAAATGGTCAGTACGCACAATTCTTGAGTAATCGAAGTTTTAAATAATATGACTCTTCATGCAACATGAAGGTTCAATCTAAAACAGAAAACCACCATACAGACTTTTCATCCTTGTTAGGAGTCACCGGCAGTGCACTTTCACCGAGCCCCGACTGGGGCTCGAACCCGGGTGAACAATTGTGAGTGGAACACCTGACCACTTCGTTCCGGACTGGATATCAACAGTTTATTGAACATATATACACTACATTCTAGCTTTCCATGTGATTTCATCAAGATAAAACGAAGTATAATCTGTCGAGATAAAAACACTTCTTTACTCTTCCTACGCAAAAAAATCTGACATTGATTGCATTGGCAACTAAGGATACAAAAATAAGACTATACAGTTAAAATTAACGTTTAATTTCTCAGTAATTTGTGGACCAGTGAAGCTGGGTTGCCTGATCTAATTGGCATTACATTGCGTATCGCCAACATATCTGGGCGGTGGTTACGTAACATAGGTCTCGGCGACGAAGCTGGGTCAACTTTGTTTTCAGTGTGTTTAATTGCCAATGCAGGCTTGAAAATAGACGCCCCCGGATTTCGGTACAGATACCCATCGGATGTTCCTTGCGTCACAGGTTCCATCAGTTATATGGAGGTGTAATCTAACGTCTTTGTAATAGCCTTCGTTTCGTCGTCACCATCGTCGTCGTACAGCGTTAAACAGTAGGACAAGCCCCACTGACCACTGTCTTTCTCGCCAAGTTGCACGTAGAATTACAAAGTTTGAGTATACAAGATGGATAGGGAGTGGACTCACAAGGATGAGAAAAGGAAAGAGGGCTTCAATAGCCAACACACGGAAAACACAGTCTAAACGTAGAAACGCACATTGATCAGTCATTATGATTCAACAGAAAACGACAACACGATCACCACTGTTTACGGGTCGCTGCCATATCCTTCAGTGTCTCCAACCAACTGGTTGATGGATCTTTTGAACCCTAACCACGAAGACGTGAGGCACCCACTTTTCCTAAGTTCGCTGTACACTTTCTCATTTTTCGTTGCCAAGTCATCTGTTGACCTCCACGTGCTTTCTTCCACCTCTGAGGAGGAACGGAAAATAAGGCACGGTATGGTAGGTGTGAGTCTGCCATACGTAACACGGGACCTTACCAACGAACTCTACTAAGCTGGATACTCTGTGACAAAACGCTCACTGAATTAGTACCCAATGCTCGCTTTCTAACCTCAACATTGCTCACTCGGCTATTCCACCCAGCCTTAGCGATACTACGCAAATATCGGTGGTCGAAAGCCTCAAAACGGCGAATATCTTCCACACGCTGACCCTAAGTCTCGCAACTATACAACAAAACTGAACACACTGTGGCACAGTATACACAACCTTTCAACTTCAGTGAGATATCAGGTCGGCACCACAAATGCTTCAGTCCAGCGTACATCGTACGAGCCATCGACATACGCGTGTTTACTTCTACCACAGTGGTCCCATTCGTCGTTACGCTGCTGGGGGGACAACGGAAGCGGTCCGCAGTTGTCAGCACTTCTCCATCGAGCATCAAGCTCGGAGTCGTTGACGTTCAGTCTTGTAACATCACTTTACACTTTGAAGGTGCAAATGCATGCCGAATGGAGCTACAGCTTTTGCGAGTCTATCTAGTGCACGTTGAGCATGTTCCATGCATTCGAACAAGCAGACAACGTCGTCTGCGTAGTCCAGGTCTCACAGCTTCTCACTTTCCCTAGTTCGACGCCCACATCCTGAAGATCTCGCAAGGCTTTGTCCATTATTTCGTTCATGACGGAATTGAACAGGAATGGAGACATGGAACATCCTTGTCGGACACCACCGGTCGTTTCGAACCGATCGGATAGTTCATCGTAAACCCTTACGCAGCCAGAAGTATCAGAGTACTACGACCTCAGTAGATTTACGAACTTCTGGGGCGTAACTTTTCTGTGAAGAGCACTGAATAGCGCAGTCCGCGCACCTTTCAAGTCGAGGAAAACCATTATTGTCGGTCGACGGAGTGTGTGACGCACCTCCAGTAATTGAAGAAGAGTAAAAGTATGTTCCATGCATCCTCGACCTGGGCGGATTCCAGCCTGTTGTTCGCAGGCTTTCCTCTCGCGAGCCGGTGTGAGACGATGCGGCAAAATCGAAGCTAATATCTTGATGACTATCGGAATTAGGCCAGTCCCACGATGGTTAATACAGTCGCTGCATATTCCGTTCTACAAGATAAGTTTAATCTCCGAAAGACGCGAAGGATTTTCAGCAGAATAGCTAACCGGCCCGCCTAGTTGATAAGATGATGCAGATAGAGCGGAAAACTCCAAGAGAGTCCATGGCGAAAAGGGAGCCAGTATATGTAACTTTGCCATTCAAAGGCGACGCTTTGGCAGACAGGACCCATAGAAGATTGTCAGGGGTCATCATCAGAACGTTTTACGCAGCTAATCTGCGGATGTTGTTCCAGTGCAGACCAGCGGTTGAAGGACAAAATACCCGATCCTGCAGCCTCATTCTGTGTGTACTCATTCACTCGTTCCTGTGGGATAATGTAAGTCGGCCGCACAACCAGGCGTTTGTCTGAACGCACCCGCGACACCACTCTACATGGTTGAACACTGGAGCAATTAAATCAGTCACTGTCTTTTCACACCAAGCTGAATCCAAGCGCACAGTAAACGTGTCCGAGGCTTTTCGTGGCCTGTATAAGATCCGGGGTCGACAATCAAGACAAGCAAAATGTCTCATTCTGGCCGTTGCTGAGGCAGTCGGCATCCGCTAAAACAACCCCCTCTGTGAGCCCAAAAACAGTTTTGGTGAGCTCTTATGCTGGCCTGGCCCTCCCTCCACGCTACAACAGGCCACAGACCAGATGAAATGATTAGGTCTGGATTACAGTGGTTGTCTATCCTTTTTAGATGTCACCCATATTCTCTATCACTTCGCATTTGTCCAGTTGGTCCACTACATAAATCGTCGTAATATACTGTGATGTAATGGTATGAGTATGAATCACTGAAAACAAGCTTGTTCGCCAATTTGTGTTCTCATGGATATAGTCAATGACTCATCCCGCAAAAGTGGGATACACCCCTCGTCCTCTTAGACTTCACAGAGCAAGGTCGTAAGTGATTTTATCGACTCTCCACCACCCACTTTGAAAAGAACTGGAGGAAGTCCGTTAGGACTGACCGTTTTCCCACGCTTTATCAATCGAAAACATGACTCCAATTCCACTTCCGATGGGGGCTCAAGTGATACTCCACACGGAGTCGCCATTATTGACACAAGAGTAACTACATTAGCACGCGTTCAACTAAACTGCTTGTTGAAGTATTCAGCCCAACGGTCCAGCCTTTGCTCTTTCCCATGAATGGGTTCTCCATTTCTATTGCACATCGTTTCACTGACCTGGGTGAGACGTCCAACGATGTCACGAATACTTTTGAACAGTCTTTGACTGTTACCTGAAGCAGCTTCTACTTCCATTTTTTCGGCTACCTTGACCCACCAATTTTTGCGATCATTCTTAAGGCTTTTCGTAACTTGCTTTTGTAGATTTCTTCGTATCTTAAGCATCTCTTTACAGTTTGAGAGCTGACGCTTTTGCTCCATTATACTCAACGACTCTTGCGAAATCCATTGTCTTTGATGGATATCGGATCTACAACCACAGGCGTAACCTGCCACCATATGCATCGCCTGTTGGATATGGACGCAGTGCTCATCTATATTACTGTTCTTCGTAGATCCTGGCTCATGTGCTAACCTCTGCTCATAACTAGTGCGAACTTCTGGATGACACATACGTTGCATGGCTAACTGAGTTTCGGTTTGCGTTGATGACCGTGGAGCTGGAGAGATAATCGCATTAAAACTAATGCATGGTCCGACTCTACGTACGTGGACCAGTAAGACCTGCAGTTCTGAACCGAACTGAGCCATAGGTAACTTACTGCGACATGATCAGTCTGGCGCAGAGTATCTGTAGATTCAGACTGTCATCCTGCAGTGCGACGCGAGCTGTGTCGGAAATTGGTGCTAGACAAGAACAATCGATTATCTGCACAAAACTGGAGAAGCCTATCTCCATTATCTGTACGCTCAGCGGGTAAAGCACAACGGCTACCTAAACAAGCTTCTGATGCACTTAGTTTGCCAACTTGTGCACTTAAGTCACCAGCCAGCACTACAATGTCAGAACCTTTGCTACTGCGAACAAGGGGGAGAGATCATTAGAGAACTCATCATTCTGCATGTCAGAGTTGGAGTCTGTTAGAGCGCAGGCCGAGACTACAAACAAATTTCGCTTAACGCAGCTATCCTTTCGAACTCCACCTTACCCCCTTAGTCTCACAGCACATAAACTTTTGTTAACCGGGATCCTAAAAGGTGAGCCTCGAACTTATCACTGAAGACTATTCCTGAACCATGTTGACCCGCAGCTCCAGCTACTTCGTCTCCTGAAGTGTGCGAGAAACATCTTGATGTAACACCAGGAACTGTTAGTTGAATCACACTGCTCGAATCCAGGATACTCGTTTCACTAACTCAGCAGAAATCAATCATCATAGAATCTATTGTGAGTGCAAGGCACGCCTGTTGACCAGCCTGTGTGAGAGTACGCACGTTAAACGAGCCGAGATTCAGAGGCTGAAGGGGTTTGATGAAATGTGAGTTATAAGACAGAGGATTATTCCAGTCACTATTTGACAATGAACCTTTTCGAGCATCTATCATGTCATCAGTGGGAGCACTATGGATGGATAAAGGGGGCAATGAAAAGTGGTTGGGGACAGCCAACAAAGGTTTCGTCCAGCCAATATAAGTGCCACCACAACTGCAGTAAAAAGTGGTACCCGACGTAAGAGACGAAATGTCCCCGGGGAGCTTCCAATGCAATGAATCTGGTCTTCTTGGTCTTGAATTTGGTCCTACAACTTTGTACATGATATGCCCGCACATTTTAGTAACTAATACAATAAATGTCAGACTGCTTCAAGTGATTGATTGAAGAGAATAAGTTGTCTTGCTAGATTTGTATTCTTTCAGATTTAGTGAGACAGATAAGGGGACCTGATGATTCAAATGTTGATGCTAATTCATTCATTGTGGACAGCATCTTCGCAAAGACCTAGTGAATATTACAACTTACTTTGGGTCAAGGAGTGTCGGATCGGCTGTGGCTGCACCGGTTGCCATACTCATGGTTGAGTTGGTCATTAGGGACAGGGGTGCGGTGGAAAACAGGCTGGCCGCATTCAAAGAAATAGGATTGAACGCCCCTCCAGCGGTGACTGTCACGCTGTTCGGATTGGAACGCATCGAATTACCGTTAACTGTTCCTGTAGTACCACCACCGTTACCACCACCTCCTCCCAGTAGAGCTGCAGCTGCCACAGCTGCCGCCGCGAACGCATTCAGTTGGGATTCGGGGCCGGATGAGCTGTTTCCGTGATGCATATTCAGGCTGGTGAAATCCATCGGATTCGCATGTGAATTGTTCACACTGGATAACTTCCCACTGACCGGAGTGGCCAAAAGACCTTGGGCTAGACGTTGCGCAGCCGCTGCATTTTGTTGTTGCTGTTGTTGCTGCTGATGGTGTACAGACAAACTCCCGTTGATTAGAGCAGTTAAAGGATCAGTACTTGCCACTGGGGCTCCAGCGTGGCCGAGTGCTAAGGGATAACCGAACAAATTGCTCATGTTTGAGGCTTGTAGTACGGATGTGGTGGCCGGATAACGACGGCGTCGCGTGTCGGGATTATGCTTGTCCGCAAATTTAGCCTCAACGGGTTCAGTGCATTCGGGTAGCATAATCGGATTAGTCCTGATAGAATCCAAAGCGGCCAACGCGTCTCGTTCATTTGCAAAGCGTACAAAACCAACTCCTGTATGCAAGAGAAAGATATATCACCTTAAGTGGCGAGTGGTGGACGAAAGCGACATTACAGTCACATCTTAATCAAGGTGAATCATTTGAACAAAAATGGAAAGATGAAATAATCAGGCACGAAATCCCTTGAGCGTCACAGTACCACCGGCAAGCCGATTTATGGGGACGCACAAAAAACGTTCTTTGACGGGGCAAAGCGCATTTCGTAGGAAAGTTTCATAGGTTCAGATTAATACTAAGTTCTTGGGAAATAGTTAGGGGATGTCCTATGTGGGAATGGACAGATGCCTAGGCAACGGGTTTCCAGTATCTGCAATCAGTGAAAGGTGATTGTACGATAATAATGTGGTAACTGGAGACCATCCAGATTAAGTCATTCTGGATACCCTAGTGGTAAGGCATACCACAAAATCATGTGCACCAGACTTGAGTCCAAATTGGGACTCTGTCCCGAATGAAAATCCCGATACAACCGGTCATATATATTCACCTCTACGATTTCTGATCCTAAGTGGAAACATAAAATCTGTTTCATCGAAGTGAAGACAAAGGAAAGAAAACGAAAATTTTCTGACCTGGCATATAGCCATTCCTACTTCTATTTAAATGGCGAGTGAGGACATCTTGCTGATATAATACATAACTGATGTCATATAAGTGCAATTATTGTTAGTGTGCTACTATATACTATAATATTATGCTTCATGTTATTTGGCATGGCTACTTCCGGCGAAACTTGACAAAATTCATCCAGAACTAAAGAACCTTTTCACTTTTCAGATGCGTGTGCATTTGCGCGTAAGAAACACGACCCAAATGATTTACCACAATTTCGAGTGACATGCGCAAATAAATGCGGCGTGAGATAAATTGCGCTACGAAATTCATTGACCAGACTATCCTTCACACGGTGTATGAACTGGAAAAGAGTTTGTGCTCATGAGCGTAGGCAGCCATGTTTACCGGATTCCCATCCTCTTGGTGGACAGCACAAAGAAAAAACCATGCGTAGCAAAAGACCAACGGAAATCGAAACCAGTGCACCATGCATCTGGTTTCACGGAGGCTGCAGACAGCCCGTTGTACTGATTAATCATGTTGTGCGTTTCCATCTGCGTGAGTTCAGACAGTTCATATTCAGAACATGTGAAACAGCCTGTGTTATCGAACACTCAGTTCCCCATCTTTTATTCAATCTTTGTCTACTTTCGCCAATCACCTCTGTTTCTTTCCATTTCTGAGTAAAACATGGTGAGAAAGGTAGTGGTCAACAGGGCCCGTCCAGCTATTTGACGTTGTACGATAATGATGATGACACGGGGTCAGCAAACTGTCTACTCTGCACATGTTTGGGATCATCCAAATCCGGAGCGTGAGGGGTTCTTATGGTCGAACGATTCGGGGTATATCTCTTTAAAACGGAGAAATAAATGACCACTCTCGGTCAGGTGAGCACGGTGATTTTTTGCGAACCCGCGTGAAAAGCAGCATATACACTATAAAGACATGCATGCTAGCATAGGGCGTCAAAGTGGACACCATTATTTGCCCAGTTTACCAAGTATTGCTATCAGTTACGAATCTCCGGCCACCCGTCAAAATACAAGAAGACTTGTGCAAGGATTTCGTTTGCTTTGTTAGGGAGCATCAGCAGAGATGTGTGTGTGTGTGTGCACTTTTACCTTTGATCTCATGAGAAAGTTCAATTTACCATTTATAAATGTTCACCTTGGCTGCAGTATGCACTAGTGAAGATGCAGCGAAATGGCCCGGAATACATCGTGCAGTCTAATGCTATTGACTTCTATGTTCAAAATTGTGTCGGGAAAGCTATGTTTTCGATGGGTATTCTTTCCTTTTTTCTGTCATTATATAGGTCCGTTTCACTACAGTATTTTTTCCGGATAGATGGGGGGAATATGTGCTATTTAGAGTTTTGATCATCGCCAAATCGGCCCAATAGGGGACCGAAATGCGGTTTTCCGGTTACTGAGTGGTACATATTTACTCAATAGGTTAAACGGGTCACACACACACACACACCGAACCGCCCTACACTATCGAATTATTCAGAACGAAAGTAACACGGCCAGCTAGTTGCAAGCATGTCTTTTACTCTTGCCAATCACAGATGTAAAATGGATAAAGCGAGTAAGATAACCGGCGTAGTACTTACTTTTAGTGAACTGCACTGGTGAATATTTATTGAAAGCGGATGTGGAAAATCGCCTAGTCATGTCGAGAAACTCATTTGAGCTGATCTAGTCTACATCCCATGATATTTATCAAAGATAATGTCTTTACCAAACAGTGCGTTTGCTTTCCGTGCACTTTGACCACCAGTTTCCGCACGGACCAGCACTCCTCAGCTTCCATACCCACGTGATAATTTATTTGTTAAACTCCATTGGGTTACACAAGTTTAGTCTTGTTATTACGACAGGTGTCGATCGACATTACCTGTAATTGTGTTTTGGAAAAGCCACTGGCATTTTTAACATGGAAAAGTCGAAGTCTGCGAGCCGGAATCGAACCAGTGACTCGCCACGTATCGGACAAATTCTCTGGTCTAATTGATGATCTTTTCTGCCCACGGTGAACTCTGGTTCTAAGCAGATTTCGTCCCTCACGTAATCCTTCTTCCCCGGTTTAGAAACTCTAGACACTGAGCCACTGTTATCCAAGACCCGTTCGGTTATTATGTCATAATTGCCTGGGTTCCTTGACAAGGACCACAAGTTTGGACATAATTACCTTTCCCCTTCTATTCCCCTCATGTATTTGACTGACTGAATTCGACCATTTCTCTGTGAAAATGCAACGTTCTCATAGCCATGCTACTCCGTTTGGTCTTCGAGACCCTTGTGTGTGTGTGTTTTCCGTCAAAAAACTACTTCTGTTTTTACCACTAATTAGTTAAACTGATTTCCATAAATATGGACCTTCTTCGTAAACCACTTGATTCACTCATGCATTGCCGCATCGAGCGAATATCCTCTCCATTGTTTCCCGGACGTTTTGAAGTCTTTGTTGACTATCGTGATTCTGTAGTCGGTCTGCGCATAACTTGAGTTACGTTATTGTAATTGTTTGGTAATTCGTTCTACAATACACCTAATGAAACGAGCCTATGTTCTCCGTATTGGAGCTTAGGGTTTGTTTATCCGCGGGTCACTAAATTACGGGACGATAATCCTCTACAGTACTTCACAGTGAAAATTTTTTATTGTACCATATATAAACTGGAATGTTGTACGTTCGTGATCAACAAGATTATACAAAAAGCTTGCATCTCGCAAAACACGTCTGCTTTCTGTACTGATGGATAGGACAAATGTCAGTTACTGGATTCGGATGTGAACTGCTCCTCAGTGAAACAACAGAGGACTTTCATGATTAACTTCATGGGACCAACAAACTTTGAATTCCAGCTGTAACTCTGTGAACACGCGTCGTGAATGTTCCTTGATGAGCCCGACGAAGCATCTGCGTGGCTGTTTCCTGGTAAGTACATCTTTAATAGTACACGAAGAAAACGAGATTGGAGGACAACTGAGAGTTTTACCAATGATGTTTTTGGAACATGACATTGTTCAGACTTTGTCTTGATATTTCTGTATCTGACTCACACCCGACAAGAACGTGATTGACTCATCAGAGATGCGTAAGAGATTGGGATTCTGATATACCCAGTCGTCAGTTTTAGACCAAAACAAAATGAACTTCAACCACCAGAGTTTAACGGGCGTGATAATTACAATTATCTCTTTGGGGGAATGAAAATACTTGTGCCGTTCACTGGGTGCGTTTGGGCAGACTGTTCACTTAAAAAAGCAATTTCAGCTGTGGTTGGAAAGATTCGTGGTGAAATAAACTTTCCTCAAACTAATTGCATCCCCGACGGCTATTTTCATCATGCTCTCCAGGTCACAGACACAGACACACAACCCGCACACAATAACACATACAAATGCACCCTAGCGAGAGCAGAATAGCATTGGGTACGGTGAAGTAAGCTGGGCACAATGTGTGGTATGATATTTTTAATAGCCGTTCAACTAAAATGCTTCTGATTGACATTCCTAAAAGCAACTAATTCCGTTTCTCTTGTGTAATTTTGCACATCTATACAGAGTGATTTGTTGCTGTCCCGGGTGCCCATATAGCGTGTATGCCTGTGTCTGTGTATATATTTGTACTGGTTGATGGTATGAAAGCTTGTGTGTTTGTATGATAGGAATAATAAAACTTGCAGGCAGATACCTGTCAAAAGCTCACTTAAGGTCCGAAGTGCTTCCCAACCAGTTCAACAGGTATACAGATGAACGGAAAACAAACAACACACACAAACAAACACATGCACACATGCGAATACACACAGGTACGCATACAAATAGACATTCTCTGAAAAAGTCATCACAATTAGGACCATTTCAGGGAGTACATACGGAAGTGGAAATAAGGAATCAGAAAGTGCAAATCAACACAAAGCGACGGATCTACATACGGATTGATTTCGTTCATTCTGTCCTCCACCACTCTTGTCCGGCAGCTCATACCTTCCCGGGAAACCCATAGCCTGGACTTCGAAGAGAAGAGGATAATCATCGGATGGTATGATTTGTTAGGAAGTGACTGAGCCGACGAATGAGTGGGCAGGCTTATTTTTAATTCTGCATTGCAAATACCGGAAGTGACTCTAGAATGTTGATTGCACTTCACTTGCAGTTAGTGTGATTTCATCGACTCACTGTTCCACAAGCACTGAACAGCTCGGACGAATGCCTTACCTCTTTCAGACACGCAGTTGCCAACTCGCATACATACTCATGTACATTCACGCAGACACTCTGAAGTTGCCCACGCTACAAAGTGGGGATTCTCCCTGAGCTCAGTTATCGTTTCTGACTATTGATGAGTGACACAGTAGAGCTGAAGTGGATAAGAAGTATGCGAAACAGTGAATCAGCAGTGGAAAAGAACACGCCAGTGCTCGGTGGAGTTGTTCAACGGACTTACTGACCAAGTTAACGTGCAGTGAAATAATATCAGTTTAATTGATGAAAGTCCATTTGGTTTCATGGATCTGCTATCCGGCAAAAGTGGAAATGATTTTTACATATTACTTTATCATTATCCCATTGAAAACCACGGAAACACGGATGATTTCTAACAAGGACAAAGCAACTGTACAATACTTCTATGGTTTCAGGGGTTTGAACTTTCACATTGCTTGATGATTTATATGATATAAAATTATATTGTCCTAATACCCATACTTTTATAGTAACCATGCTCTGTAGCTTGTTTAATGGAGTACCTTCGTTGCACTTAGGCTCTTAAAGAGAAGCCGCCCATCATGGGAGTCACTCGCTCCGCTAACATTCAAAGCTAATGTCGGAAGGGCGCACGTCGTATGGTGTATAAGTTTGATAAACCGTTGTGAGCCAGCCCAGATAGCCTTGTGGTTAGTCGTTGGACTCACAACCTTTAGCCCTGGGTTCGAGCCTCAGTGGGGGCTCAGTGGATGTGCACTACTGATGATTCCTATCAGCGATGAAATAGTGGTACAGAGCCTCCATGGTTTTCAGTGGGTTTGGCGTACACATTGCACGTACGATAGACTATAGCATGGGTTGCAGTCTATCTTTAATCCATGTGTACCCAGTTTTGACGACTTATCACGCTTTATCACACTGAATTTAACGAGAGTCTGCGACAGATTCAGCATCACAGTTATTATGAGTCCATGGTGACACAGAGTTTGCCCGACTAAATCCTAGTGCTCATGAAACATGGCACTGAAGATGTATTCGTTCGTGCTACAATGTCTTCTACTTCCTTCCTGTCGTTAAAAGACATTTTGAATTCCCCTTCCGTTTTTATATCAATCAATAAACCTCAGTTTTGTTGTCTTATCACGCCATCATTACTCCCATTGCACGTCTGCCTCATTCGCACTGGACGCCGCGTAGTTGAAATTTGGATGGTGCCACGGTAATAACCAGTTCGAGGATGAAAAGTACACAGAACGTCACATATAAATCTGTCTCTCCAGAAGGTGCTGCAACAAAAGTTCGAGAAACCGAACACCGCGCTTGATGTGTTATCTCAGTTCCATTTTTTTGAATGGCCTCGGTCCCTGAACTGTGTTGACTTTGACCCCGTTCACACGTTGCCTAACCGCGCATGTCTTCTCTCTGGCGTAAGCCGGGTAGTAGCAATGATTCAGGATGGCCCGTCAATTTACATCAGGTTAAAAATTCTCATCTTCGTAAGCACTGGAACATGTTCGGATCGCTAATTTCTGAACTCATTTTGCCCGCCCCTTTTTCCCGCCAATAAAGCAGCGCATCGGTCGTTTCAAACAGCCATACTGCTTTCGGTGCCTGATTCTGACGTACGTGGCTGATGCAAACAGTCGTAATTCTAATCGTTTCGATCAGCCCCATCATTGGTCCTTTAGTCACAAAGTCAATACGATGGCAGCAATTGGTGTTAAGTTGCCGACTGTGTTTTCTGTACGTTTCACTGTCATTGTGTAGTTCGAAGCAAACAGTCGACTAAGGGTTTCCTTCTCGCACAATTTTGTGCTGAATGTCACACGCATTACTAACCATTTAGATTGATCTTGCTGACAACCACAATTGTGATTTTGGATCATCCGTGAATGTACGGAGGAGGAGGAGGGGGGGGGGGCTGTTGAAGAACCATCAATTGAAGATAGAGAAAAGACAGGCTTGGTACGACTAAAGGCTAACAAACCAATCACCTATTTACGACTGATGATTTCACTTGACTCTACTTGGTATTCAGTTGAACTTTATACGTCCTCATTTAAGCATGAGATGGTTCATTGCACAACTAGCTAGTACTGACGTCACTTCAGATCGACTACATTCATGCCCCGAGCTACAGATCATACCACATCCGTCACAAAATTTGTTGACTGTCTTAAGCTGATCCTTGGTCTGATCATGTCAGCAATAACCGGTAATGTTTCAGCTTCAGTTTAGTCAACCCGTAACCTCGCATTTCTGTGCTTTGGTCGAGGTTGTTATCCTCCAGCATTGTCGTGTAAAGAGCTAAACATTTTAAAAATGATCCATGAATCAAAGTAATAAGTGAAAATCATGGAGACAGGAATCGGGTGTAACTAAGTCACTGGCCGCTACACCTATCAATACCATTTATTGTCTTCACCCATTTGGTAGGCAGGTTGAGTGGACCCTAACCTGGAAGTCTAACACATTCTACTTGGCCAAGTCCACTGGTCAGTGTTTTCACATCTTTTTACCATGTCATGGAATGACCATCTCGATCTACCTTCTAACCACTGCCTGTACCAGAATACAGCGTACTCCGAGGAAGCCTATCGGCGGGCATGCGTAACACTTGTCTCAGCCATCTTAAACGGCTTAAACTCAAAACTTGATCCAGAGACTGACCTCCAGTTCCCAACACTCTACGTCCAACTTCAGCATGGCTGATACGGTATTTCGGGTGGTCAGCATCATTCGTTTTGTTTACCAATCCGTTAGGGTCCTGTTCATAGCTTGCAACTCATCCAGTTTTCTTTTTATATGAACAGATTTTTCCGAAGATTGTTGTTTGATAAAATTGTCGGGAAAGCTCATAACTCAGACGCTCAATGATGCCTTGAAAATGATTAAAGAAAAACAATATTCGTCGTAAAACTCTAAGCGCTTTTAGAAAGATCATTGATTGAAAATTCTCATTTGGATGTAATATGCGATCCACAATCGGCACTAAACTAGTTGAGTGTGAACGTAATCAAATTCGGCGGTGAAATACGAACAAGTGCAAGACAAATTTTCCTAATTTTAGACAATCGAAAAAAATTAGACATCTTCCACAGGCTAATAATGAAAAAGTATTTTAAATCGTATTTGATTTCTCGATTTCGAATTTGTAAACTTTCCTAAATCTAGAAGAACGTTTGTACTTTCCGTCTGACTTTGGATATGATGAAAACGAACAGCCAGTTTTGCGATTGGTCGATAAATTCCATTTTTAGTATGTATGGTTGACACGAGGAGCCTGAATCTTACGTAATGGAAAATTTACTTGTACTTCTCACATCGAAAAGTCGAAAGCCGCGAGCCGGAATCGAACCGGTGATGTAGAAAACGCAAGTGAATTCCCAATTACATAAAATTCCATTTTGTTCAGCTAAGCCAACTTTCGTTCCTTCAGCACACCCACCCCGAGCAATCCCTCATGATGGTATGATACGGTACCGTCTTGTATTCGTGTTAGGATGGTGCACGCTTTGATGGCCTTCCAAAAATTAGCAAACAAAATTGTCCACTAAGGTCATTCTTGCTGATGAATGGTTTCCCGTACCACGCAGTCACACGATGACTTACACTTAAACTGGAGCTTGTACGGAACCGAGCAATCAAAAGCCATGCACAAGACACTTTCGGGTTTATGGAAGCAGTCACAAATGTCAATGTGAATAGCAAAGTATGGTTTTCGTTTGACGTCGATTCATTTTTCACCAGTATTCAACTTTCGGTGACAGTTGACTATATTTGTAGCTATTTAAAGTGGGAAAGCGATAACTCGCAGCAAACATTGCACACGCTTTAAAAAATCTAATTTATAGATGCATGTTAAATTCGCGTGCGTCGAATGTTATAGTAAAGGTTGTTTCGGTCATGGGGTCGAATAAAGCCCCCATGCTTGCGGGCACTGGCACGGCAAATTTGGTACAAAAGGACCTGAATGAAGAAATGTCTTAATTGGATATCTATTGCCGTTACGAGGATGATGCATTCGCAGTGTGTAGAGAATTGACACATTATGAAAAGCTACTGACCAGATTCAACCAGGGACACAAATTTATGCACTTTTTACTTTGGATGGGAGAAACGGAAGAGCCAAATTACTTGATTTTGAATGAAACAATAAAAACCCTGATTTGCTCAATAAACAATACATTAGGGAAAAGCCGCTGAAGCGTGAAGGCTACCCTGTCCCAAGAAGGAATCAGTTACCACTCATCTGTTCGTAAATGATGGCTGTCAAGAACTCTTTCAGAAACGAACTCCAGAGGCCTTTGAAACTACCTTCAATGCCACCGAAATGACTGTCACATTCAGTGCCCCTCCTCAACCGTCCAAGAGCGACTTGCTCACCTCAATGAACATTGTACACCGAAAAATCCTGTTGGGAGGCAAACGCAATGCGTGTCCTAACCATCTTAGCTTTATGAGCTTCAGTGCTTCATCTGATGATTTGGTTCATGTACCTAAGACTATGCTGAACCTCAGAATTGCTGATACGGTATTCCCAGCATAGTCGGGCAATGCTAGGAAGACATCGGTATTAAAATACCGACAGTCTTCTTATATCCTCCACCCACAGTGGCCATATTTCTGAACCATACGGAAACACGGGCCTGACGGCTGCAGTTTACGCTCGACCTTGATAGATAAAAGAATGTCTTGTTGACGTCACAGATGACTCAGATTGACAAAAGCCAAACGAACCTTCCACATACACAGAGACACCTTATCCGATATTCGAATTCCAGGTGAAATGCAGCGGCCCAGATAATAAAACTTATTTACTAAGTCTGCAATTTACCAACCAAATCGAGCAACAGCTTTTTTAACTTTGAAGTTGCAAAACGCATACGGAACATTGCTACACAGTTACTCATGCTGTCTAGAGAAGCTTACAAGTTAGCTGGATCTTCCTTTAGAAGAGCTATTTCGTCCGCATTTTCGAGGTTTGACACTTTTCCACCCAGGAAAAGTTCAACGCAACTATCCTGTCCTGACAAAAGCACGGCCTCTTGGACAATATCAGTCACGAAGTTAAAAATAAAAGCAGAAAGAGGATATCACATAGATGGAAATGGTTTTATCTGGTACACCCTTTAACAGGAGGTAGAGAACTTAGTGGTCGACTGAGTCGACGGCCGCTTTTCGATCAAGAAGAACAGAGATAGTGAGCCTAAGGAAAGTGTGCCAGTGTTGTGAAATTTGTCGAAAAGTGAAGATGTGATCAACACAACCTCAACCAGGTTTAAGTCCAGCCTGATTCTAGAGCGAGCACTATTCGCGAGCGACTAAAGAGGGGTAGAGAATAATACCTGTCACATTTGTTATAAACCGGTACGATCACCGATTCACACCAACTCTTTAAAACTTGTCTCCTATCCCATATCAAATGGAAGAGTTCTGTCAGCTGTACTAACAGAGCTGAGCCACCTTCTTTGAGAATGGACGGAAATAACTCATCCGGTCAGGTAGTCTTATGTCGTCTAGGATGGCCTATTTCATACAGAACCTCCGCTTCTGACAGAGAATCGGTATCTACAACCAGAGCTATAACGGCGGTGCAACCCGTCAAGCCGGTCGTGGATAAAAGTCAGTTAAACTCTATTCCAAAAAGCCTTGCCCAAACAAACTGGGTTGTGGCTGTTGCCGATCGTCAAAGCTTTTCCCAACTTCAGTATTCATCGGATTGATCCTTGATCATGATCTGGAAAGATTTTTGTTACCCAGTTGTTCTTTTCTCGGTAAAAGCATCAGGGACTCCAGGTTCTTCCCCACTTCCCGGGCACCCTGAATTGCTCTTTTGGTTTCAGAAGTCTGATGCGTCGAACACTCTTGTTGTTCTTTCCATCCTTTTTTATTATTCGCTTGTGTATGAGTGCTATGGAAGGGGTACACCCCCTAGTCACAGAGTCCCACTGCACTCTTGGGTATAACCTGCAACCAGACTCCGAGGACCGGAGTAAAGGAGAACCACACAAGGTCCCAATAGTTCCGGTGTGGTAACGACCTGGTCTGTGGTTGAAACAATCGTGATCTATTTACAAATTTGGTTGCCCGGCTTATTCAATCCTTGCTGGATGACTACTTTGTGGTCACATCTTGGTGGCAACTCTTCTTTCTTTTTACTTGAGCATTGTGTACGGATGGGCAATTTTGGCTGGCAAAAAAACGATGAACAGTACCGATTCCGTCAAGATTATTCATCATTCTCTACAGCGAAAGCATCAAGTAATTTGAACCGATTTGCAGTTTACGGTTTTAGAATGTAAGCTTCTAGTTCCAACCCTGAATGCATTCATTGAGTGCCGTATACGGGGAATTGGTAACTGAGATTCGCATTTGTTATTCAGTCCAAAAAGCCCACGTGAGTTTGGTTTTCTCTTTCCGAAAGAGTTGCAAATTTGCGAATAACGATGGCCAGGGACAGATACTGCAAGTGACCACGGGCGTCGAACTTGGATTTCATTGCGATGTTTGCGGAGTAGAAATTACCTTCAGGCATTTAGCAACCGAATGTCAATTTCATTCTTTGAATCTTCTTGTTTTTATGCGACAATGAAGACGAAAGCTATTACCACCGTAATTTTTGGTGGTTCACTAGAAGAATCGTCTTGTAGGTTGTTTACAAATAGAATAAAAGTCAATAAGCACCTGTCAGGATTCATCTGTGTTTTTCTCCGTAACTTTCTATCCTACACGTCCCGCATTTTCCTTCGAAGGATTTTACTAGTGAGTTTGACAGCATTTCTATCCGTAGTTGTTTGGAAGAAAAAACTGGATGGCTCTTTCATCCACAAATCAAGGAATATCTGCCTTCTTGAATGAACAGAAATTGGTACAATTATCCGTTCACTGTTTACTGGCAGGCTATAATGGGTAGTCCAATTTTGAGACATAAAGGTCACGAAAGCCGGAACACTTCATTCTCCGTATAATGCATTGGTTTTGGCACGAACCGTCAGACTGGACTGCACGCTATATATAATCGGTACAACTTAATCAGTTTGGAGATTGCCGAATACAAAGTTACCGGGGAATTCCATGATCAGAAACCAGTCACCCGGTCGATTCTGAAAGAAAATTACAGAAGCGAGTGCGGGAATGTGTGTTCGTTGTGTAGTCCCGGTGTAGGAATATCGGAGGGCAGATTGCACGAGTTGTTGTCAGGACAGTGCCGTGACAACTCACTACTTATTTTGTGGTAACTTGTACCAGCAAAATGACCGAGCTCCGGTGAATTATTCTTAGTCAGAACGGTGGATTGCTGTTTTTTTATCACGAGGCTTGAAAATGATCTTAAACGCAACCGGAAATTCCGGTAACCTATCACTCTTTGTACTTTATTCTACATCTGACACAGAACATCTGTTATCCACATTCGAGTTGGCGCTCCAGTTTCTTGTGCTCGCAAAGGAAGTTGAGCGATGGCGTATTACCAAGCTGACTTAGAGTAAGGAAGGTACGTCAAAAGTTGAGTTCATTGAAATAACTTTTGCAGGGAATGTACCAAGTCCCACAATTTTCCCTGGTAAAGTGTTGACTAACATAGAGAGCACGGAAGAAAATCTCTGGATAAAACTTGTAACTCTTAGACGTTATGCCTTTCCCATCTTTGGTGTGTGTTGGTGCATGCTTACGTGGGTACTGAGTTTCGGCTCATCCAGTATTTTTTCCATACCTTTAAACCTCGTACACGTGCACACTTCACGGAAGAGCGTTGCACCCGTACAGAGTTGACGAACATACTAGCCTCTCTGTCCGCCGCTTCAGTTGCCGGTAAATTGTAAGTGTTGCGAACCGTTGTCGTTATCCTCGTGTCTTGTTGTGTTTATCGCTTGTTATGGCTACAAACACACAAAGCCAAATCAGCTTCATTTACCTGTAGAAATGATGAATACGTTGATTGGTTGGCCGCAAAACCCCAATAGCGGAATCCAAGTAGGCAACTTACGTGCAGCGTCTGTCAAGCCTTTGCTTCATTTGGGCCTCTAAGGAAAAGCCATCTCTCATGTGAGTCGATCTGTGAGAGGTTCACAGACTTTTGTCTTTCGAATCCAATGGCGGACCAGGGGAAATCATTCCGTTTCGACGCAATGCAAACTGGTTAAAGCCAGCCCGCATAGGCCACTTATGTCGATATCCAGAAAAAGTGCCGGATAACAGTTCATTCACAATGAATCACGCTTTTGAACGACACAAAATGTAGGCAAACATGTTTTTGACGATTTCATTCTGAAGCCAATAGAATTACATCTAGTTCGTAAAAAAATTGTAGAAAGCTAGTCAGGAGAATTCTGAGTGTCCCTTTAGTGTTTGGAAGATGTAGGAGTTATGGGCAGGCGGATAATTCCTCCGTCTTCCGAGGCCAGAACTGTGCGTGAAACGAAAGTTGGCTCAAGCGTTCCATCTGCTTTGGCTAAAAGTCGATAACATCATACTTGAGCCTGGTAGTAAGTTCATTACCACCTGTTACGCAACCCATTAACTTATGCAAGTGGTACATGGTCACAGTTGACTTATCCACCAATTTCTATCTCCTTCCTCTTCCAAATACTAAATGCAACACTTAGAACTCTTCCGATTAGCTTTCTGCAATTTGATCACTTTATAAATCTGAAGGTAATAGCTCTGGAAAGAAACCACTGAAAACATATATTCTTCTTCGTCCTATGTTCGGAGCCAATTAATGGACCTATTTCACGATCTATTGCTCAATACCAAAATCAATAGAACTTTCTAACATTTCGAGTCCTACTTACTAGTAGTACCTGACACCCCGCCACGGCGGTCACATGTGGGACCCATAATCTTGTGCCTCAGGTTTATGAGTCCGAGGTTGGTTCTCGGAGGTTACCCCGAAGTTACCCCAAGGTTACCCCAACAGTAAGCTCTTGCTAGATTTTTCAGGATTTTTAAACCTAAGCTCTACCCCGAAAATAATCCATAGTGGATACTGTCAGCTAACAAGAGAATCGATGAGGCGGAAGCATGCTGACGAGTATTGTGACGTCATAGCGGTCAAACCAATCTGATTATGTGGCATCTACAGACTGAGTCTTCGAAAACTAATAGTAGTAACCAAGTGCAAGCTATTTTACTTGCCGGTTCTTTCTTGTACCGACTGAAGTGGGGCTCAAATGGCCTGTTTTAATTGTTTTATTGACCAGTTATACCAGCTGTGAGTTTTTGCTCGGCGTAGATAATTTACATGTGTTGGTTATTCCAGGAAGGACCTTACTGAAGATGGATTGAAGGGTGCAATCGGACCGAATAAGGTTTGTCACCTTCCGTTAGATCCATCTTCCAACATCTGAGATCCAAAAACCGGTTACGTAAGGTGAACAGTCAGGCCTGGCGATCTTGGTTGCCTACTGACCAGTTTGGAGCACGGTTGCACACTTGATAGTGAACGAATGTGTTTCGTAATCCCCTGCGTCACTAGGATGAAATAAAGAAGTGGGACTTTTGGCGTCGTCCATTTCTCTTCGCTTTCGAGTTTCCCACCAGGTCAGGATGAGTGCAAAAAGGAAGCTATTCCGTCGATTATAAGAAAGGAATTCTTCTTGGATACTCTCGCGGCAAGAACCATAAGAATTTCTGCAAGGAGAAGTTGTTTGGTTCCCGAGTGGTCCCAAAATGGAGAGCCGAGCAAGATAACCTCGGCCAACAAATGCGAGAAGGAAATGTGAAGAAGTACAAGCGTCGATCAGATCGACAGACATTACTTTCTGATCTCGAAAATATCATTTGTGAAGTGGACAACTGACAGGAGGTCAAATACTTTGGTTGTGTGTAGAAATGAAATCAAAGGGTTTGTTCGTGCAATGGCATCACATATGGAAGCAACCCCAAGATAATCCATAACATCGCAACACTTGCCGGATGACTCTCCTCAACAAAACGAACTGTCTTTGAGCGGATAGACAATACGGTTCGCGTGTCAAAATACTGAATTTGATAAAACTGCAATTACATTCAATTAATTTTTAGATAGAGTAGAGTTTTTCAAATAATAACTCTCCAGAATGATTGCCATGGATGTAATTACAACGTTTATCGGTCACAGATCCCAAACGAAAATTGATCAAACATGTACCTGATCAATCTACATTTCGTCCACTGGATACGAAAGCGCACGTGTTGCCGGTATAGTGGCAGTTTATCTCGGCCAAAGGAAAGCCCCATCTCTAATCAACACTAATGGCAGGAAAGATAAGATAAAACACGTTTCAGGTATTTATGCTCCAGCGACGGAAAAAACCAGCGTACACCTTTCGTGATAAGAAAATGGGTCAATTTAACACTGTCTCCTGTTTTGCTAGGTGATAAACGAGGTATACCAGTCTGGGATAGGGCCGGCACACACCGAGCTGAAGATAAGAAAAACCTCTTTACAGACAGAAGAATAAATCCAATGACGATCCATAGAGGAAACAATTCATATTTCCAGACTTTTGATGCTATAATAAATAAAATCATTCGCGCAAAGAAATCAGCAACCACACGGAAGGCAAATTGGACAGATATCAGTCTGGAAACTTAGTGAAGCCTAGCTGGGAGACAGCCCTGACTTGGGTGAAAAATTCATGGGCTCAGATCACTGGCAGCTGTGTTGGTAAAGTACTACAAGCGGGCCACGTAAACAACGATTAATTATTTATGAAAAACTTTATGGCTAGAAGCTATAGACCAGGGCTAACTTTTCCACAGGGAAACGGAAACTGAAGCAATTCAGACCCGAATTCGGGAGTTGGAAAATATCCACCAATTCCCAGGAGAAAATAACATGACGGTTTTTGAATAAAGGTAGAATTTTATGGGTGAATAGATGTGAATTTTTATACTTAAAAAACAGGACACCCCTGGGAAATAAGCTCTAGTGTAATCTTTGAAGCAGAAATGCATACAAGACAGGGTCAGTTTTACGGGGAAACACGGTGATAGTGATGAAAATTCGAAGTGTCACTGAAATAACTGGATCGGTTTGACGAGTTCAGCTTCCATACTGCATAATAAGTCACCTCATGAGTCCCTTACCATTCATGAAAATTCAATCAGAATTGTGTTCGACACTTAAGCCAGATGTCAGTAATTTGAGTTCAGAACCTACGCGACAGCAGTTCTAGTGTCATAGAAACCCAAACAATGCCCTTAAACCATCAATCTAGGAGAGTGCGAACTCTCTTCTTTTCATCTTTCTAAGGTACCGTGTCTTGTAGTTACTGATAGCATGTGCACACGTTACCCGGAGACCACAGTTTTATGTCCATAGATTTGTATTTTCTCCATTCTGGAACCATGATAGGTCACTGGAAATAATCTCATCTGTGTTCGGGAATAAGTCCCAATGAGTTTGTGATAGGCACAAGAAAAGGCCGTGGTTCATCACCAGGCTGACTTGTCCGGAGCTGCCTGGGAAAAATCCCGGCTTATCTGGCTGGTACGAGGAATATATGTGTCTGGTTTTGGAGACTTGGCTAGTATTATAAGCTTCATACAAGGTTGGACCCATCCCTTATCTGGATTTTGAACACCTGACTGCAACAATGACCTAGTGGACAGCTCTTTTGGAAAAAAATAGATGTTTAACGTCTGGAAGCAGCTCTGGGTGACGAATGAACTTTTAGTTGATTTTCCGTAGATCAGATATAAGCTAAAACGCTCACAAGCACAAGCGTGATCACCGTTGATACATGTGAAACAGAGTGAGAGGCAATGTTGCACCGATTAGTACTAATGGTAATCGATATTAGCATGGTTGATGTGAGTCCAAAGCTGTAAAGACCAAGGAGGACGCTAGATTAGTCAACGTCATTTTGCGCAGGAAATCTGTACCCCTTAGAAATGGCCTGTGATCGGAATGCAGCTGATTCGACCACTAACGTATAAGTTATAAAGAGGTATAAAGTGAATATCGGTCTAGTTAATAAGTACACCTTATGTAGGTTTCTTACCAGGGACAGTTATCAAACCCCAAATGCTGACTGAGATGAGTAGTTTACAAAAGATGTTTCATTCTGAATTGTTGTGGGTAAAAGCAACTGATGCAAGGACGTTCAATTCCCCCTCGAACCAAGCTTTATTCATCGTGCACAAGAAATGCTTATCATCGTGAATTAACGAGATATCAATGAAATACAATAACTAAATGCGTGTATGCGAAAAAGGGATCCACTCAATTTCAGGTTGATAATTCTACTGACTTCGTCTTTTTCCAAGAAACTGTGGTGCTTCATGACTCGTAGAAAACCGATTTGTACCATCAGATGCAGGCAGATCTTTAAGACCCTGAGTGAAATGAACATTCACGGAAACGTGCCAGGCATGTCCGTGGTTTTTCAATTTTGAGTGAACCGTGTCTCAAGACAACACTTATCAATGTCATGAATAGTGACTAGATTGAAAACAAGGCAGGATCCCCAATGAAAGTACTCACAGAGCGAAACACAAACACCAACTCAATAGCTCAATAGTACCATATTACTCAGACAGCCCTATGATCATTCGTTCGTCATCATTTGCCTCATCCATATTTGATATCAATAGGACTGCACGTGACTTCAGTTTGTCCTGCAATAGTGGATATCTACCGAGTTTCCAGTTGGGAATCGAACCCGAAGTGCTAGATTGCAAGTCTCACAGGTTACCTTTACTCTGACTCTCCACGAATTCCTAGCAAAACCTACAAGCAATAAAGCCCGTCGATCCGCCCCTCAGTTTGAAAGGCATCAACAATTCAACCACACAGCCATCGGCTAGAGGCCCACTTTTAACAAATGCATCGCAATTAACCGGAGAGTGATTACATAGTTGATAAGTTTGAGTAGCTTGAGTTCTACCTTTTTTTTCCAAAATGGCTTATCCTTCACTATTATGATTCTCAATGGTGTCATAATAGTTTACCCTTTACGCACGGATTATTTATAACTTCGTACTACCGCATGGATCAGGCAGCTGGAACCTTACCGGTCGTACGATTGGTAGATCGTTCCATCATTACAAAGGCGGACTGGATAGGCCCAAATCTTTCGAACACCGACTTGAGCTGCTCACTGTCCTTTGTGGTCCAGGATTTGGGCAAATGGGTCACATACAGATTGGTCTTATCTTTTTCGTTCTCCTGATTCGGATTTCCAAGAATAAAGTGGGGGAAAGGGAGGAGGTAGATATAAATCAGTTTCGTGAACCGTGATAGAAATAAGCATGCAATAACTCTGAAAGTAGAATTAAAAATCTTTCTTGCTGGAGGATCAAAAAATTGGGTACTTACATTTAATTACCTAACGATAACTTTGTCCACGTGAGGAAAGTGGCATACAGAAACATACCAACACTTGACTAAGTAAATGACTGATTGAAGTCGATGGATAATTTGCATCGTTAATGCCCGTCATTCACTTCCGTCTCAGAGGTAATTTGCTTTGCAGTCTGCCTCTATCGGCCTAATTTCATAAATCTAGTTCAGACTTGCCATTTCCTCATAAAGTGAAAACCTTTTTCTTCCATACCAATTACTTGACATCCCTACCACTCGTTCACCCTGGTCCCTCAATTCATGTAGCAATCACATGACCAAATTTGCCCCACAGCGTTTACTACATTAGCGAAAGTTAATAATAGGTGACGAGCATATTGAAATGTTTCGGTAAGTGATGATGTTACGCTTAAACAGCTTTCTAACTTGCGTCATAAGTATGAGATGAATGTATCTACATTTTTCATGTATCCTTCACAGTATGAAATTAATTGCTATTGACTTACTGTGGAAAAGTGGCATTTTCATTGTAAACTCTAAGCTCCCCGCTTTTAGCCACTTTATCCCCCGAAGAGAGGGTACGCACTATAAGTCGGTTTCAAGAGCGGACGAAATAATCACCTATTAGGATGGGACTACACAGTAAATGTTTTCTGATCATCTCTGATCAATACTGCGCATGATCAGCCATGTGAGTTGATACAATTGAAAAGATTAGGCTCCTTGCAATAATCTATGTACTTTTTGTGGTAGCTTTTCTCAGATTGCAGCACAGGTGACAGGATATTAGTAGGATATATTTGAGAACATTATGGAGTGAAAAATGAAATATATTACCCGTAGCTGAGGAAAAAAGCATGAGTTCATGTTGATAAACGCGGCCGTACATAAGTATGGAATTTGAAAACAAGCCTACATCACGCGCTTTCAGTGTTGATCTGTCCTTTTCTAATTTCAAAAGCTGGTTGATCTTTGCTTTATTGTTATGATAAACGTTATTTTTGACTTATAGTTACCCAGCAGATGGATGACTGTTGAGCTCAAGTGGCTAGGTGAAACTCCAATGTGTGAACAAGAAAACTCGTTTTGAAAGCGTGCCAGGAGTACTGGGGCTCCACGGGGCACCTTTCGCTTGTGAACTTTCCAAGTTGCTTCACAGATTTCTCCCGTGTCATTCGCACTGATCTGTCCTCCCGTTTACCGGTAAAAAGTGAAGGAATCGAAGTTAAGGGCGAATGACACTATTCAATATAAAAAGCCAGATTATCTCAAACGTGAAAATTGACGAATTTGAGTTGTGCTTGTTTTGAGTTGTTTGATGGAATACTTGAGACTGCCACATAGACTTATCGCTCATCAGTAAAAATCGGCAGGAGCAAGGCCCAATTATTTTACTCGGAAATAAACCACTAGATGACTTGTGTAACTCAACTAGTCGGGCATACATAAATGTAGAACTGATCCAGATTCCAAGACTCACATTTCTAAATGCAAATAAGTAGTAGGAGATTAGATTTGTATATAATATGATTCATCATGCAGCTTGAACGCCCAACTCACCATTGAAAACCATGGAAGCACTGTACAGCTGTTTCATCCTTGTTGGGAATCATCAGCAGTGCACATCCACCGAGCCCCCACGGGGACTCGAACCCGGGGTGAACGATTGTGAATCGAACACCTTAACCGCAAGGCTATCCGGGCTGGCTCTCACATTTCTCGTGAGAATTTCAACCCCCACGTGAACACCAACTATACTGTAGTACTACGTGTGCTCTACCAGCTGCACTTCGAGTTAGCACCGAGAGATTCGGGCATTTCCCATGTGGGTCATACAGCTTACCCGGCCAGATTACTTTAACACCTGGAGTCTGTCACGGTAAACTTCCAATCTGACCGTCAACAGAAATATTTCCTTGGTGTTGTTCACCAGCTAAGGAACACACTAACAATAATGGCTACGAACTGCCAATTGGCCGAATTAAAAAAAAATGTTAGACTGTCCCAAATGGTCTAAGTCATCGGCTGCAGGGGGTTGAGAACGGCTTGGATTCAGCTGACGCCAAAGGACTAAATGGTGATGTGGTTTCAGTGGAAGTATTTTTATTTTGTATGGTGCGCAGTGATAAAAAAAAATTGGGTCAAAAGCTCTTTATTCAGAATACATTAGTGAATCGCAGTCGGAATAGGGCTACTGAATGAACAAGGAAAAGGTGCGTATCTGATAGTCTAGCTTTGGGATTACTGACAGTGTTTTCTGCAGTTTGTCAATCGATTCCGAAGGACTGCCATTGTGGAAACTATACCCATCGACAAGGTAAAAACTGAGACTTAAGAGCCTGCATAGGTCAAAAGAAATAGGATGATCGTTGCGGATCAAGAATCTCGACCATATTTTACGTGAAAAATGACGCTTTAACTACTGTGGATGCACGTACAGACTTTGCTTGTTCTGGGGCATTGTACCTCGAACAAACCAACTGGTTCTTCTTTCTTTGTACAGCGTCATACATACAAAATTTTACCCATCAGTCTTATGACCTCCTCCGAGACGCAGCTCTTTACTACCGGTATTAGAACTCCAGCACTTTTGGCAGCTTAGGCACAAATTACAAATACAATCTCTCTAGGTAACGCCATCAGTTGACTTGTGCCTCTATTGAGAATTCGTTCATCGACCGAGGAGTCAGTTGCCGCTGGGGTCACAGGTAGTCACCGTTCCATGTCAGGGACGGATTAGCGCGTTTTCTTGTCGTCCCGAATTGAATACAAACCGTTGTCGCACAACCCGAATAGCTTAATACGGAAAAGTTCATCACACGTAATCTAGCATCCGGGGTTCGGCCTCCAGTTTGGTTCTGGAATACTAGGCACTGATGATAACTCCGGTAATTACCAAAGTACCTAATTACATAATTACTTCGCTTCAATTTCAACTGATATCCTGAAACAAAGGTTTGAATCATTATAGAGAATTTCCAAAGTGTTCAATCTGGCCGTTGCCACTAGATTGTCCTACAACCCTCAGGTGTTCGCGAGTGCCCAACTTTTCATAGTTCTTATGGAAAGTGTAATGAACATGACTAGAAGGAAAAAATCAATTTATAGTTTAATAAAGATTCTCATGTGGTTCATGCTTCAAGTCCTCTTCAACAACTAGGTACAAATTATGTATGTATATATGTACGGTGTACTGACAGTATGAAGATATATATATATATATATATATATATATATATATATATATATATATATATATATATATATATATATATATATATTTATTTATATGACATATACCGTTAGGTGTATGATAATGTGACTGACAAATCTATCAGTGACAACGATGCTATTGTTAAATTGAAACCAGTGTCTAAGTGGCATTCATTCATTCATTAGAACAAATAGCTGTTAGGAAAATAGGTTGCTAGCTGTGCTCACGTGGTGGAATTTTTCTCCGTAAATGAAAATTACTTCTCACTGGTTTCCCTCTCGTGTTTTATTCCGAATCATGGTTCGTTACACCGTATTTGACAAGCCACTCCTGAATTCATAAACGCTTATTTACACCCAATTCAAG
Organism: Fasciola hepatica; assembly: GCA_948099385.1. Classification (NCBI taxonomy): domain Eukaryota; kingdom Metazoa; phylum Platyhelminthes; class Trematoda; order Plagiorchiida; family Fasciolidae; genus Fasciola; species Fasciola hepatica. The sequence goes on from CANUEZ040000067.1 coordinate 2,049,188, forward strand.
ATGATCGATTGAACAATAGCAAAATAACTCGTGTGCTGGTTAGCCCCTTTTCAACAGTTTATGATTACGTCTATGTTTGTTCTTCTGTCCCACAATTCAACTCCTTTGCTCTCGCATCACGCTGTCAAGTGGTTCGCCCCCTCTAATTATTCAGCAAAGCATCTCTGTTCCCCTCCACCGGTAAAGTTCTAGAGTTTATAAAGGCCTACTGTTAAGATTACGCATCGAACGAAACCAGTCCGATTGAGTGATCGAACCTCAGCGGAAACCCATTCTCTCGCTCTCTTGTGTGTGTGTGTGTGTGCCTCTGAATGTATTTCTTTTATCTCTGTATCCCTTGTCTCACCTTGTCTGATGCGAAATTTGTGGACCACTGCTTTAATGGTCCTCCGATTTGGGGAGGAGTGAGCAGGGAGTGCTGGATGCGGGAAATCGGTGACGCACCTCGAGTAGACAGATAACCTACTGCGGAACAATTTCCGTGCCAATGACGCGTGACTGAGTTTCATTAGGTTGGATTTTCCATCCAATCTATTCTAACCGAAGTCCCAATTCCTTTCTAGTCGTTTTGCTAATCAATCCTAACTAGACTAGACAAACTGAGTTCGGTGAGCAATTACGGATTTGCGGACGAAAAATCACCGACACACAAATAACCGGTTGCTGCCAAATCCTGACAAACGCGGATCCTTGCTACTCATTATCTTATACGTTCATTTTACCATGTTCTTTGCTCTTTGACAATATGAGGTTGGTTACGTGGAAAATGAATATCCACCACTTCGAGGTGTATAAAGCGTCTCTGAGAATCAAAATGATCTTAAGCAGCCCCAATATGATCTGGAATTCGATTTAAAAGCACATTGCATGGTGTTGCGTGTCAACAAGAAGTGAAATGAAATGAATGTGCCTTTGCCTTTAGATTTCCGGTCTACTTTCGGATGTGCCTGATCGATCAAGTATACATGGAGATAAGATACAAACGGAACTGATTTGAAGACCTCGTCAGCCACGTGGATGCAAATATGACATCCCAGACGGACAACCTAGGATTGATCACGTAGTATGGAACAGAATAATACATACAGAGAAAGGACTGATCTTAGGCAAATACTCCACTGAGTGTTTTAAGTACAGATCAGTCATATATTTCGCTATACTTTGCAAATAGTTCCCAGATAAGGTTGGTTCAATGCTCAGTGGGATTAGAGCGAAATGAACTTTCTGAAACCTACTGACAGTCTTTTCCTAAATACAAATGAACAGAGACCGAACAAAGAACAAATATAATATATAAAGATCATTTTGCAGCTCGCAGTGGGCAAACGTTTTCGATTTTCCGTGATGCAAACACTGGATCCACCAGCTAGACAGGATTTCCGTCTGAATCAGTCAGAACAAATCTGAATCTACTTGCACTTGGACTCAGTCATGCGAGAGGCAGAGAGAGAGAAGTGCGCAGTTCAACGTGCTTCAAATCACCGAAGCCTAATGCATCAACTGAATCGCTGGTTAGAGGCTGGGTAAGACCGGTTATCGGTCACGTGTCATGGGAGCAATTCATGAGTAAAGAAGAAGTTCTCTAGATGATGTAGTGGGAAGGGACCTAGAGAAGCTGCTGACTAGTGCAAACTATCTTCAGATTCTGACAATTGTATTTTTGCAACATTTTCACCTATGAAATTATCATGTGCATAGATACTACTTAGGTAAAACAACACCTACACAAAAATATTGTGTCACGCAGCATTAACATTCGAATCAGTGCAAGCAAGCTCACAACTGGTTCACTGGGGCTTCGGAAAATAAACAGCCTTGCACGTTCATCCAGTCCGAGGTTTATGATTGTGAGCTTAAGTCCAAATCAACAAGCCCTAAGGACAGGACCTCATGGAATTGATTTGTGTCAAAGCTACACCAAAATCAACTAGTAACTCTGCTAATGTATTGAAGAGTGCGTACCACTCATGGGATAAGTAGTTTATTGGTCAACAACCTTTATGGATGATGGAGTGACAACGGACTTGATGATGTAACACAGACTGCATGGGGGGTACCGAAGAAAGACGCACTAACTACAGAGTGGCATTGATCTACAGAAAAAGGACCCGCCTAAAAAGAATTGGATGTCTTTGACACAGTTTTGCTATGATAAGATGAATTTGGCATTTCTCGACTGCATAACCTCAGGTAAACGAATTGGATGCCTGACTTTCCGCGTAGAATATCACGGCTTCTTCTGCTATTACCACCACTACTGCTACTACCGTCAATACTGCTACTGCTGCAAAAACCTCAAGGTTTGCCTAAATAATATGCCGTTATGGAAGCTCTTTCTGACACAGACAAAATAAACCAACTGTTACAATAATGCTTTATCGCAGAAATTGCTGTCCGGTCCACATGAAGGTGGTTGTTATCCAGAAGGAGTACACAATCGAGGGGTTTACTTGCTATCAATGAAGCTATTGCGTTCGGTTCGCCCGACGTAAACCAGTCCTTTATCGCTCCACGGTTAACCACAACTGACTTTCAGGCAATCACCCACATACTACTAAGTGAGTAGCATGCACACTCTGCCACTCCATTACTGCAACTACTACTACTACTACTACTACTACTACTAATACTACTACTACTACTACTACTACTACTACTACTACTACTACTACTACTACTACTACTTCTACTACTGCTACCACTGCTACTACTACTATGATCACTTTATAATAGAATCAATTCTATTTCATTCAAAACTGGTAGATTTCACACTATGCGGGGTTTAACTTTTATTCTCACAATGATTCGATAAATTACCGAAGGTAGAAATTAGATTCTGCAATAAAAGGAAATTTGACGTCTAAGTTATTTGCCTACTTTTCGTTTTTCATCCAAGTTGCCTTCATAAGAGCGAAGAAAAGAGCTGGTAAAACTACAGTTTCTTGGAACTTCAGTCGGGAGGATAAAGTTAGATTTTAAAGACTCGGAAACCTGGGCTTTCTGCATTACTCTCCACAGAGCTTCACCGTAAATAAGCGCAGCATTTACAATGTAATTCCCATAAAAGCAATCAGGTGAAAGCCTAGCTCGTTGAAAGGAGAAAATTGACAGTGATCGTGAATATGGGTGTTGTTTGTGGCTCAACCCTAGCCAAAAACGAAGAAGGAAATTATTTGTGGGCTTCATACTCAAAAACATTGTCAGTAAACCCTTCCCTCCATCCAGCCGTAGAAATTTCCCTCGCTTTCTCCCGACTTGCTGTATCGACGGGTGAAACAATTTCAAATGCTGCCGGTATGAACTGCCTGGAAGTCTGCCGTGGAAGCCTAACAAATTTGGGTGTGTATTTGTTGCATCAGGTTATTCAGATCCTAACGACTTTCATTTTGGTGATCGGTTCCTTTGGTGCTGGATTGCTTGATGGATGATGAGTGATAAAAGATCACAAATAAGTCAGTTTGTGGGAACAAATCTCCCGAAAAGGTATCTCGTTGAATGTGAAGGTCTCATATTCCCTAGGTTACTGACTTGGGACGGAATATAATGTAGTTAGTCAAATCTTCGAACCTGGTTCAGAAGCACAATGAATATTGATACTTTGGTCACCGTTATGTCGAAAATTTTTTCGAAATTCCACGAATGGCCGTCAACTTCAAAGATAATGGTCTTTCAGAATACTGCTCCATGCCATGTTCCATTACAAGTTTGTAACTAATTGAAAATAAAAGGATCCGTCTGTTTAGCGGTTACCTATAAACTTGTGAATATGTGTGCAAACCAAGGGTCAAATTCACCCAGATACCACCAAGTAGACCGGATTCGTAGGTTATCGAAACCTTGCTTTGTTTTCTGAAGATAAAATTCAATGGGTTCTCTCCGCATTGGACATTGGAATCGAAAGTGAAACATGCTATGGAGTACAAAATACTTATCTGTTCCATGGACAGCTTGATGAACTGTACGCCGAAGTGACTGGAACAAGTCTGTGAGAATGAGGACAGGTTCATCGACTGGTCGTGTGTGTAGGTTTCATATACTTCCTAATTCACCGAAAAAGGAAACCTTGGTGTAGACCGACTGTGAGTGTCGAAGCTGAGAGAGGGGGATACGCATCGTCCGAATTTCAGACATATCCACCCGCCAGATAGAGGTGCGTCAGAAGTACTATTCATCATTTTCAGTTATACCTGTATGTTCCTTGCACGTGTGGGGACAGTTGTGCTTAGTTCCCATGGATTCTGATGAAGATGTAAGCGTTAACCATCCATCACGAATCACTTTGTGCATAAAAACGTCTCTCGATTTGAGTGACAGACGCATGATCGTAAAAATACAGAACTGAAATGATAAAGAGAGCATAACGAATTTCCAATATCTGATGAATTGAAACAGTGCCAACGGGAAAGAAGCACGAATTTTTACAGGATTTCCCATTGAACCTGAATTCGGATTCCCGGACTGGCTTTCGAAAGACTCATTTACGCTTAGTCAAGTTTCGTAAGTCATATGCAATTCAGGACCCTTACAGAAAAAAGTCTTTGTTAAAAATAAATGGTCCCATTCATTCACCGTCAGAAAACGAAAAAATGCTTGCTATATAGGAATGTGCTGTTGACGAAGAAACACGCTTCTGAGTACCAGTCTATACAAGAGGAAGGGTAAATTAACCTATTCACCTTTCTGTTCTCCAGAATAGTGCACAGTTGTGACCGCGTGAGGTATAGATTTCTGTAGATTACTGTTCAGCCTGATAAAAGATGGATGCACATTGCTTCTGTGGGTATTTTTAATGTTTGCCGCCTTATTTCGTTTCTTTTTGTTCTTTAATATTAATAAAATAATAAAGGAGGAGGGTCATGGCCGATTAGTGGCTGTCTCCGGCTGCAGGGTTTGAACCAGGAACAGATGAGTTTAAAGTCTATCAGGACCGTTTGCTCATTCAAAGTAGCTTTTACAGTGCTTGCCAAGTGGCTACCATAGAGGTTATTCGATGTATACAGGTTCTTTATCTCAACTTCGTGTTGAAGTTAAGAAAAAAATGATCATGTGGAGAAGAAATGGAGCTTTCTATCTTCAGATTGGGTAAAACAAGTGATGACATATGGCTCTGTTTTATGGAAAGTAACACAGCTTTCTCGTACGTATACCTGACGAGCTTATGTATCGGTTTCGGCGAGTCCCGTTTCGTAAACCGGATTTGCTATCGCGATGTATATGAAATAGTATGTGATATATCGGTTTTTCTTTCAAAACTGTCCGAAATGCTCGAAGTTGTGACACTGTTACTATAAATAGAACCTGCGTCTGTCAACGTCCCTTTGTTTCTCGAATGTGTACCTATGGGAAAAGGGAATGATAATAATTAACAATACTGCTGCCTTTTAGTATACCATTTCAATTCTCAGTACTATATAGCAAACTGTTTCACCGAAACCCATGTCAGAAGATATCAGTCAACCAAATGGTAAAAACAACAAACAAACCGGTAAAATTGAAAGGAAAACAAGAAAATCAGACCTGTAACCTACCTGTAGACGTTGGCTAGACTACCTTGAAAAAAACCTCTGCTACGTATGATGTCATCTAATAATCTGAGGACAGATTCGTCCAAGCAAAGCTAGTTCTCGTTCATGCTTACACGTGAATGCGGTGACTGGGATATTCCCCCTAACTACAACGGAGGACACAGTTTTGTGACTATAAAGCGGCAGTTAGGACTCTCAGACTTGGAGCTTAGAACCACAAGAGAAGCGACTGGATCCAGAAGATAGCAAAGTGACCGACAATGATGGGGTAGAGACTTCTCAGTTCTAAATTGAATGACAGCGTTTAACAACGATGAACAACCCACTTTTGTGTGGTAAAGGACGTTTCATAAAATCTTGAAACTAAGCACATCCAACTAATCCTTCTTTACGCAAACACTACTGCCAAATCGGGCAAAGAAACGATCGACTGGCCACTGTGTGATTTCAAGTTGCCCTTGGGTTTTTTTCCTACTTGAAAACATACAAGTTCTAATCAACGACTGGCCCTCAGTACAACGCATTAGCTTGCGTCTTCTCGATTTCCAAATGAAACGAAAAAATCCAATTAATTTTCCATTTGCAAAATTAAATCTCACCATTATGGATTGATACTTATATATGAGTAAGTGAGTGAACGGACGATCAAAGGGGTCAGAACATTTTTCAAAGGTAAAGCAAAGCTGCGTGTGTCTGAGTGCAAACTAGCATCCGCACTGACGTTGTATGAGTGATTTCTTTGTCTGCGTGGACGGTAAAAATGGGTTCTACATATATTTCAGTTGAATTCACTTCCCTTTTGGCCTCCGAGTCCCCTGTTTGTAATTCACTCATTCATTAAAACTGATCTCTCGCTTTTCTCTTTGTCACGCTTGTGCACGTTCATCCCCAATCCACTTATCGGACAGACTGCTTTTGAGACTGGAGATGAGGATCGAGGACGTTTTGTGCGTCTGAGCAACCACTGTCCGATTTCTGTATGATTTGAGTGTGTTGTTTATCTTCTGTTTGTCTGTTTGTTTGTTTGTTTGTTTGTTTGTTTGTGTGTGTGCCTACGTGTGTAGCTGCATACATACTCGTACAAACAGTTTCCGCAAGGCTTATGCTAGTCGCGATAAAGTGGTATCGAATAGGATGACCTCAAAATAGTAGTTGGATAAGGAGATTTGCTCAAGATTGTTGAAAGTTAAAGAGATTTCGGCAAATGCGGCGAAAGCAAGAATGCCAGTGTTTTTCGGTACCAAAGCTGCTGTGGTTGGACGTAGTGTTGCGAACACCAGATGATTATTGCGATCAAGACCGGATCAAGAACGAATATAACAGTCTTCAACTCGGTATATATATATATATATATATATATATATATATATATATATATATATAATATGATTCATCTTGCAGCTTGAACGCTCAACTCACCATTGAAAACCATGGAAGCACTGTACAGCTGTTTCATCCTTGTTGGGAATCATCAGCAGTGCACATCCACCGAGTTGGTGAGTTGAGCGTTCAAGCTGCATGATGAATCATATTATATACAAATCGAATCTCCTACTACTCAATTGCAAATATATATATATATATATATATATATATATATATATATATATATATATATATATATATATATATATATATATATAGGTGCATTTTTGTGGTTTATTGCATTCAAACTGTTTGATTAACTAGAGGGGCTGAACAAAAATTTTCTATAATCAAATAGCATACCAATTTCAGTAGAACGATGATTCTAATTGTCCCATTTGTAACCGTCATATCGAACATAAGCAAGGAGGGGCAGGATTTGAAGGATTTGGCAGTTTCTCAAAACGTTTTCCGGGCCATCTTGCTTATAGTAAAATATTTAAGGAAATATGTGTGGCGAGGTTTTATGTGGGCGCCATTGGTCTGAAACAGTGAAATCCATTTCACTTCACCTATACACAGTTTGAAAGAATTTGCAGCAGTTTTCATTTGTGTTTATTAGAAATGGAAAATTAGGGAAAGATGCGAGGCAATCAGGTTTTGCCTGAACCCCGGCAGTTGATCGCGGCGCTTTGTACCGCCCCCAATAGCCGTATCCATTAATCGAATGAGCCTCAAAGGCCACAGTGACAGTAAGACTAACCGCAGGTAGCGAAAACGACTGACCATAGCTAGGTTAATGATTCTCAGCGTCGCTTCGCAACGGAATTCCTATTTAACCGTAATGTAGGTGCTATTTATTGCACATTTGTCTCGTTCGGCCTGTTAAGAAATAATGATATGCAACAAATTCACAGGAATTTCATCCTAAACTCGAACCCGGGGTGTACGTTTTTGAATCAGTCAAGTCAGGTAAAATAAATTAGCGCCTGTACGCAGCCGATTTGGAGTGAATTTTCAGGATGTTCAAGGTTTAAAGCGGAATCCGAAGGAAAGTATCTTGGAGGTTAATCGAAATAAAGGAGCTGCGGTAAAACTATTCAGATTAACAACCAAGGTGAACTTTGGGATCAGTGTTTATTTGGTCATGGTCTGCCAGTAGGCGAACAAGATAAAGGACGAGGTTGTTTCTACTTGTCGATGTACGGGACGGAAGTATTCCGAATTTCGGTTGACTGAAAAAGTAGGAGACGGAATGTGTCAAGCTGCTTGCCAACCATAAAGTCAGTGAGAAAGTCTCTAGTGGTGGGGCTACGACAAGTGAACAATTTAAAAGATTTGGTGATGAGGCTTAAATCTATTCATTTAAACAAGAAAAAATAGGGGAAACAGTAAAGCCAGTCACAAACTAGACACCTTGGTTCTGTTTTCGAACAGACTGTTGTGCCCATTATACTGTTAATAATACTAATACTACCATGACTAATATTGTAATGATGTATGCAATGCACTACTCGAAGCAGTACTTGCAACCGACAGTAGTTATTGACAACAGTGGACACTGGAGGGCAACACAACGCAGTGGAGTTAACTTAAGATGTCAGAGTTAACTGAAACTAGATCGGCAAACATATTCAACCTGTGCTAAAACGGTCTTATCGACAGAGTACGGTACTATTGTAGATTGTACGTCGTTAACGCAAATGTGCAGCATGGACGTTGCAAGAAGAATCCTTTTGTAACCATAAATGAAATCTCTTACTGCTTACATTCTTATATGAAATATGTCCGCCTGGGCAATATTGCCGATGGACTAAGTTCATTAAAAACTACGAATTTCGTCCAAGAAAAAGTTAGACCTCTCTGATGTTGAATTTTATGTCGTAAGATTTCTACGCTGCCTTCAATACAGTGACATCACTTTTCACCCTAGAATGAGCGTATTCGACTATCATCTTTAACTCCCAAGCGAAGTTAGTAGCAGGTGACGTTTAGGAGAATTGGTGCCCCCCAAGTTGCTTACTTCTAGCCTAATTAGGTTTTAACATAAGTCAATGTGAGGATATTAAAATGTTACTACCAGTAAGCCGGCAAATTAAAGATCTGTTAGGGATTTTGAGTGTGACCCTCCTTAATAACCTATCAATGCGTCAATAATGAGATATGGAAAAACCAACTAGTGATTTGTGACGCATGATTATTGGTGCAGTCACTATTGACGTATTTCATCGAAGATTTCCGGGCTGCTTGTTAGTAGAAGACGGAAATCGGTGTCGTTAAGTTTTGTGAAGTTAGATAGATTTCAGTGATTTTCACCAACGGGTATAGAGTTTGCAGTAACTTAAACCAAGCAGATCTTTTTTATGCTCTACAAGATGTGCTATGCAAGATTTTCGGGAATAACTTGGGCGGTTTTGGTTGTTCTTTGTTCCAAGCCATGTAGCCGTTTTCACAAGACCATGGAGTAAGTTTTGTAGGCTGATGCGGTTTCGTCTTATCACAGATGTTTGTGGTGGATGTACCAGTTTATATGTATGTATGATGTGGTCGAACCTTTACAGGTCCCAGTTTGCAACGTTGCCACAACTAAACGACTCAAGGAATCTGAGACAACTGCGTCACAATACAGTCATCCACTGAGCTAAATGTCGACACAAGTAGAGATTGGAGGTTTGCTTTTCAAGAACGCTGTCTCCAACACACTTTACTGACTGGTATGATGTTCTGCAGATGACCGTAAATCTATCCTAGTTCGTGAACTCCGTCGTTCTCATTGGTTCTGTTTTAAGCTTACGACCCTGAGGTTGTTACCCACGTTTACTGACCTTCAGTCTTATTGGTTTATCCAATTCAGGACGGAGTTAACGATAACTCAAATCCATTGATCTCCGGGATTTCTATCAGACAAATCCCTACAAATATGAATCATTATATTCACTATAATTTGTATCCCCTTATGTTTATTTGCCTGCATTTCCCCCTGCCTTTTCCAACCTTCATTCATCATGTGAATAGTTTGTAGAAATAAAATTAGGATGTGACAGATTAGCTGAAAATTGGTTGCTTTCTGAAACAGAAGAGATGCAACTACGGATTATACTATTCGGTTTTTTGTTATACTTCGAACTACTTGTTTCATGAACCTTTCATCCTCGAAGCTCAGGACCTTGTACATGGGTCCGTTCCGCAAGATAATATGACTTGCCGCCCCACCTGGACGATCTTCTCTTGAAAGACCATGTGCAAAACAGCTGAGGATATAGGCACGGCTGAACACCTGGCGGTGTAATGCAACCGCCCTGGGGGATAAACAGCACAAAGTTTACCGGAAAAATTGACGGATAACGTCATCATCAACAAAACTATTGCCAGTCAAAAACACCGATTTCACGCGCATCCGAATCGCGATTCAACATGACAGACAGTTGAAATCTGACAGAATCTGACAGTTTAAGTCACTTATTCATGGAGCATCGCTTCTCCGCTCTTTTTTGCGCTATACATTTACCACACAAAGCGTGGGGCTATCGAAATGATAGATTCTTTGATAACTGTAGTGTATTTCGCCTGTTTTACACAGTTGGTGTACAAAATGACCGAAATAAACAGAACAGCTGTTTTGGATATCCATGTTCTTTACCGGGCTAACCAGACGATGGTGTGATATTTGTCAGACTAGGTGTATAGCCAGACGAACAGATGGACTATTTCAAAGGTGATTTCGACCAAATGTCTGAATAGCTGTCTCTATTTGAGTCGTAAGATACTTCCTTTCCTCAAAAGTCCTTTGATGACCTAGGCATACTGGTCACGTAAGCTATAGATGAACTTCTACTGATAATACTTCTAATGAAAAACATAAACCTATCAGTCGGAGGAAATAACAAAAACCGAGTGTTCCTCTCAAAACAGTAAGACTAAGCTACTTACAATGCTTCTAAGTAACGTACTTGGAGTCATGTGATCTACTTTTTTCACGCATAAACATTAGTACAGAGGAAAATGCACATGATCAGACAAACCCTGAAATCAAGAGACGCAGACTTTGGAAGTGGTATATCAGATATGGAATCATCAGGTCAATGGAGTTAGGAAATCTCTCCATGATCCAGTGCTGCCTGTCAGACCGGTAGTAAAATGTTCGTTCGGGTAAGCCGGTGAGACATGAATCCCAACAAAACTGAATATTTTTCTCCCGTGATGGTCACGTAATTGTCTTTGTAAACTAAAGACCTTGAAACTAAAGACTTCTATTTCGTCCCTGCTGATGAACTCACTCTTTGGCAGATATTCCTTCCGAAAATTAACCTACCAACGTATGGTGACAGACAAGTGTAGTGGAACAGTTTTAACTTCCTTTGCTGTTAACTGAACTTGCTGGCAATGAATATATACAACACTTCAGTTAGCATGCAAAAATGCATTATGAGACTAAAGTTTAACTTAGTGATGACTACTGCCACCGAGTGATGATTTCATTGAGATACTCCCTTTGAATACTGCGACTCACGTTGACCGTTGCCATAATATCCCCATCACCGAGATTGTCATTTAGGCTAACAATGTTTCATCATGGATTGAGATAAGTTCACTATAGTCCCAAGCGAACATAAACAATGCACCCGATGAGGTAGTTCCTTCTGTCGTCTCACAACGGGAACAGCAGTCGGAATGAGTAAGGCTTCTCTTGAAACCCATCCAAGATGTACTCCTATTCATGGACTGGCTTCCTTCGCTCATGCTCTAACTACCATAGACAGAGTTTCACAGCGATCAATTCTATCCATAAGTATGCGCATATCATCCCTGAAGCTCTGACGTTTTGCCTATCGCTGTTCACTAAACGTCAACATTACAGGTGCAGTGTTCCCCCGAGATACGCGCAATGCTGTGCAGTGTGTCGGTGTACTAATAGCAATAGTATTCATGTGTCCACCAACTGCCATGGCCACTTTTCCTAACGGCCCAGAAGGACGCTCCTAATGGCTGCATTCTTCACTTGACCCTTCATAGATAAACGGGTCACGTGGACTTCTCAGATAACGAAGTTTGAAATGAACTAAACGCGTCTTCTGCTCATGTGAAGATACTTCACCCGCTATCCAGCCTAGGAGTGGGATGCTGCCTTGACAAGTGGTGTTTAATGTTTAACCAGCCATCTCCCTAATCATTTTGATGGTGAAACACACTTTTCCGAACAACAGAGCACTGTCATTCATACTTTTCAGAGAAATATCATTCGTGTTCTCTCGGACTGACACTTTATCGCATGGGCAGAACTCCATACCGCTAATCTCATAAGGCAAAAGAGTACCCTCGAGAATCAGAAGAGGGAGAAAAGGATGAACCTGACAAACAGCACGTCTCGTGATGAACTCGGATGAAAGATCACCGTAATCTCAAACTCGTCTTCGGCTATCCATGGATAAATATTATATTGTAAAAAAATGAAGTTATCTGGTACATCGTTCGACGAAAGTCACTGACAGAGTATCGAGCGGTCCACCGAGTGAAAGGCCACTTTGCGACCAAACAAAACAGGGACGTTGAACCTGCGGAATCAGAGTCTATATTGTAAACGTTGTCAAACGGTGAAGATGCGGCCAACACCAACTCCAATAAATCTCATCCTGGGTTGATTCTCATGTATGCACTGTTCGCGAGTGTTAGATGAGCAGTGTAGTGGCATAGCGAACCCTGATTTATTGCGTGCATACGACGTCAACCATTTGAACGAAGACAATTTCTAAGGGGTACATGAAAACATCAATACTATTGGGCACAGTTTAAAGCCAATTTCCAACTTAACGAATTCACATTATCTGGAAACGAGGCCACTAATCTACACAGTGATAAAATTTCCATGTGTTATGGCTTTTAAACGTCCTGAGTAAGTAGAAGAATTTAAAAATGAAGACGCGAACAAGAACACGTCTCCATAGAAGAAAATTGCACAGTCATTGTGAGTATGCAGACAGTAACAGAGCGCAACATTTCGTGCACGACAAATACATATGCTTGTAAAAACGAATCAGATTATTCATTATTTTGTTTTATCATTACAAAAGTGACTCATCATAAAACTAACTGACCACAGTGCTTTGGATGTAGTCGACTGCTGGTTCGTTTTCAGCTGTTTTGTCTGTTTGATTTTAGGGGAGTAAAAGTTCATGATAAAGACTTTTGATCATCACATAAAATGGTTGTCAAACGTGTATGATATTCGAAACCTTAGTAGTAAGCGTGTCTTAAAATTTTTCGTCAGCTCTGTATACGTGTCGAAATGAGGGTTACAAATACCGGCTGCGAAGCCCGTCATACTATCTGCGTCATAACCACTAAGCTGAAATAGCCTAGACGGACAAAAGGTCCAGTGGGCTAAGTAGTATTCCTTTCTTAAATGTGAATGTACTTCTTTTGACTTGTAATGTTAAACAGCCAGTGACTCGACCTTGCCGACAAAGACTGTAGTTAGTCATCTTTCCGGACAATTTTGCACGGAAAACGTTTGTACATAACACATCACTAAAGGTGCGGCATTTCCGAAACAAACCGCATCTCTCCTTCCGTTACCCCATACCGCACGCTACAGTTGGATGAACTTGATAGGAGCTGTCCGTTGGACAGATTCGCATAATCTGAACTAGAAAGGGACAGTCTAATCAACTTGATCTCATTTTATTCCCGCCTATCTCTCGCATCGCAAGCCACCACCAGGCCTTCATTGCTCACTGTGAAACGGATCCGTGCTCGACCGTGCGCGACTATCCATTAACCGTTCCACTTTGATAACAGAAGACCAGAGGATTAGTTCAAGAAAGAGTTGCAGTAAGTGGGTCATAGAAAAAACACATCTCATAATCTTTTGCGTGAACTGTTCAATATTCAACGAATTCCATATTATGTTTTTTTTCTGGAAGAAAAACCCTTCAAAGTTTGAAACTTGAAGTATTCCATCTATTCGCAGTCATTGCTCAACCGGTGGTCAAAACAGTTTACCCGTGTTTTTACTAAACGGTGACAAAATCTTCTTGAACCTCAATTTGCCTTTCCTACTGGTAGTTTTTTTCTAATTGTCAGCTAGTATAACCCTTTCAAATTAACTTCCCAAAATCACTGAGTCAGATTTGTCATTAGGGGAATATGAACTCACTCGCCACGTATTACGAGATTCAGTAAATTTGGATTCTTTGCTGAAGGGGGTTAATTGTTACATATTCCAAGCAGTTCCAAAATTTGTGGGATACATTATTGGCACGAGGTGCCTGAATCTCATATGGTGGAAAATCCATTTGCATTTTTCACGCACAAAAGTTTAGCTCCGCGAGCCGGAAGCAAACCGGCGACATTTCGCTTAATGGGCGGATGCTCTACCAACTGAGCTTCGTGGTACGACAAGGTGAGCGTAAATAGCACAATTGGTGATCCAGTGACGAGCAAACCACTATTCAGATGGTACACAGAAACTGTCCTGGTTTTAATCACTGGGCTAAAATAATTGGGGAAATTCCAATTCGATCACGTTTAGTCCTATTTGGAAATCTCAGTGTGTGGCATACTGTGAGATTGATTTTTAAATTACCGTGTAATGAAAGACAACTGGTGATCAATGCTTGTAAAATTGTCCAATGGTGCGGTGAATAGCAATGCAATTGTTCAGAACTTAAAATTTCATCGACAATTGAACTAAAATATTTTTCTAACGGGACATCGTTATTTGGATGTAAGTCAGCAAATTGGGCTTTCACCTTGGCTATCAAATACGGGGCCGGTGTTCTGTAATAAAGAGTATAAAACCATAGTCAAAATTTGTCTTCGCAGAATCTTTATGAAATGTGGCGCTGAAAAGCCAAAATGTCAAGGATAAATTTGGTGTCATTCAGCAAAGACTACTTCACTAATAATGGGAGGTGAAATTTCGCCTTTGAAACCGGCTGACGTGAGCTCTGCCCACCAAAGCTTTCAAAACTCGGCAAATGTGTTGAACCCCGTAGAAAAAAAACAAAAAGGACACCACCGAAGTTGAAATAATGTAGTGAGTCCAAAATCCAACTGCTTCATATTCGAGGATCCGATGAGAACCGGAAACCAAGTACTCCCCGTTTGTAACAAAGTTCGATCCACTTTGGAAAGCACAGCGAGAAATATCAACACTGTCCTTTACGAATCACAGCTGCCACGGCTGAGAATCTCATTGTGGTCCGATGAAATAACAATAATCGCTTTTCGTACGGTTTGCCACTCTATGTCCGTGGATGCAACAGGGAAACGGTGCCCTCTGAAAGTGGTCGGTCGAGAGCCAGTCGTTGATGTGTTGCGCTTGAGTTAAACTAGAATTGTTCGCGCGCGCGTTAAACAATATCCACCGAGGAAGATGTGATCACGACAGATATACAGTTGATATATATAAAAATGTCAGATAATCACGAATAATGCTGATATAGAGTTCAGGTTACAGGAACTATACACGGGCAGACACATGCTCACTCTAGTTCACCTCTTTTGCACAACTGTTCCCGATATATGGTATATATATATATGCACATGTATGTATGCGTGTTTGTAAATCAAATAAGTCAGGAACTGATGACAGATGAGCTGATATGATGTCATTTCAGTTGACTGACGTCCTCATTCGTGATCCGCATATAGAAATTATGAGAAAGCGTCAAGATGAAAATGAAGGAAAACCGACCGTGGATTTTATAATTTATCAAAAACACTGCGCAAGTAGAGGATAACTCACGAGCACGTGAAGTGGAAACGAACCGCATTTCGGGAGGGGCATTCGTCCTTGATATAGTTATACGTGTTATCCGCGTAAAATGTGATCTTTATATAACACTGAATATACACGGAATGAGAAGAATTTTAAGTGTATCTCTTTGAATGGAACCTTATCTAGAACCGTAAGGTACTTGCATGAATCGCACACAGTTACTTTATTAAGGGAGCTTACTTCCCGGAACAGAAATTTGTGAGCAGCCGAATATATACTATTACGCATGTATATATGTAAGTCAGACACTACAATAATTAACCAATATACATTTGTATGTATACATATATGTGTACAGATCTGTATGGAAATATGCAAGCAGATTTACTATTCCCGGGGTAAAGCATACGCATCAGGAGTAATAATTTCACGGAAATTATATAATAAATATATATGAGATGAAACGGGACGTGGAGTCAGGTATACGGCGAGAAAACTCTTCACTTAGGGGACACCGAATGATCGATCAGGGGATAATGTTCACACCTGCGAACCGGTAAGTTTACGGTGGTCAGTAACTACATCATTCGGTCAAACCACTCAATAGGAGAAGTAGAAACGGACGAGGGCCGTACAATGCAATACACTCACACGGATACGGTTGAAAACTGTTCTTTAGTGGAGTATGAAATAAAAACAAAAAAGTGAGAGAACTGATGGAAATGAGCAAGAATATCCAGAGGCATTTCGAATGCAAATGACTGATATTTTGCCCCTTAAACAGAAACAGCAAGATATTGCAGTTACTGCTTAAATAGTTGGCAAAATCTTATTTGTGTTTATGCCTTTAAGTGGGGCTATCCGAGGGAGTTGGTTGGGCTATACGAACAAGTTATTCGCCGTGGTCTGTTTTATTGGTGATTCAACTTTTCCAAAGGGAATGTTATCTCTTGAGTGATGAGAACGGGACGATTTCAGGGGGAGGAGCGAGTGGTGTTAGGTACGTATAGTTTTTCTTTCACTTGCCTGAAGTCATGCGTTTCCATGTTCGAATTTATACTGCAGTACCGCTTCGAATAGCATGAGTATTCACCATCCAGATAGTAAAAGGTTCGAGAAGCACCATCGTCCGGTGGTCGAGCGTAACTTGCTGTCACCCAGATAGCTGTCAAGTCTGACCCAGTGGCTCCACGACGAAGTCTCACATTTAGGTTATCAACATTACCATTGGTGCTATGGAATAGGTCAGTTCAACTGAGCTTATGCACAGCCACTATTGTGCTTAGTGACATAGGTAAGACATGAACGTTGTGCGTAAAATACAAAAATCTAGTGGTAAACAGCAGTACCGTGCACCTGTCCACACTGACATATAACACTGAATACACAGGACTATGTAATGACCCATTCCGGAAAATCCCAGTGAGCTGAACAATGTACTTTTCAGCTGTAATCTCGCTTGCATGGAATGGAGCGTGCATGGACGAAAAGTTCACCTTTAGAATCACTCGCTGATTCATTGTAACCTAATTCATCTGTTTAAACTTTTAACCTTCAGGACGAGGACACATGGTCCCAAGTATGGATTTTAATATGAGCAGCAAGGTACTGTGTCCATTAGACCCTAATAAAATTACAGCTGCAAACCACCTGTGGAGCGCACAAGTATAAGGACCATTGGGCGGAACAGTACCGGGTACGCAGCCCGGCAGAGCCGCAGAATCGTGGAACCGGTCGCACGCTTCCAGGGAAATTTCATCCGGTCATCCAGATACAGCATCATACTACTCATTTCGAAAGTGTATTTCTCACTCTAAGAGACCATCTTCCAGGCTGCCACGTATTCAATCATGTCCGTAGTCACTACAAACCCAGCTGCTTCAAGCTGAATCCCACTAAATTCCTAATCAATTGGTGGAGGATTCATGTGGAAAATCCCTTTGGCAGTCAATACATTCATGCTCTTTGATATGATGATTCTTAGTGGTAGTTTTATCAACGATAGAAGATATGAGGCTTCCTACCCCTTGGCTCCTATTGTGGCCAACAATGGGAATTATGAGATGCAAGCACGTTTGTACTGTTATCGATCGCGGAAGTAGAAAATAACAGTTTCTACGTGGTACAGAAACCAGTGGCATCCAAAAAATTAATTATATTTACGGGGACATGTACGTTAGCAGACTGGATCCTTCTCTGACTGAACTGGTGTTCGGACATAAATTCATATGTTCATCAAAGTCAATAGCTAGCGACATAGTGACCATGCAATGAAAATGAACCACATATTCGGCTTCCTCAAGTGTGAATTACCTAATGGAGTATGACATCCGACCTGACCTAATCTCTTATAATGACGTTGTGCGAATCAGCATCACAGTTTTTCGCGTCCAGTAGGGCGATGCTTTTAGTGACGTATGTGTTTTTGCTTAAAACGTGTGTATCATAATGTGTCATTACCTTGTCACTGACCCTGCAGATCTTGCCCTTCTTCGAGCAGCGCAATGAACGCGCTTCTATTCCAATTATATTAACTTCCATCATCGAAAGGTCACGGGACACCTTTGATCATCACCGTTGAGAACATTTGGCGAAATTTTTGTTCCTTTAGCTTATTCTTCAGTCTGTTCTCATAAGTTGTAGATAAAAAGAAACAGCTTCCTTTTGACTTTCGGTGAACTTAAAGCAGTCTAATTGCCAAGGGCACGGTCAATTGGATAAAGGAATATCGATCGTGATCCGAGCGTGAATTAGACGTTCCTTTAGTTCGAAGAATTTGCACAGTAATTATCGTTCGTGAAATATAACTGATAATTTGTCTACTAGGTAAATGCTGCTGAACAAATCGGGCGTGTCGGCTGACTCAACCTGCTGAGTAGGCAGCGGGTGTTTTTCTAAACAGTCCTGATGTTTACGACCAAGCTGCGCATCATTTTTTACTAGTATACGTTTATATCTGAAGGCTAGAAAGCCTGCACCCGGTAGTGATGCTCGCCAGTCACATCACTCGAGTACAGCCTGAATGAAGCCAAACGGATGCCGATCAGTTCAGAGACACCTGCAGGTGTTTGTGAGTGTGTGTGTGTGTGTGTGTGTGTGTGTGTGTGTGTGTGCGTGTGTGTGTGCGTGTGCGTGTATGTGTGTGTGTGTCCGCGCGCATGTGTATGTGTGTGTGAGTAAGTGAGAAAGAAGCGGGACCATGGACCGTGTATCAACACAAAAAGTGTGAACCGTTAGCCGGTGGATGAATCATACACTCCATTGAATCCATATAAAGAAAAGAATGGCACTCTTTCTTCCGCCAAGTCAGTTCATGCTTCGGCGTCCAGATACGATTTCACCAAGGCCGATCCTAATGGTACTGTGTTTGGATCACTTAAGCCGTGTGTCCTTTCCTCCCGTCATATATTGTTGTGCTCCGTGATTTGGCTGATTTTGATCAGTGACAAAGTGATACAAACGGTGAGAGTAATCTGACTCCGAGCGATTTGAACGCAACCCGGAAGAATTAGAAAAAAATGAACGAGCTGAAAGTTGGATGTCACGAGACAACTTACGATGGTGTATAGACTGTTACTGTGACTAAAAACTCAATACAGCTTGCTAAGATATTTCGAAACCCCTTAAAGTCATCTGCTCATGAAACAAATACCCCCCCCCCCGCGTTTTGCAGATCAAATTTTCTCTGCAATTTTTTCAGCCTCTGTCACTGACAATTTAACTTTCGCCTCAGCCTACCCCCCGTTCACAATTTGATCTGTTGCTATTGTCTCAGCATTTGTTGCTGCAATTTGGTGAAGGTGAAAATGTTGAACGTAGAATGCAGATCAGACGGGTGTGCCAAACACTCGGGAACAAATTACGCGAAAGGCTCGAACTACTCACAAAATGTGTAAAGGCATCTTTGTTTGTGCAATTTTATATTTCGTTTACAATCTGTTTGTATACAGCGACCAAATATCGCTCCATAGAATAGTTACTTACTCAATCTATCACAGTGGGGCCAAAATTCACTGGTTTGGGTTTATATTCAGATCCCCAACAAGTTGGACGCCTGGTGGACATTATCCACCGATGCTTTCGACTGATGCGGACGAACTAGGTAGCGTGGAACCGCTGATTGGTTTCTGAACGACTGTACCTCTTAGTCTAGAAATTCGTTGGTTTTATTGAACCAGACGTGCCATCTTTTATTTGACTCGTGGTTGAACGGGAACCTTGGTCACGTACCATATTGTCCAGATTCTGAATTAACACTGATAATTTCATTCGATCAGGTGTCAATATGTAGTCACGATCGTGAGGGCCGTTCTTCAAACAGTGGGTGAAATCTACCAACCGAACCTAATAAGTTCATTAGGCTCTATTTATTCATCTGTTTATCTCTGGTTTATAGTTTGCCATTTTTGTCCGGTTCATAAATTCATGTATTAGCTTGAATATTGTTATGGTTCAGCTCACTGTGTTGTATTCGTGTACCGAAAAAGTCTGTTTTTCATTGAAACAGATTTGTGTTTATTCTTCTTTCCCATGAGTTTAGAACAATGTTTTGCAAATTATTCCGATAATTTCCTTCCATCCCTTTCTCCGTCTAATGGAACTTCACAGGGGTAACGCGGTTTGTCAGATGAGTATGTGACACCTTAATCTCCGTTTTGGACACGTGGATCAGTTAAACCTCGCGAATTTGAAATCACAAGATGTTTCATTCAACAGAAGCCAAAACCGGACAATTTACCCCTTTCGTATCTGGGCCTAGCCTTCGTACCGGCGGTCTGCTTTCTTCTAGCCAACCAAGAGGAATACTGAAGACAACAAACATGACTTTGGCAACCGGGAAATGAAATAAGCAATGATTTGACAATCATGTAGGCAGCTGGGTGATTGTTTGGTTGGAGCTAGTGGCGACAGAGAGAGAGAATTTCACTCTCTGAAAGAAATACCCCTCGCAAAGTTACCCAAACTTCAG
The DNA here is from genome assembly GCA_948099385.1 of Fasciola hepatica. NCBI lineage: Eukaryota > Metazoa > Platyhelminthes > Trematoda > Plagiorchiida > Fasciolidae > Fasciola > Fasciola hepatica. Next base: position 2,069,766 of record CANUEZ040000067.1, read on the forward strand.
TAAAAATGGATTGGGAACTAGGAAGCAACTGAGATGCTTTCATGTTGCACGGAATCAGTTAGACGAGAAGTAAGAGGGAAGCAAAACAGCCCGTTTCCCGAAGGCTTACAGTTCAACTAATCGGATTCTTTAAATTGCACATACGCAAAAATGGAAAACTCCTCATTTCTGGCATCGGTCTAAAGTGACCAGCGAATAACTGGCAACCGGATTGAGAAATATATTCCGGGCTGCATGGAGTGAAGTTGTCATTGCAACTCCGCTAGGCATGCACGAAGTCAAAACTGAAACTTCGTCAATTTGCACGCACATCGCAATGGGTCCACGGAATAGAGGGAATTGTTTTTCAGCAAATTTTGGACGAAGGGTAATCATTTGGTGGTGAATTTTTTGTTCGTATGGAGTTTCTGTGACAAACCCTACTATTTTGATTACTGCGAACTTCGATTGGGTAAAGTTAAACAACTAAAATTAATGGTGCGCTTTCAGGACTGATTTCGACAACATTACTTTGTGTAATAATCGAGGGAGTTTTTTCGCCTTTTTGACAAAGAGAAAAGCTATGTGAAACTGTATCATTAGACCACAAATCTATCATCGTATCGACACAACGGGCAACTACGAGGCACTGAGCAATCCATATTCTAGGCTAAATGCGAAGCTCTGTCCGTTGCTTGTTTAGTGGTGTGCGTGTTATGCAAAATTCGTATAACCATCTAATTTGAACTCGCCTAAAATCTGCTAACAGACCAATGAAAAATTCCCCATGACATAATCGACAGTATATATTTAGACAGGTAGTACGCTTTCCACCTATTCATACATTCAAAACTGACGGGAATTTCGTAACATATTTTCAAACTCTGAATGTAATATACTTCCGAAATTTTTTTCGCTGTTCGCGCCCGAAACTTTCAGAACTGCGGATAGAGAATCACTGGTAAACTGTTGAAGTCATTTCTCCGGTGAAGTACATTGACGAATGGTTTATTATTGATGAACACTGAATATTGGAAAACCAGTGGTCAGCTTTGGTATCATCAGTCTCTTTCAGAACCGAATAACAAGAAAAAGTACAACTTCGTTCAAAAAATAATGTAACTGTAATTCTGATTGCTTTGTTCCATCCTAAGTGAAAGCGTGTTTAGCCATTCGAAAAAAAAACATACGAACAGCTACAACTATCGGGTAATTTGCTTGTCATCACAGTCTCCTTGTTGGAATATTAGTTAAGATTCCTTTGTGAATTTTCAGTTCATTTAACCGGCAATCGAATCAAGATGAAAACAAATTTACTGACCAGTAGTGAATTGTTCAGCCCTCTTGTGAGGATAACCGCCAAATGGTCTGTCTTGGTCGAGCACCGCCTATTGGTAATGGGTTTCCTTTTGATACGTGCCTCCCGTGTTCGGAAACACATAAAAAGGAGAAACTTTCTTAACCCACAAATTGATTCGTCTCCAGTCATCAGAGATTTGTAAAATATGCCGATATTCATGTAATCAAATCGTACGTCCTAAAGTTTCGCTTTCAGCCACTGATTTTCAATTTACCCTAGTAAGGAATAAACTTAAAAATGATTAGTTATTGCCAAACAAAAAAAATTGAATCCAATGAGTCATCATTTTTGGAGGTGGATTTCCCAAAAGCAGAATCGTCTCATCGAAGATCAAGACGGAACGGTATCATAGTTATAGTCCCAAAATGGATAGATATTCGATCACCATGCTATAACTAGTACCAGGTGTTTTCGCATCTTTGAATACAAAGAGTGCTGTAGCAAAAAAGCGTTATTAACACCAGGCAAAACCTCCGTAAGGTGCTATTTTCACACGGCAAATACAAGTGCTGCATACAAGTCCATCGCATCAGGATGCTTCATCAGGTGCTTGTTGTACCGCATGAATAAGAACAACCTCATGCCGAAATAGCACACGCAGTTGGAAAAAGACTGTATACAAAGAATGCAAATACTATTTGGCAATTGTATCAAGGTGTTTTGCCGTATACTTCTATCATTCAGATTTTTGATTTCGCGACACCTATTGTGACTCAGCACTTGCATACACTGTCGGAGCAATTGACGATGATGTCACATTTGAAAGACTGTATTGAACAGTGACATAAAAGCACACACAGACACGCGCGCACACACGGACAAAACAGGTTTTCCCGGGACTCAGTAAGAAGACACTGTTCAAGGGTATCGCAAAGCGTGTGTAATGGAACGCTGTAAAATGAAAAGCGTCTTTCACGCCTTTTGAGTTGCTGAGAAACTGCATAATCCAAAGTGGATAACCATGTTCGTGTGCCCACGTATACTTAAGTATGCATGTATGGGTGTATGTATGCGTGTATTTATGTAATGCATGTATGTATGTAATGTATGTACGTACATATGTATGTATGTATGTATGTATGTATGTACGTATGTATGTATGTATGTATGTATGTATATATATATATATATATATGTAATGTGTGTGTATGTGTCTGTCTGTCTGTCTGTCTCTCTCTCTCTCTTGTGTGTGTGTGTGTGTGTGTGTATGTGAAACTGGGTCATCCAACTCAGCACCAACAATGATTAGAAGCACGGAGGGTTCTCTGTCTTGAATGACAACGTAAACTCTCACCGTCCGATTACAGATGACGCAACATGGATATTCCAGTTAATAAGAAAAATGCAAATCTCCACTGCCAATGAATTTACAGTGCCAGAAAATATCAGCCGCTTTGTGTACGCTTTCAGACTCAAGTGTAACTGTAGCATGACGAATAGCATCTTGGATAGCATGCTAACAGAAAAGACAGCCGAGATGGTACACAACGGATCTAATGCAGTTAGTCCTACTTGCCGTAAACCTAATTTGTCTCTGCCAAGAACTCCATACAATATACCATTTATAGAGCAATTTATCCCTATGAGATGCATCTTGAGGTAATTGCATTTACAGCTGGGACTTTCCTAGTGGAGAATTCATAAGCTGCTGAATTATGCACGAAAGGGTAACGTAGATATTCCGTTATCAGCGCTGCCTTATTAACGGATGAAGAGCCTGCAGTAGTTCCGAAAGAGGATCACTGCAAACCAATTGTTATCGAAAGGGGAAAGTATTCCGCTCTAGAGGGGAATCGAACTCGGGGAATTTAAATTCTTCATCCCACGATAATGACCGTTCTACGATTGACCGTCTTTGGCCCCGCGGGATTCGAACCCACGCATGATCACCACCCTCGCTTTAGTACCGCAAGTGCTCTACCAGCTGAGCTACGAGGCCACGTCGAAGGACCTTCGACTTACTGCATATGGATCACACGGATACCCTCCCAAATTACAGTAGCACATGGCATCTACCACAGTGAACTAGCTTGTAATTTAACTGCCTACAGCGGGATTTCCCTTTGTACTAACCGGACTCCACCAGTTCAGTGCATTGGGCTTGTTTCCAATGTATTGATGTTTGGCAGATTTCGACAATGTCAAAATCTGCCAAACATCAATAGACTGACCGTCTGTTTATTGGTGTGGGGGCCATCGCGCTCAATTTACTATACCTATCAAACATGTATCTTTTTCTGCGATTTCCATAAAATCTGTGCTTCTCTCGAGGTGATTAGGGAGCACAGAAGGTAATTTTTAGTTTTCTTTTAGAATAAAAGACAGATCAAAGTCATCAAGTTTACCTGCAGGACGTAGTTATTCGTTAGTCTAGATCAGCTTTGATAATCCGCGTTTATTGGACAGGTTAGGTACAGTTCGTCCGTCACATAGGAGCTGTCACAGTTTTATTCTCAGAATGCACCAGTCTGCATTTCATACTCAAAAGGAATTCCAAATGAGCAATAATAAGTACAGGCTGCACTAGTGAACAACATAGTTCATATGCGACCAGATTATAAATATCTTTTCCTATTTTGCTACAAAGGCTTTTGAAGGTTCACTTTTTAATAGTGATTGCTAAATCGGTTGGTGATGCACGATCGTGGAGCCACAAAAGGAAAAATATTTACTGCAGCAGTATCGTGCCGATGTTAACTATACTGTTCTTGGTCGAACCGTCTCAATTATGTAGACCCTAAGCCCTTCCGTCTCGGTTTCAAAACCTGCCGTCATCGATGGCGCCAATGGTCAATTCCACAGCTAGTAACCAGTAAGTGACAGCTGCTTCCCTCCTGAAATATTGCACTGTTTTTCGTAATAAGAAAGAAGTAAATTCAGTATAGTAAGACGTCAATGATGTTTCTTCTTGACTTAATATGCCGAAACCATAAGCAACGGAAGTGCCACACATTGATTTCCAGTGTGTTTGCAAAATTCTAGTGCACGAAGGATGTAGTTTTCTCATGATTGCACCCCATAAACATGTTCATTGTCCATGCGTAGGATATATACATCGGGAAGTGTAGCAAACATTTCTACTTAACTTGCCCAACATTGTGGCAAGTAACACGTGCATTGTGTTCTTCTACAAAGCAGGAAATAACTAATCTGATATGCATTTGAGTTATTGTACTACCGTGAGTTTTGACTTGGTTTTAAAGTGTGCTCAGACAATGGCGAATCTAACCTTTATCTCATTGCTTTGATTATGAAAGTAGAGCCGGTTGTAAACTCTTTGGCTGCAGTTATGAAGCCGTCAAAGTAAGACTTCCCTAATGCCTATAGTTCCAAACAACTTTGTCCGCCTGTGAGCATATCCGGAGGTATCGTTCTACCGAATGGTCGATTAAAACATTATTATGGCCGAAGAATTGACCCAGGTAATACAGATCATCGACCCTGAAGGGAATCGAACCCAGGCTAGGATGCAACGAAAGTTTAAAACTTCGGGTTCTGTACCAAAGTATTTTCGAGACAATTCCGACGGCCTCGGTTGTACTGTTTACCCGCTCAGGTTATCTTAGCTTGTTCCATCGTGCCAGGAGTTTGTAATTTGTGGACCCACAGCAACCGAATCTCCAAAATGAAGGAAATGTGTGGAGACATTTCTCGTCAAGTAAGGCTTAGCACACAATTTTGAGTCGTGCAAATGTTTTTATCCGTGATCAGCGCGATATTGTCAAACAACTCCACAACAGCCGAAAGACTGTCCCGAATAAGCACTCACGGTAATTCGATCAACACCATCCGTGCAACACGGCACGGAATATATTTCCGTCACCCATATTTCGGAATAATCGACCGAAAACATGAGCCGACAAGCCGAAACAGTATATATTGTATATGAATCGACTGAGATTTTACCCAATGCCCCGTGTTGTTCATTCACCATGTACTAACCTTTGACAACTAAGCATTTGAACCACGAAATGGGTATAAATTTACGCTGGTTATGATAACGAGTATGAGGAAAGTTACCAGTCTGGCTAACGAATCTGAAATGATTGATACAATAAAAAAGGAGATCTTTACCGACATTTAAAACCTTTGTTGGTCAATTGTTCAACTCCCACGTACACTCTGGATTCGGTCCTGTCAAGGCCTTCTCCCTATGCTCAAAGATATACTGAATGGTCTACTGATCGGTGTGAGGAAAACAGCAACAACGCGCGCTTCAACAAAAACTGCTATGACCTTCGGTAAATTAAAATAGTCTCAAAAATACCTTCAGTATTTTGCTGTTCAGCCACCACTTTCATCGAAATCTATTCTTGGAATTCCAATTGTAGTGTCACGAGCAAATTACTTAACATGACTCAAATTTAATTTCGATTTTTTGACATACTTTTCTAATTTGTTGATTTCGCCCGGATGCACCAATACGTGATCATGTCAGTCGTTTTCACCGACGCTTACCAACAAAAACGTATCCGTTGTGCTCTCCGCACTTCAATGCCACCTGGTCTCGTTTTTTTCTTTCACACTGATTTTGGATTGTTGGAATAGACAGTGCTTCCATGCTGTCGATCAGTGACCTGAACAGTAGATGGTCAAACGGGTACGACCGGGAAGTATTTCCTTTGGGATGCTTTTCTTTTACGAACAGAAGTCGGTGACTACTACGCGAGCACACCAAAAGAGCTCCAAAACCCACAAAACAATAGCAAACCCCCTTTGAAGGGATCCGTTTGTGATTTTTGTTCCTCCCGCGGATGTTCACGAAACCTGTTTTCCAGAAACTTCTTCTATCCAACGCCGTGAGCTACACGATGACGAGAGTGTTCGGAAAGCCCTATCGGACTCGTACCAATTGCAAGAAGAAGATCTGCGCGGGAAAAACACTCCGAGACCTAGTACAAATTTAATCACAGAATCTAAACCGATTTCCATCAGTGTGCACATGAGTGGTTGCCAAGTCATTTACTCTTCGTTTTAACTAGTGAAGCGCGTGGATAACAAAGATATCAGTGGCTATATCAAAAAGGCACCAAAAAGATAACTAGACTCTTTTACTAGTCAGTGTTAAATAGTTTAGTTTCGTTTCATGAGTCAGTTATTGAACTCACCTTTGCGAATTTGATTGTGAATGCCGGATAGGTTTCTTTGATATGTTTCAGCGCATCAATGGCCACGGTTTCGTTCACAAAATCGATAAAACCGTAACCTACCAAGGGGGATGGGATTCGTAGAAGAAAGATAAATATAGTTTCGCGATATGTTCAACGAAAAATCGACACAGATGATGATATTAGATTTACCAGGTATTCCAAAGCTGATCCCTGAGCTTTTGTCAAACAAAACTGCTTGATCCTGATCAGTTTATACGATTTTAATATCAGAGGTAATCAGCCAATGCAAGTTCACAATCAAACTGTGACTTATGATTCCCTGGGAAGAAAGTAAATACCGGATTCTGATGGAAGAAATCTATACTTTTCTTGACCAGTCCGAAAACCTACTAGTGCTTTAGAAATGCGCCGTTGAAATGTAGTCAGAACTTCTACTGGATTTACTGACGGAACCCTTTTGTTTCCTTCGATATCTTTGTTGCTGGTATGTAACTGAAAGTGATAAGTTGGGTAGTTAAAACCGAGGCAATGAACGGTCTGCTATCTATTCAAGGACAAGTAAAAGTGACATCATATCCTGAACTTTTGACAGCTTCAAACTGTTATTCTCCATGATTATAATTGGCAGGTTTGTAGGTTTATTCGAAAGGAAAACATTTGCTATCTGTGGTGCTTTGTCCTTCAATTTGGAGATATAATGTACAGGACAGAAAGCTCAATTTGCCTTTGATTTTTCAGCCTACGGTTGAACAAATGTTGCTTTCTAAATTGGAGAAGAATATCATAAACAGAAGTAAAATAGTCATCGAAACTGTCTGGAGTTTGGTCGTATTACGTAGAGATTTAGCTATGAGGGACGGTGGCACACCGAATCACACCATAAACTGGGCTGCCCTGGCCCTCCCTACACCCTACAAGAGGCCATGCAACAGATAAAAACTGACAAAACACAGGAAAAATACTACACATCTGGTCTTGATCTAAGCCCGGATCACAACCGTTTTCTTCCCTCCCCCCCCCCTTTCTTATTCACTATTGATTTTTAATCACCTCCGGCTTGTCTAATTGGTTCAATCCTATAACTAATCGTTATACATTGTGATATAGTGGCATGATTATGAATCACTGAAAATGAGCTTGTTCGTCAAACTGTGTTTTCCAAACTGGGCATTATAAACTTGTAAATGATCCGCTTAAAAGCTCTGATTGGATACTGAAAACGATCGATATGGTTCATATTCGTCATTATGACTGTTGTTATGATCCTCAAGACGTGACCTTAAGACAGGTCGCTTATCTGAATCATGCTTCCGGACAATGGTAAAATCCGTCCACCGTAACAGAACTGACAAGAATGATTTCCTGTCTGAAATTTGAGTAGAGAAGTTAGAATACAGGTTCGCTCGATACATGGTGGATCCTCTCGGTGCATCTTTACAAGTGGATATGGTATTCGAAGGAAATTTTCATTTGTCAGTAAAATAACTCACAAAACTGAGACGTGATTGAAGGGGAGGATGTGCGGTTCGAGCAAGCAAGTGTGGTACGTTGCTGGACCGCCTAAAAGCTTTCACCCTTACAACAAACTAACTCGTCCTGGGGTAGAAAACAACCACATTCCCTTTTTGGGCAAAGATAGTTCTCGCCGACCAGGCTGGTTGATTAGGAGGTCACTCTGTCGGAAAAACAAGTGGTCTGGGAGATACCTTAATTTTACAAGCCTTACCTCCATTGAACATTGGATCAGTCTCCCACGAACTTTGTTTCATATAGCACTTGGAATACGCGCGAAAGCTTGAGTATGAAAAAATTACAACAGCTTTGCTATCAGATTGTTATCTAGTACAGTATATTCCGAATCTTTTCAGACAAAAGTCACCCATTACGAGACCAGAAAGTGCCCGGAAGTTGGGAGTCTTTTTATAATTACATTTCGAAGGTGACGACTCTGGCCAGCTAAGAAGTGAGCACCTAATTCCAGTCATCAAACGTAATTACTACTCTGCCAGTTTGGTCATCGTCTTTAAAACTGGGCGGATACCAAAACCGACGGTAAAAGAGTCGCCACCTCCTTATGCAAAATCAAACTGAGTCCCTCAGTTCACGTGTGGAAGCTTAGTCTTCTACGTGGGCAGAACAGAGAGTTAATTAAATCATCAAATCAATGAACATATCCCGGTATTATGCTTCGCTGACCTTCCTTTGGACTCCACCCCCAAACACAAAACGCAGATCATCCGATCAAGCTCATGCTCGGAACCACCAGACTCCGGTTTCCCTCTTAGTAAAGCTCATCGTTGGACTCAAGAAACGATGATTGGTCAGTTCACAGTGACGACGTGATCAAAGAAACCTAAATGAACCCTACGATGAGCAAAGCAACAGCTAACTGAGTAAAAACACCGTTTATTACAAGGTAATTAATTTATTTACGTTTAAAACGCTCCAAACGCGAGATAGATTAGGTATGCCGAGGCCCTAACGGTCTTCAATTATAAAGCTGAAATTATTCAACAGCATGAATGGCCCAGCTGTTTGGCTGCGGTGACTGAAAGTACACACACTCTCTCTCACACTCTTGTTCTCTCCTGTCACCTATCATTTACTTTATTTTTGTCTCAGTTTCATTGGTTATTTAGCCGACCAAAAAGAAAATCACCTTCACCAAAGCATGCACGGGCACAGATTAAGCGAAATGGCGTGTGATACAATTTGTAAATCTATAACCCACTTCCATATTCGAATAACAGATTTGCATTTTTGCATCCCCATTGTCCAATTCATTTTAGGGCGGCATTTTTTCGATCAGATGATGCAATCACTTGGTGTATGTGTGTGTCTTTCGTCACCTCATTGCGTTCTGTTCATGTACCAAACTGGCGTCCGTTGTAGCTCCTTTGTTCATAGTTGTTTCTGTGCTTTTACCTACTCTTGATATCTCGTCAGTAGTAGATCTATATACTCCATCATTATCACTAGATCTGTTGAAATGAACCAAATGCCAATGGTCGCTGACCGCGAAGGGATTCGGACCAATGCATGGTTTCCAACTGTGCTTAAGTACGGATTGTGCTCTCCCATCCAAGCTACGAGACCACCTCGTAGGGCTTCAAACTTTTTGCTTATGGAACATGTAGTTTACCTGCCCAAATAGCATCAGTATGTGTTACCCACCACAGTGTAATTAATTGCATTTTGGCTGCCTTCAGCATGATTTCTCCATGAATCAACGAAATCATTGGTCATCCAGTAAGATCGAAAGTTCCTTTGGTTTTATTATAGTTTATTGGATGTGCAGCTGACTGATAAGAACTTGAATTCAACAACAACATGATGTGCTTGGCAGAATATCTGCCTTTCTCGTTCTACAAACATGAGCATGCAACTTTCCTTAATTTGGAAATGTAACTCTGCCCGATCTGAATGAATTCAAGTTGGTTCTCGGAGTATGCGCGATTTAGTCAGTCCAGATAACCAGGTAAACCTAGTCGAATCGGGCAAAGAGGAAATGTGCTTACGCAAGATAAAATCACTTCGATAATATCACACTTCAAGCATGGTTTAACCAACAAATTGTTCTTTGGAATGGGTGCTAATTCCGGGTTTCTGTACTGGTCATCATTAGCCCTCTTCATTCTTTTGTTCCACCAGAATGAGAACAGTATACAATAACACAAGACGATGAGTTCAATTGGTACGACATTTGATGAAAATGAAATCCCACGCGTTAGTTCCCCGATGCTAAAGTTGACTTCATCACCTTCTGCTCTTAGGGCCTTCGTTCCACAACTTTCCCATGTAAAGTTACAATAAAAACTTCAGTGCAATCCACTGCGCCTACTTTCTCGTTTCGGATACGAACAGCTTTGTGATAGCGAAAATATATTAATTAAAGCTTTTCCAACTAGCCGAACTACGTCTCGCCAATGTCGAGCTCAGTTTCACGTTTATTTGTGTGTATGTGTGTGTGTATGTTTGCGCAGACATGAATGTTGTTTGGTTTTTGTCACACTGGAACTTTGGTGAACGGTTAACGGAGGAGACAAGCATCGGTCGAAAAACGATCCTTTGCAACTAAGCACACTTGCTTGATGTTCCCATTTCGAGACGATTGTTCGTTGCTCATACGTGACGAGAAGTGGACGAAAATTGAAAACGAGTCGTTGACAGTTCGTGCTTCTTCGAATCTATTGGAAAATGACTGATTTCCCTTTTGAACAAGTGCACAGAACGGACTGTTTGGTTAAACTTATTGGAATCTTACCCGCAGCTGCTTTGCTTTCATCCAGGGGGCGAAAAGCAACCAAGTCACAATCAGTAATTCGGAAAGAGCACTATGACAAATTGGAGTCCGCTGAACGGAGGAATTCGACCTGTTAGAACGGAATTTGAACCCGGTTTCCTAGGGCCTGTTTATTTCGGTATAAAGCCCGTGAAACATGGTCGTTCAAAATCCACCCAGTTCAAACTGAGAAAACAAACCTTCGAACAAGAATGGAAGTCCTTAGCGTTCGGCTTAAGATTCTTCAGCTGGTTAATAAAAGCGCACCTCACCAATTCAATCCAAGTTCGCTTTCGGATCAATCAGTCTTTTCATAATCTTGTCCCGGTTAGCCCCTTAATCGTTAGCTTCCCACGAAGCGGAAGAATGTGTGACTTTTTCCCCGCAGAGGATGACCGGTCTGCAGTAAGTAGTATTTAAACAACCTAACTCACCTCATGCAGATAGATTGGTACCTATCAGATAACACGTTTCTGTATTATCTCGTTAGAGGGAATTCATTTCACGACTTGCAGCTAGGTTTATTATACGATACGGATGAACAAACCGAACCTACGGAGAATCATAAGTGACTGGTGATCAGAGTGACAAGCAATAATCAAACAAAAACCGGCCGTGAATACAACAATCAACAGATTATTATGAATGATGGCCACCGGTGGTGATAAGAATGATTCAGGAACATTGAGGCCACCATCTGAAATTGGGGCATTTTTGTTTGTGCAACTTATTGCGGTAGCAATGCAAAATACCGCAATTAAAAAGATGAATTCTCAAAACAGTTGCATCACTTTTGGGTTCTGAAACCTTTTCACTACTCAGTATTGTGCAAAAAGCCGCTTCACAAACAACGTGCAGTATAGAAATTCTTTCTCAATATTAATATAGTTGGACTATTTGTCGTGTCACTTATCACAAAACGTTTGCTGAAAATCTTTAAGAACTTTCGGGTACATCGCATAATTACAATGTTTACTCTAAGTAAAGTTGTAGCATTCTACGGCAAAAAATCCTTGACTGCTAGAGACGCGGGTTAAAATAAAAGTTGTGAACTTCATATGCAGACGGCTGGATGAAAACAAGACCGATATTTGAAGAATTTAGGCAAATTCTTTGACCATCTTAGGCTATATTTAAAAAAAAGATGAGCAAGTTTCAAGGGGAAGGCGTGAAAGCATGAAAAGTGCACATCCCTGCCAAAAAAAACCAATGGTTCACTTTATCCCAATAAATTATTCCAGTTTTTTATCTGAAAAGAAAACGATCGCAGTTATTTGACCGTACACTGAGGCTATTCAGTGTGATTTTCCTGTGCAGATGGATATCCAGTTGCTTCTCTTTGGCTCCCTTTGAATGTTGAATTTCTATTTGAGGATGGATTGCCTCCAACGAGTTTGGAACGACGTGCAAAACAACGTTTCAACTTCATTCTGGAACTGTGCACAACCAAATACGCCCAAACCCTTCTCTCATTTCCGCGGCATATGATTTTGAGCACTCTTGCTTGTCTAGTAACTTCAGATAATGGGTGAATCGTAGAAAAAAAACAAATGTTACCGAAAATATCGGTAACGCAAAAGAATCAAATGTAACATTTTTACCCCGACGGTACCAAGAGTCTCAGACGAGCAGTCTGCCGTAGTCGCCGCATCTATGGTGTTTTACTACGAACAGTTACCGGTTGCCTAAATTTGGCCGTCATCAAACAGGGTTATCAAGCACGTAGAGATTGACGAACAGAACAATGGTTCTGTCCCCGTACAAGCTACCGGAAGCCGAGGTTGGGTGATGCAGCCTGTATGATTTTATTATTCAGTCCTCCACTGCAAACACGTACACCCAACCCATTTTAGTCGGGTTCAGTAAAACCAAAGTATTAGAATGCTCATTCAAAGCTTCTCGGTGTGGCTAAATGGCAACGGGTAATAAACTGTTTCTCCATAGGAAGCAATATCATGGAGGAATAAACACAGGACCCGATAAAATGAACTTTATATTTTTGTACTCCCGGATTTTCTGGTGTGCCTAGTTTTGTCGACAGATGTGTAACGGTTACGGCAGCCCTGTTTCGATTTCAAACAACACAATTATACCTGCTGTCGTTGTATGGTAGTCTATTGTATTGGAGACTTCCGAAGGTTGACAAACCCACTTTTCGGCCAAACAGGGAAAACTGATCACTGTCACAGCTTGTGCGGCAACAAACTGCCCTACTCTGCGAATTTGAAGTGACAGTCCATGTGCTTTTCTGGCACAATCCAGAATATTAGAAGATCACCGTAAATTGGTGCTGATTGTGACGCCTAAGTATTTGACCGAGTCAGCTCTGGAAACGAGGACACTGTTGATGGCTGATTGCTTACTATGGTAAGAGGGACGTGAAACGGTGACAGTGCACTCAGAACATTTGGAAGTGTTGAAATGCAGTCCAGAATGGGACGAAAATGCCGAATGTTATGTAAGTTATCGAAAAAAGAGTTAAAGTATTGTTGGTCGAAGATAGATTGACTGAGTACGACGTCATCAGCGTACTTAAAAAGATGTGCAGTGGTGAAGAGAAAGAGGGAGAGAAAGGCTTCCTGAAGAACATCTGAGTTCTTAGTCAAGGGACTCGATGAAATTCTACCAAGTCTAGTACGTTGAGTTCTGTTGGAAAAGTAATCTTTCAACTACGAGAGTAAAAAGCGGGACGGCCAAATACGGTGGCTTCTGAAGAAGTGGAGAACGGGGAAATTAGTAAAGATGAGGTGGACTAGCGAAGGAAAGTACGTGGAATGGATTTGAGGGAAATACTCACGTCATTTGAAATGGAATAGCAAACGGAAGAAACTGCATCCAGAAAGCATCTGTTGGGTTTGTACTCAAACTGATGGGATTCATTTGGAAAAAAAAGGGGAACGCTACTGATTTAGGATAGCGCGCTTAGTCAACTTCAGCGCAGAAGAAGTGACGGCGATGGACGAGATGGTATCAACAAAATGTTGGAATTAGAGTGTTTGGGAATATATACTACTGTCACGGATTTCCAGGAGGCAGGAGTGGCACTATCATCAACAGACTCGTTGGTGAGGGAAGTCATAATTCCGGACAGTTGACTGGCTATAAATTTGAGAAAAGTGGAGTAGAAACCGTCCGAATCCACAGCAGAAGTTGATTTTAGGTCTGAAGAAACTTGAAGGCTTATGAAGAAAGTGGCTCTATATCTGAGGGAACAGACGGGAAATAGGACGGTAGGGTTGCTGATGAAGGATGAATAGAGGCGGCCTTTAGGATGTCTGCATCTAGGCCATAGGTTTTCTGCCGGGCCTGTTGTCCGTGCCAGTGAAGTTTGCTATGGGTGGTACAAAAGACCTGGTGGGCGAAGGTCTTGTTCAACCGTCAAATCTCTTCTTTGATCAGGATAGAGTGCAGTTTCACCAAAACCTGGTCGTGTAGTTTGTACGCTTTTTCTTTTTGCGTTCTCAGATATTTCAACAACAGATAAGTCATTCTGCCGCAGTTTAAAAAGTCACCATAGAACAACACAGATCAGACACCTCACCCAGTGTCATCGTGAATTGGTCCAGCTGTCAGCGAGAACAACCGAAAGAAAACCACGAAGAGAGAATCGAAGGGGCTCTTTCAAGAAGGGTGATGTTGGTGGGTGACATGTTTCTAGCAAAAAACAGCTGAGTACAGAATACTGATCATAGTATCTCGAAAAGGCGAGTATTTAGGGTGACATTTAACAAACGAGCTATCAAGGCCGTTACAGGAGAAAGTAAAAGTAGCTTCAGACTTGTTATACCACATGGAATTGGTGTTAGTAATCACACCACCACCTGTCTTCTTCATGCATTGTTCTCTGTCTTGACGAAAGCACTCGAAATTCTCAAGGAGAACGAGTTCGTTGTCCACACTTTTATTTTACCAAGAGTCTTGGATACAGCTGACACAGATGTTCTTGCTAATCCGAGAGTTAAGAACATCGGTTAGGAAAGACGTATTGCAAAAAGGGACCGAATCTTAGTACTGACCAATGCGAAAACTGTCAGCTTCCTTGGTGATGTGTGATTAAGAACAGTCTGCCAAACGCTTAGCTTGTGTTTCCTAGTCCAGTTTGGTCTCGACCAGCTTTCATAAAAATGAGTTGTGAATAACGAAGTGGATCATAGAGTGTCTCTAATCAGAGTAAATGATCCTTTTGAGTAGCTGATTCTAGATGGCATGTGCTTATGTTGGGAATAATTCCAAACTGACGTTGATCCGATTTGCAGCAAAAAGTAGCGCAGCCAATCGTGGGGCTTGCTCCAATACTTGGCGCAGGGGTAACAGTATTACCGAAAATAAAGTATGGGATATTAGAAAAATTATTCACTAGACGCATCCCACTTTCTCTGCGAAAATGGCTTCAAACTCTGCAAGTGTTGTCCCACCTTTTAGCCCGATTGTCAGAATATCTTCGGAATAAATAGGACAAGTAAAAAGGGATTAGACATTCTATCACGTGATCCAACACGTTCTGACAGTTAGTCAGTCCGAAAGACGCGGTCTCAATTTCATACTGTCGATAACCAGACACCGGATATAGTATGTCAAAATGGCATGCACATCAAGTGCTTCAAGATGTTCGTTCACTGCGGTCGAGTGGAACCAGTTCGTCTTAGTGACTGACGTTAGTCTTCAATAGCCTAAGCAAGCAGTCTCCGCTCATCTTCTGAACCGGGCACCAAGGAATCGAGTTTGGTAAAGCACTCTCAGTTGAATCTAGCCATTACTTTGGACTACTTTTATCAGGTCAGTACATTTTTTCCCGGAAACTAGTTGATCTAATTTCGTATGATTTATTGCTGCTCCGAAGTTCTGGACTAAGCGGTAGAATAGCAAAAACGTTGTATAAACTGATACGTTTATGGTGGCTAGGGCATTTCTAATGATTGTTAAGCTATCTAATACTAGTGTGAAAGAGTCGAACCTCAACACCACTCATCAGATCTGATGGTAAAAAGTGATTCACTGCGGCGCAACCGTCACCACCTCCGGTCGATGGAGGCTGTTATAGTTCTATGCTGCAAATTTCACGTTCACGGTTGCCGATTATCAGAATCGGTTCAGGGGATTTGTTCGATTGACGTGGTGTATATCTCACACCCCATCCAAGCACAACTGTGGGATAAAATAACAAAATGGAAACTTTTTCCTATCTGGATACCTCCTTGAAAAGACCTTAAAAATAAATGGTTTGATTTACTATACTGTCACTTAAGCTGACTACCACAGGTTTACAATAAAAGCTCTACCCCATTGCAAGTTAGACACCAAAAGTCTGACTGTCTGCTTCATTGGCTTCAGAAGGAAAAAAGAGGTGTTAAGAATTAACGCACTAAAGTAATTATATATTTCCACACCTAAACAATGATTATCTAGAAATTTACCTTAGAGTGTTAGAAAAGGTGGATAGATAAAACATCCCCAGAATTTTATGGGTCCCCTCTCTCTATCGATCAAACTGAATTTAGGTCACAGGCGTTTTATCAGTAAGCAAGCTGATCTTATCAGGGCACAGTTGATGGTGTCACCCGGACTGATGCTTCAACGTTTGCGATATTCACGCCAATCTCACTGACTTGGAACTGATAAAACCATCAACCTAAGACACGAACCTTATCGGTAGTCAAAATCATTGCAAACTCCCAGTGAAGGCTTTACCATCGGGTTCCAGTTATAGCTGAATTCCCCATTGACCACGTTGTCCTTTTGCTGATTAAACTCACCTGTACATCCCGTCAAAATGTTCACAGGGCTAATTGCTAAATTAATGTAGCAAAGGTCTTGTGTTTGGCTGTCGAACTGCTCAACTAAACGGCAAACATTACATGTGAACAGTAAACGAAGCACTGCTGATCTCAATGGTTTTAAATATTCGCTTTGGTTGCCATGATTTTCTAATCGCTGGGCTTGGCGTTTAGATCGCAAACGTTTCTTCAGCATTCGAGGTGACACGCACTGAGGATGTCGCTTCGACTGTTGATGAAACGTCTGCGATCTAAACGCCAAGCTCAACGATCAAAATATCATGGAAGCACTGTAGCTTTACAGTTTTTGACAGTTGAGCAGACGTGAAACAATAACTTGTTCGATGTCAAACTTTCCACTTTTATAGAAAATTTGCATTCTTCAAAATAACCCAAAGGCAGAGAGCATTTATTGCAGACTGAACGTGATTTGATGGTCTGTTGCATTTTGAAGATGCTCAATTACCCCCTCTCTCTCCCAATATGTGTATGTGTGCGAAGGTCTGTCGTACAACATGTTCCCCTTTGTCTGGGCGAAACCAACTTGCCTTACACTTTTCTGATTTGACTACTCCGACTCCCACAGGTAGGAAATGTTTTACAATCGCCGGTGCTTTATGCAAGCCCGAGAAGACTTTTGTGCATTTTATCACCTTTTAGTTCCTGTCAAAAGAGATTTATGGTTCATAAAATTCCGCCGTTCCTTTCCGTTCCGTGCTGCACCGCACCGCACTGTACACCAATGCGTCGAGCACCGTTTGCATATTCTTTCCAAGCATTCACTCACCGCACATTAGAACTGATCACCACACATTCAAACAGATACACACACACACATACAGACCTGAATATACCACCGAGGTAAATCTTGATACACTTTCACCTACGGAGCGAGGCATATACGGGCCCTAAATACTTTCTGGTTAAAGCTGAACTAGTAAACGATCAGTATCCTAATGGCTTTCTCGTTGCAACATTGAGGTGCGTTTATGTCGGGAACGGAAATGGTACTCGGATCCATCGACCCAGAGTTCTCACTTGCTCTCTCTCTGTATCGGCTCACTTGTGCACATACGCACCGCGCAAATGTTCAAGCCTGCCGTATACAAACAACTGCTCAGACAAACTGCCGCACATACTGCTGCACGTATGCGCGTTTCCCTCTCCAAGTATGTGTGCATATTTGCATGCCTGCATAAAACACAGTTTCCAAAATGAAACTGCGAACTATTTACTGATGTTACGCGGCATTTGGTTGAAGTATAATTTGACGTATGTCTCGGGCATATCGCAATAGCCTTCATTGTTTGCCAAAAGCGTAAGCCTATGTTCAGTCGTCCATCAACTCCGTGAACCCCCTACATTCACTCAGTCAGTCGCCAACTCATACCAATGCTCAAAATAAATGCAGGGTATTTATTAACGTCGATTAGTTATTTCCACGGAGAACTAATTTCTGCCCCAGGGTTCATCCGCGTTTCCATTAGCATCTCGGGTGATCACCGCTTCCCTTGTAGAAGATCCGGGATCAACAAAACCCAACCCTATGTTAGGGTTGCGACAAAAAGGGGATTTAGGGGGGGGGGGGGTGCTGAGTGCACGCTAAATGGGATAGTCGACGCGAGCGAATTCTCTCACCTGCCTGTCTGTAAATTGAGCCCATTCAAGCAGTTTAGAAAGCATCCGAGTATGACACTGATGAATGGAGAGAAAATACTGGCGAGTTTCGGCTAACAAGGTTGGTCAATCACCACGTAGCAGACATGCTCCAATAACTTAACCTTGGTTACCATTCAACAAGGCTGCGGATCGGTGCGCTCTAAAATGAACACACGGGATGCAAAACGATGGTAAGAAAGGTTACACAATTTCATCAGGGGGTTTGTCATCCCGACTGATTGTACTATTCACATTGATCCCCCATTACCAATTATCTCTTTGGCAGTTGAAATGACGAGAGAGAGATCAGAGCACTTTTTGCTCTAGTATCAGGCCCTTTCAAACCACATTGGGACTGGTACACTGTGAAATGAGAAAGGTGCTCGTGTTCGATTTCATCCTCGGTGGTTTTTTGTATTGTTATTAACTAGTTGAAAAAGAAATTCAGGGGAAGGAGTCGGCTTCAGATTAGGGGAAGGCCAATACGGTTCACTTGTTTTATAGTTACCCAGGAAATATCAGCTTGATTTGTGTAAGATACATATTCACAGCGCAAAAGATTTGCCATGCCGTTGTGTGGGAGCATGCTAACGAATCGGGTGCAAACCGTTTATAGAAATTGTAGCAAGCGTACTTAAACATCATTCACGTCCAAATTTATACACACGTGTTTTACCCACACCAATGCCCTCAGATTCCTTGCGGATACCAGTCTACTTAGAAATATTTGGAGTACACTTTGTGTGTTTTTTTTTAACACAACCGACTATCCCGATGGGGAAATAAAAAGCTTTTCAGAATCTTTATCAATTTTTGTCATCGTTACGAGTCGACTCAAGAAGACAGTTAGACCGGTGGCCGGAATCAGTCAACCAAGGTTAATCGCCACGAATTATTGCGTAAAGCAATTTTTTCGGATTGGGTTAGTACGAGAGTCATTTTTGGGGCAGTTTCTTTGAAATCCGATAGCGGTGCGAACATTTTGCGAGAACAGGTGATTGTATTTCTCAGCCGCTTCCGTGGCCACTAATTATTTTTCCCCACATTTTAGGAAACATGACCTTTGGGTTCTCGTTTTACCTAATCTCCTATCGCTTTTCAAGTGGAATGATTTTAATCAGTTTTCCGAATTCTGGTAGAATACTCTCAATTTCGAATTAACCTGGGGCTGATATTCCACCGAAAAATACTGTTTTCCACAAAAAAATTATTTTGTTTGTCCTCAAATTTAGTTATTAGACAGGAAAACCATCGCACAAATTGAACAGGTTAACCTCTCCGGACTAAACGCACTCGGTATAGCTGATGCGTGACCGTAGGATGGCCAGAGTTGGGCCGGAAAGTTCAATCGAAGTCAGATAACCGCCATCAGCCAAGTGCAATTCAATTTATTGAAGCATCAACCAAATTGAGGTAAAGGAAGCGAATGATCACTGACTAGACTCTGACGTCAACTGCAAAAGTGTTTCCCCCAAAAGTCCCGAAGGAGCTCATCAATTACAGTAAAGAAGGATATCTTTCGGGCCTGTGAGGTTGATATAAACTCTTATTCCAAAGATAACATAATGAAGTGCGGTTTTCTCAGTTTTACCTGTCTGCGTATGGCTGTTCGTAAGAAAAAACAAATGGCCGGCAATGTGTCCTGTCCAATTTTCAATTTAGTCTACCACACTCCTTTTTTCTCAGACTGCGCTGACAATCAGTATTTGGGCAATATCTAGAAAGAAATGTTTCCAGTCAATGAAAAACGATGTTTTCATTGGTTTGGACTCGTAAAAGAAAGAAAGAGAAATGATTTCCTTAAGTGGAAACAACCAAGATCGATGCAGTTAAATCCTTGTACACTCAAACCTTAGTTAGCTCAGGTAATATCAGTTTGCTCAGTATTGAACTTATTCTTGTATTATTCACATTTAGAAAGCACTAACGTTTTGCAATCAATAGAAGTAATCCAATAGGATGGCTGAGTGAAATTTTTACCGAAAAAGATCGCGTGGAAACGGAACGATTTTGAAAGCAACCGTAGCCCTTCGGTCCGAAAGCCTCAACCTATATTTGTCGATCCAAAGCAAACTTTACCCAGTAACCGATCTTGATGTGGAACCTATCCCATGCTTATTGAATGTACATGATGAAACGGTAGATCTATGACAAAGCTGGGTCTGAAATAACTTAGCTGGCTAGGGATACCTCGTGTTTGTTCGTTGTTCCGTTCTTATTTGCGATTTATGAGTCTCATTTTCAAATAGAACTTTCGGAATTTGGGATAACAGGTAGCGAAGTGATCATCAGACCTGTTCGAGCACCTTTTTTCTCCATTCTGGGGGAGTAGTTAACCAATTCTATACTTCACGATCATAGTCGTTGGTCAAACGCAGTAAGTAAGCCCTAGTTGTCTTTGCAGTAGTCTGTTGACCACTGTAACAAGTTGACACGGAGAGAGAGAGCGGGTAATTCGCCTACAAGATTTTGTTGAGAGCTGTCTAATTTATCTTTCACAATGATAAAAATATCTGCCTTCACGGCAGCTTACGCTCAAGCGCAGGAGATTATATTTCAGCGATAAAGAATTTGAATATGGGAACGATTGCCGCAACAGAACGAAAGTCTGCTACGACGAATGATGTCTGTAGGCAACCGTTTACGTTCGAAACGGTCAGTTTTATTCACTCAGCCTCAGACAACTACGCCGATGGCAGAAATGTGCATACAACTCCAGATACTACGTATCCGTACAGCCCTTTCAGCGTAAGTTAGGGCAAAATGAAGTAGACTCAAAGCTGTGTGTACTCAAACAAAACTGGACTACTGAAGCCGTCGAGAAATGTGGGACATGTTAACTTTTTCTGTGTGGGATTTCACCTACCATCTGCTTGCCAAAGGTGGATTTAGAGATGCTCATTCGGGGTTTTAATAGAGCTGTCTGTCCAATATCCAACAAAATACGGAAGCCACATGGCTACAGGGCAGACCCATATTTACTCTTGAATGCGTGGACTTTTTAAAATAGTTGATCCTACTGAACTCAAAAAAATCTGGTGAACTGGGTGGAGCGTCTCCCATAGTTCGGGAAGAATATGTATCTAGCTTATCCCATGGGCCTAATAAGCTAATAGATCAGTGTCTGCACCAGAAGAACATCCCCGATCGTTGGAGAGTGTCTTCGACCACACTCATACCATAGAACAGAGCTTAAAGCCTGCACACCCATTGATCTAAATATATTCGAGAAACTTCATCAACATCAAAGACGAACTCATTTGGTCCCAACCAGTTTGCCCATTGCCGTTTATACTCCACTGTGGACGCTCTTGCTTATTTGTCCCATCACATCCTGCTTAGGGGATTCCCTGAAATCTTTCCCGAACTGCTTTCAAAGGATTTTAAACATCTTCAGGTCACTCAAGCTTATTTCATGAGGCGGGTGCATACCGAACATGCACCGTTCTTAGTAACTGTTAAAATAACAGTCCAACTTTAGACACAAGCTGTCTGGAAAAATACTAGTTGAGGACACTCATCCGCTTCACAGTGATCATTTCAAAAGTGTTTCAAATTTCATCTACTCAGGCAAGGTACAAACGCATATTCGCCGATAGGGAGCTTATAAATGTCCCATTATTCCCTATCTTGCGCAATGCCTTCACAAGTCTGATCAGACTATTTCATAGTTAAAGGCCATGTTTCCGTGATTTTCCTTTATATTTTCGTATTAACCATACGCTACGTGACTACGTGACAGCTGAATATTTACCTCTCGAGGTGCGTAAAACACATAGTTGACTTGACTTGACTTGAAAAAGCTATAATGCCTTATTATATGGGAGACACTTAGCTTGTCCATATGTTTCCTTTTTTAAAAGAACGAAGAAAGTGGACACGAGTACATTAGGTAACAGGTCTCATACAATTTTAACAAGACAGTTACGATACAGATGATATGTGATGGCGCCAGACTGGCTCTAGTTTCACATCCTACCAACCCGCAAGACGCCGTAGCATGTGAATATTCAACAAACACAAAAGGATCGAACCAGCCTTGCTGGAATGCCGGACACTATGTCGTTCAGTCTGGAATGAGCAAATATTCCATGTTTTTAACTTCAGAAACAAGATGCAGGGTTTGTCTTCGTTTAGTTGATCTATGAAACAATGAGCTATGTAAAACGTTAACTGTGCGGACAGTCTTTATTCTTATCCTGGTAGCAAACGGGCTCGAACATGATATCTCTTTGTTAGATATCACCTAGTCGAGAACTGTAGAGATTCGGGAACTATGAGTAGCAAAATACAAGTTCATTCAGGTTGATGTTGTGTACATATTCCATTGAATTCTAATAAATTATTCATCAATTAGATCGTCTATCTTTTCACTTCTTGTGCTGACATATATTTCCCACTTACTTTCGTTCAAACATTTTGTCGAAGCATACGGTCAAGTCACTGGATTTGATGTACACTTTCTTATCTACGACTATCGATAGCTGCAAGTATTCTATAAATTACCCAGCATCATATACGCGAGTACTCGAAGTGATGTACCCAAACGAAATTTCTTCGTGCTACAAGCTCTTCTAGGAATCGTTGAGCATGTTCTATGAATAAGCAATTAATCATAACTGCGAATTAATAATTATCTCATTGAACAAAAACCTCAGTAAGAAATACCCGTCCAGCTTGGTAGGGCTATGGATACTGCGAAAGTTTGCTACTCGGCTAATAATTCTTCCAAGTAGTTGATTGGTGACTTATGTAAAAGGCAAGACCTCGTCGCCTAGGTAGTTACTTTCTTACAACACGATTCCCACGAAATTGCTTTACCGGCTTTGTACAATGAGCCAAAAAGCCGGGAAATCTGAAACAGTCTCCATTACATTGTTCCGCGCGTTATCTAGCCAATGTGTATCTTCGTTCGTCTAAATGTGCATCGGTCCGAAATCAGTCCATCTGAACCAATTTTGGTGAAGTGAATACCAGTAGTGTTTTGAAGTTTATTTTGTTTTTCTTCTAAAAGCTCGGCAATTCACGCTGTTTCTTTCGTGAAAATCAAGTCTTTCGAAAGCGGACACTGTCAACCCATTTACCAACACAAGACCACACGGGGATTTTATAAGTTGTATCGCGTATGATATTCTTATATAGGAAACGGGTTTAACCTAACGATTGGTATCATTCAATGAACGTTGGAAAGATCTTACCATCTACGTTCACCGAATTGTATCTTTGAGCCACAATCAATGAGAATAAATTGGACACCGTAGAAATCCCACTAGCGTAACAAACATGAACTGGAAGCACTTTTATCCCTCCAGATGACCGTAATAAGTCTTCAGTAAAGCATAAATTTGGAGAGAGTTCCAAAGGTGGTCAACTTGTTAATACAGAAGATAATTTACTTCGGTCATTTTAGCGGAATCAATCGGATTTTTCTACTACTTTCAGTACTAGGTGTTTGCTAATCTGTCACTATTCCTCGGTACTATGTCAAAAATCAAAGCTCCGCACTGAAGCACATATACTTTTTACGCCGTTGCGAAACGTGTAGCTTATATGACTGTCATAAAATCAAGTCACAAACACAGCACCAATTTTAGGAATGCGTAGACGAAATACTTGTGAACAGGTGGATTCTGACAGTGTCGTTCGTTCTCTAAATTAAAGAAACGTTTTTCATACGTGATGGAACGTCCAAACAGGGGCTTTAACATCTTTTGTTTTTAGTCTGGCATGCCATTGACATTTAGTAAAGCTACAGCAGTTAAATGAATTTAAAAGCCTGTCGTACCATACGTTCTTCAAGCGAGAAGTTCAGGGCAGCTGCCTTCAGCTTAAAACAACAACACTCTTGTGAGGCTGTTCGGCTAGCGTTTCAAAATTGATCAAAAAGGCACCGAACAAAGAAGATTTCTTGCAGCGACACCAGTTGAACACTCTGGATCAGTTCGGATTCCCAGACAGTTCGAGAATCACTCATTTACATCATTTTGGTTCTCTCTTTCATTACGCAACAAGTCGACAGTGTGTATTACTCAGAGAATTAGCTTCTACGAATGCCATAAGTTAAATAAACTTCCCCAAAAGGAAGAGTGACCTTAATAATCTTCATATATTAGGGCATCCAAGTTTGAGACACGGTCGTGACTTTTCTATCCATGACAGGCAATACCTTGACAAGCACACTGAGACAAGGCACAGTATAATCTAGTCTTCCAAGTTCTTTCGAGAATTTTGGTGAACAGCTATTCACGAGAAATCTTTATTTCCAGTTTCCGGATTTCTCTTATGAGTAGCAAATGATTTAAACAGTTCGTAATATAATTAATTCAGGCCTATTTACGTCGGGAAAGAAAACATGGAAACATTCTTCCTCTGCAAAAACCCATGTAACCTTGGAAAAATGTTCTGTTCAGTTAGTATTTCGGTAGCAAGCACTGAATATATGGATTTTTGTTTCCATTTACAGTGCATAGATCAGATGTGCAAATCATTGAATTAGCTAACTGCCACTTCTCCTCTGTGATAAGAACGTCGCATAGCCAACGCATAGGGTTTATTTCTAACCATATGAAGTCCGCTTATTCGAGGCACAAATGCCGGTAAGCTACTTTCTAGGGCCAGTTGCTTCAAACGTAAGAAGACAAACCATTAGTACCCCATGGAAGTCCTCATTTGAATGGGAATTATTATGATTTCTCAATGAGATATAATTGTTTTTAAATCATATATTTTCACAATTGAATGCTCGTTTCTAGGCAGCAAAGACCGTATGCATTTACCGAACAACAAAGCAGACTGAATTATTGCGCAAAGTTCGATGCATGCTCAGAGACGTAATAAGATTGCCTAATTACCAGTGTCGTTCAAAGATTTGTAAAATATTGAAACCCCTTCAAGAGGTCAAAAATCCATACGATGCTTCACAAACTTGAATAACTGACGTAAATGGTATTCATTAGTTACGATTTTCTGCCTTTCTCTCTATTGGTAATGACAACCCCCTCGCGTCAGTTATATGGATCGAATGCATTTCCTGCCTAGCACAAAAGTTAGAAGTTATTGACTGGTTTCATTCCTCCCACCAGATGTCCAACACTTTTGAAGTGCGTAATTTCCTTCGTCAGTGTCAGTGAAATGGAAAAGACTCAGTAGTCCATTCAAATGTGTGACAGAAGCCAACATGTAACGTGAGATTCCAGAGAACAGCCCATTGGTATGCAGTAATATGTGTAGTTGCACAATGTGATCCTGCTTCACGGGTACGTGTCACACCAGAATTCGGTCAACTGAAAGCCCATGATACTATGCGAATTATTACTAATAGCAGTGAATACATTCGTTTGTTTGCGTGTGCCCGAGATATGATGGAGTTCTACGCATAATTACCGTATTTGGTTCCGATACCAGTATTGCTATTGACAGCATGTACAGCCTGGACAAAGTTCCGTCTTCGCCAGAGGAAAATTGAAAATCGGAGGCACAGTGTATGCCTTCACAAAATTCGCGGTTCGTTCTTAGTTATTCACACATTTGGCCATTTAACCCTCAAAGTTCTCAACTAGTCAGCAATCTCTTTCTTCTCATGTCAGATCATATGTGTTTATGTTCATAGGTCAAAAGACACTTTTCAGAATGTTTCGATGTCCTATTACACGATTCTAAGATAAAATAATACTGAATTGTTTGCAGATTTCAAAATGCCCATGCCTAGTGTACCAGTGCCGTTATACGTTTATGGAGTTCTGAATAAAAAATGTTTCTTTTGGTCTAAATTCAAATGAATTATATGAATTCCGTTACCGAAGTAATCAGGGGAGTTGAACTACATCACCGGCGGTGGCAGATCAGACAAGTTCGGTCGACTAATTTCCTGTGTCTTGTTGAGTTCACGGAATACCATCTTGACCCCAACAACAATAACAATGACCACAACCACAACAGTGCATCCTATCACAAATTCATAAAATCATCATCCATTTAGTTATCGTCTTCAAATGGTTTTATAATGTCACTGGGGACACTCCAAGAATACGCAGTTTTGGACACGGTTCACTAGAGATAACTTACTCTTCCAGTTCAGATTGAAATGCTTCGAACCGCTAGACTGACGAGCCCCCGCGTGCGGGAATTCAAATTTACCTCTGATTAGCATTTTTCTATTTGGTCACCCGTGACCTGGTACAGATCCTGAACATGTCCGTTCATCTATCGCGTTCGTTCAGCTCAGTGGCTGTACCGAGCTTTGAGCTGATAATATGCAAAAGATTACTCAAATCCGTTTTCCTATTGGACTAAGGTAAACAGCAAAAAAAATGTTGGTTTGAAAGCTGTAAAACTGAGGTCAACCAACGCTGTTTCTGGCTTATCCGGTTAAAAAAAATAATTATGCTTTGCTTTTGGTGGTATCCTTTCATTGAACACGGTTTTTTAACTAAAAACTCAAATTCACTGAAGAAGTCCATGATGACGCAACTAACCTTGTTCCCTTAGAATCTGTCTATGTCACCGTTAGTTTCAATTGAATAACTATTTTATTATATAGTACACGTTGATATTATAACCCTGAAAACTAGTCAGTGCCTAAACCCTATCATTGTTCGAGCCATGAACTGCAGCTCTCTTTGTTGTCTCACGCGCGTACTTGGCACACAGCCCATACACTGACAAAATTGGTTCTGGATACCTGAACTGCTATGTGTTTGTTGGTCTGATTTGACGAAATAATGGGTTTCGTATTCACTGATCTTTTGGAACTCGATACCCAGCACCAGTGGCCTTCAACATGACCAATGGTAAACTGAGTACCGTATTTTGTCAATTCTACGAATGGTGAGATGGCAGTTGGGAATCCGCTTTGATGTTTCTGATATCTCCGATGAATGATTTGAAATATCGTTCGGTTGGAACCGTTAAAAACCAGTGAGTCATATTGTTGCAGCCAGTGCTCATCTTTCCTTGGACAAGAAACGAAAAAATCTCTTCGTGTAATCATCAGTCAGAGTGCATGTTCATTGAGTCTAAACCAGTTCTCGTGCCCGGCTTTAGTGCTACCACGTTGAGTGAAGTGTAGATCTTGCATACACGACTGAATGTGATTGAGAATAGGATGATATTTATCTAACCGATCAGGGTTAAACGCCACTGGTGGTTCTCATGAATTCTACAAATGCCATAGGCAGGGACCTCTGCACAGCAACTTAGGAAAACTGATCATTATTCAGGACTGGTGTGTTGGTCTTGTTGTAGAGCAAATGGGATACTTCTGGACCCCTTTAGTACGAAATGTACATAAACCTAATACTTCGATAGACTCACAATTCGCAATTCAGAAGGGATTTTTCCGGCCCGATAGACGTGAAATTATGGTTGCAAGTTTTTGTAAAGCGGGAGTTGACGAATGCTTAAGCAAACATCATTTACAATGAATGCACCGTTTGCTCATAGTGATCGGTTTCAGGTTGTAAAAGACGAAAAACCTCAATAAGAATACCTGTCAATATCAGCGAAGTCAGCTCAGATAAAAAGGAGACCGAATCCTCCCCGGGTGCGATTCTTTTCCAATGGATCTAGATACTTAGGTCTGTGAAGAACAACTACGGCATCGTTGGGGCTCTCTAGATCGCACGAAACAATGCACGGGCTCTTAGATTGTGCTTTTCAGTAACTGCCAAAATTACGCAATGCCATTTCAAAGGTGAACATTGATGTAATAGATATGAACGTCATAGGTTGTCCAACTTTTGCTGCTGGAGACTACGAATATCAGGAGCAAAAACCGGTGATTAGGCAAGTCAGCCATAAATTACTTACCTAATTACCTGCTCATTTACTTAAGCGCAACACGAACGCCACTTAGCCAACCTCAAACGACTTGTTTCATTTTTCATTTTGCGTGCTCTGCAATAACCCATATGCAAAGATAGATTTGCTAAGCAGTGAACTTGCTTTTTTTCCAAGGATTTTGAATATTGGTCTTGTTTGTAGCTCATGTTGATGGTTTGTATTCGATGCAGATCACTGAGTTTGGCGGGCAGATCGCAAACATTACAACACAAGTTGAGGTGACATTATCCGTGCGCACTGGTTATGCCATCTCGACTGGTGATAAAAAATTTGCGACCAAAAGGCCAGGCTCAGTGGCTACCAACCGACACAAACATGCTTTGTATCACAAGTAACTATGATTACGCAGATCAAAAAGAGAGCTGGCTTACCCATGTGTACAAAACCCTAAATCATATGTTCCTTTTGTTACATCCCTAAACGAGTCCGGTTTCTGAGACCCGTTGCTTTCTTAGGAATAACCGGTAGCCTGGCTGAGACCTGGAGTGGAGAAGCACACAAAGTCCCAATGGGTTAGGTGTAATAAAGAGACGGGCGCCAGTGGATTACTGCCCATCATCAACGTTCTGAACCACTCAGACCCCATCAATTAATAATTAATAATTGACTTGAAGGAAGTTCCAGCATACTAATTATATACGATAAACGACTGCACCAGAAACGACTGAACTCGGCCGGCTATCAGATACAATATTTTGAGTGCCACACAGATCAGACACATGGGAGGTTGGGAATGAATTTATTCATTCCTTTGATCGTTCACTAATGTAAGCCAACTTCTAATGCCACTTTAAATGGCCAACGTACCTTTTTGTAGTGAATGAATGCCGCATTCAGGAAAAATGTGTTCATCGTTCGTTTGCGTGATAGCGTGGCTCACCCTGTTAAAGAATTTCAGTTATTCCGAGGAAAATCGAATCGCTTCTGATCATGATTTTTTAATTCTTCACCGAAGTTATCCCAAAACGTCCTGCGAAACACTCTTTTGATGGTTTTGGTGCACTTTTCTCAGTCAGTTTGTAAACCATATTATTTGAGTGATTGCTTACGATTCTTTTCAATCGGAAGTCAGTGAACAATAACGTACTCGCGATTTTCCAACTGCATTGTCTAAGCAATTACCGTCTGCTTATGATGGGACACTGTTTGCGTATACAATCGATCACGTGTTCTAACCACGGATTCCTCAAAAATTTTGCCAACGGTTTAAACGAAGAAATTATTTAGGTATATTCTCAGATTAATTCAGCATCGTCGTCATCATTTCACATCGGTAAACAGTAGGACAAGCCCCACTCACAACTGCCTATCTCATCATGTTACACGGGGAATTAGAAAGTACGAATATAAAAGATGGACTGGGAGTGGACCTACAAGCAAACACACAAAATACACAGTCTAACTGAGCAAAGGCACATCGACCAGTCATTCTGATTCAACAGAAAGTGACAACACGATCACCACTGTTTACGGGTCGCTGCCATATCCTTCAGTGTCTCCAACCAACTGGTTGATGGATCTTTTGAACCCTAAACACGAAGGCGTGAGGCACCCACTTTTCCTAAGTTCGCTGTACATTTTCTCATTCCTCGCTGCCACGTCATCTGTTGACCTCCACGTGCTTTCTTTCACCCGTGAGGAGGAACGGAAAATAAGGCATGGTATGGTAGGTGTGTGTCTGTCATACGTAACACGGGACCTTACCAACGAACTCTACTAGGCTGGATACTCTGTGACAAAACGTTCACTGAATTAGTACCCAATGCTCGCTTTCTGACCTCAGCATTGCTCACTCGGCTATTCCACCCAATATTAGCGATACTACGCAAATATCGGTGGTCGAAAACCTCAAAACGGCGAATATCTTCTACAAGCTGACCCTAAGTCTCGCAACTATACAACAAAACTGAACGCACTGTGGCACAGTATACACAACCTTTCAACTTCAGTGAGATATCAGGTCGGCACCACAAATGCTTCAGTCCAGCGTACGTCGTACGAGCCTTCGACATACGCGTGTTTACTTCTACTGCAGTGGTCCCATTCGTCGTTATGCTGCTGGGGGGATAACGGAAGCGGTCAACAGTTGTCAGCACTTCTCCATCGAGCATCAAGCTCGGAATCGTTGACGTCCAGCCTCGTAGATTACAGCGGCGTTTCTTTACTGTCATTTTATTTTGGTACCCCACGGGGCACTTTTGCAGAAGCTTAGGGCTCCATGGTGTGGAGGACTCGGTGCTTCACTCGAGAACGTTTTCTGGAAAAGTAGCACAATCGCCTTCCATTCACTTCAAGACATCTGGTGGAGTTTCGAGCAGATCGGTCTTGGATTCACTGCTTCGTTTCGTGCATATGCACGATCTGTCATTCTTTGTCTAATCATCATGTTTCGTTTCTGTGGGTGGACTTTCCTTCTGATGTACAATTTGATCAGACGTAGATCAGTGGGTTTTGCAGGGGGTCTTGACTAAACAGAGCAGCGGTCCGTGACGCGGCAACTCCCCACCCATGTGAAGATATAAGTTCACAAGAATATTTGACGTTCGGACGGTAGCTCAACCATCAACTTACGCCGTACACTTCTTCGCACTTCAACTTGCAAGACCTTGGCGTGCCAGTGGTCTCGACTCTGGGGACCAAATCCAACACGGGTAAAGCCTGTTCCGATATCTGGAGTATAATTGGTTTGATGAGTGGACCATTTGGGTGACTATCTATGGGTGCTTTTAAAGTGCTGTATGCTTCTCACGTACGTACGCAAGCTAGATATGGTGATCCTACTACATTTCAATCTATGACCACGGAAACAATCAAGTTTCAATGATTATAGCGGGCTGTCACTCCCCCGGTGGTTGGATTAGGGGGGCTAGTCTACCAAACTGCCCCCAGAGACCTACCCTAGAGTCCAAGGTGTGCTCATCTAAACGAGGCGCCTTCTTCACGAAGACTGAGGATAACCGTCGACGGAAATTTTTCTGTACGAGCGCACAACTGGACACATGGTCATTTGCTCACGTTCTTGAAACAGCTTGTGGTTGGTCTGTCGCTGGTCTATTGCCACTCAGGGTGATGGATGTAGGAGGTGGAAGATATGGATGATCGTTTTTTCTAGCATTCCAGGTGTCATTTTAAGGTGGTGCCAGGACAAGCCCATTGGAGTCTATGATCTAGGTGCTGAAGTGGGGTAGCTTACACTGGATACTGCCTTCAGTTTTGAAGATTTCTGACTGTTAGCACGCTGTTTTCACCGTGCTTTTGCGATGGATATTTTCACATGAAACGCTATAGCACTAACTGAGAAGCCCCCTCGGTAAGTCAGTCGGTTCGCGGAAATTGACGGTGTACGTTAAACTATACAAATTACATGCAACGGATTACAAGACGCGGAGTTTCCTTTCTCCAGAAAGATTAGAAAACTATTTGAAAAGCGGGCAATCGACTACAGTTCTTTCTCCTAAATCTACATTTTGAATCGAGATTCGTAAAAAGGTTCTCGTCAGGTTCCTGATTTAACTTTTTGGTTCTGTGAAAAGATTCTATGCACATCTATAACGAAGTGATCTCGCCTATGCTTACAAAATGCATGAAACCAACCTTAGGGCAGAACAGGTGGTTAAAGGGCTTCTCATCAAAGCACTTTACAGTATCAATAGCATTACTGTTCTTTAATTGATTTTAACTATTGGTGTTGTTTGTAGCTCAGGTTGATGGTTTGTATTCGGTGCTGATCACTGAGGTCGGCGGTTAGGTCGCTAACCTTTCACCACCAGTCGAGGTGACATCGTCAGTGCGCTCAGCGATCACCAGTTGATAAACATATTCTTTTGATTCTATTATTTGTACATTGCTTCCTGACGGAGTTTGCGATCAACTGCACGCTACCACCGGCTGCGAGATACGAATCCGGGATAGCAAGGTCTACAGATTGCCATGATGATCGTATGACTACAATCGGCCAAGTAGTTTGTCGTCTCCTTGTCTCCCCTACAAATGACACACTGTTTATAGACCACGCGTTAGAACGTGCGTTGTGATTCTAATGTCCACGTGGAGTAGATCTTTTGACCTTCTTTAACAGTGGCCTTGTTTGTGATGACCGAACTCGATTTTTTTTCTCTCTCACTATGACTATAAATGGAAACGAGGGCACACGTGTACACGTGCACACACGGACAAACTCGTGCATACGCACAGGAGCACACAGAAGAAGTGGCATGCTCGAAATTATGCGGTTGCCTGTTCATAGCCCGAGGAGGAACAAGATGAGCCACATGTGGCTGGTGTTCGGGGCAGAGTTGCAAATCAAACATGCAAATTATCCAGAGCATTTACAGTCAAACAGAAACAGGCTAGTATCTGTTGTACCCCGTCACGGTCTTGACAACTAACCAAATCAGTAGACTGATGAAAGTCTGGTCAACCAAAAAACTATTCGTTGGTGATCCGCTTGTCACGTCTACTTCCGTTCTATCTTACGTCCACAGTCTTCGAGTGTGTACGCCTAATTTCTTTTGCATAAGTCTCTTGGTGACATTCCATCGGTTCTGAGATTCTCATGACCTACCTATCTATCACCTTCCATAACAAGTGGTCAGCTAACCGGAACCACTCTGACAGAATGATCATAATATATGGAAATGAGCTTCTCCTATTCCGGGTCACCTCAGATACAATTCTGTGCACCGTATGTACACACTATTCGGTACCGATCTTCGTGCACACTCGCATATCACTGATGAGGTTTACGCCATCACCGGCCTATTCTGCAGTCACCATTTGGGGCAACTGCACTTACGATAAAGAAGCAATCGATGCAAGCAGATTGATCGACCAGTTAGTGCATTCAGAATGGGACCTCCCAGATGTTCAACAATAACTATCTTTCTTCCATTAAAATAACAAATATCATCATTTTTGATAAATGTGACCTAGTACCACGCGATTAGTACCTAGACTTGCATGTTTTCTACTCTATTGTGAATGAGTGTTTTGGTTGAATCCGGCCTCTCAATGGGCATTGCATGCTGGTATATCGACGGCGTACATTTCGCACAAGCCGGTCCTCAAGCCCACCCAGATCGCTTTTTGTAGGTTCCGGTTCCAGTTACACTCATCTTCACAAGGGTAGCATTCCTAGAGCAAGTTGATCAAAACATGCTGAACAGTGGCCCAACAAGGTCCTTTCGTGTATGTGTGTAGCGGTTACGCGTCTTCTTTAGTGTCTTAACAAATAGCCAGTTGCGCACGCATACTGACCTCCGAGCAACTTTAGCACGTCCTCTCTCTGCTCGCAATGAACTTGGGACCATCCATTTGAGCACATTTCTGTCTGTTTCTCTATCTGTTCCATTGTGGGCGTGTCCTTCTATGTGGATGAGTATGCATTTGCGTACTGTAATCTGTGAGTCTCTGAGTCGATGTGAGCCCAGTAAGAGGGAGTTACATAAAGCGGTTGGATTAATCTATTTGTTTCAGCACGTATGCTCATGTTCAAGAACCCTCTGAGAATGCTCACCACTGTGTTCTGTTTGGCTGTGTGTGTGTGTTTGCTTGTCTGTGCTTGTAGATGGGATTGTATCATTTTTGATGGACACGAATGTGAGATGAAGTGCGGCTCACTTTTCGCCGGAACAACAACGAGTTCCGGATGCACGAGGGTTCACAAATTTATCATAGAGATGTTTTCGCATTTCCAAGAAAAAAGACTAAGACATGCGATATTCAAGGTCAAATAGACAAAGTGCACGTTTGTTTTTCTTCCTGCCCTGTGTGTATGCGATCGTGTTGTGCACTGCTCAACAGCCAGAGAGAGCGAAGGAGAGAGAGAGAGAGCGACGCACTAAAATCGATGCGATTGTATTGTTTCAGCCTGAAAATACAAATGAAGCCCACTACAAAACAACAGCTGCGATAATCGCCCAAAACCAGCAGTATATATATATATATATATGTTATATATATATATATATATATATATATATATATATATATATATATATATATATATATATATATATATGAAGAGAGAGGTAGAGGGGTTGTCTAACTGAAGACTTGGTAGATTGTTGTTTGAGATCAATCTGAAACGACAGGAATTTAGTAACTGCCAGGGTACTGTGCCACTCAAGATACAACAAAGTTGCAGTTTCGTGAACTTCACAAAGCTTTCAATCTAGACAGATTCTCCACATGATGTTCTTTTTATTCGGATTGCCTCACTTTGGTTAAAATGGCCAGGTGATCAGTTGGAAAGCCGAAGAACCTTGGCACAATCAAAAGTTCTGATGTGTGAGAGAGAGGAAAGTCACCTTTTGAGTAGCATGAGATACGAATTCTTCACAGTGTGCTGCCTCACAGGATCAACATTTTTTCTCCATGATGTGCTTTTAGTAAAACTAGAAAAGATGCATGTAAGGCCTTTCACAAAAATGATCTGTCATTGTGAATATGGAATACACGTGCAACAAAGGAACATACGGAACGCTTTTTTACCACCTAGCTCTCGTGGGTATTGATGCTGAATGATGAAAAGGACATTATCAATCGGAGACTTGTGTTAAACTAACAAAAAACTTGTTTTTGAGGCCGGAGTACTGTTGTGCAATCTTATAACAGAATGAGTTGCGTGCCACCTGATTCTTTGGCAAAAACACTCAGAATTTCACCAGGTGTCCGACCAAACCATGAAAATGCGTATACTGTATCGTAGTTCAACCGCAGCTTAATTTTCTTTAGAATTCTGAGCCACAGGTATGCCCTTTACGGTACCATCCACCTACTTTGAAAACTTCTCCGATGACTGAATCAATCAGGTAAATTGAACTGGAACCGTAACGTGAAGCTGAATGATATGAGATAAAAATGACCGATATTTTGCATTTTTTTCAATTCTGGAGGAATACTCTTTTGTCCAACTTGTGTCGTTTGTACAGATTTAGTCTAGTTTTGTAAACAAATGGAATAACTAAACGAAGTGTTCCAATACGGAGACGGCGGTCCATCAGTCATACTCACTATCAATTCAAAATCGCCTTGAATAATGGATAATCCCAGCGGTCTTTCAAACCTGGAGTAGAGCACACATAAAACGATGCGGACTGTACCAATACAGAAGTGGGTGCGAATTAGGTGTGCTGTTTGTGAAAAATTGTAACCCCACGGGACAATTATGTCTACTTATTTCGGAAAAGCTTTGGTTACATGTCTTCAATAAAAAAACGCACACCACATAGAGAAAACACGAACAGCGGTCAAGTTTGTTATCGATAACGTCACCCGGAAATGGATAATCCCCGTAACACATGTCCATTGTTTTGTCAACCTATTTCAAATCAGTTGTCCTCTCACCTTTTTGTAACTGTACAAAACTAACTTTCACGGCTACCCAGTCACATTTCTACACACAAATACGGTTCATAAATCAAGAAACTCAGCTGTATGAGCCACTGAGACCAAGCTTGATGTGATGAAATGTGACAATTCAATGAAGTCGGTCATCTTGATGTGCGACCTCTTTCACAACTTGACGTGATTATTTTGTGTAACTTCTGTCCAGACTTCTTGGATGTAAAAAGTGGCAAGCGATTATAAATCACCAAGATTTTTCGTTTAAAAAATAGCACAATATTAGGCCATCTTGAATGGGATGTTTGCTTTCTGCACGGTAATTTTTCTCAATGAAAATGTGTCCTTTACTGACTAGTACTATCAACTTGCGGAATCGATATAGAAAACTGATTTCACCGCGCCACTCGAATAAGTCCAAAGAATAGCTATGATCCAGGAATTTTTCCTTTACTTGTCAAACAACTGATCGTGAGAAACCAAACGAATCTTATCGGATTTTACTTAACCATGGAATCTGCGGTTGACGCTTTCACATTACTGCAGTTAAAAAAGACATTCACTATGACCTAAGGCCTCCCTGCGCTATCGGAGAAAATGAGCCTAAGAAGTGAGCCAATTTTCCAAGTTTCTTTTCCCTAAATTAGAAGGAGTAGAATTTTGTCTTTCACGAACGAATGCATAGCCCACAAATACCACTGGACATTAACAACCAATATTTTACAATGACGGCCTTACACTGATATAAGCGTTGCTGACAACTAACAAATGATGTATCTTTACCCGAACAGTTCGAATAGTACGTGTGCCATTTCCGCCACTGTCCATCATGATATTACGATCAGAGGACCAAATGTTACTGAACTACGTACGTGCAATGCTTTCCTCGCCATGATGCAAGCTAGCCACGTGACGTCCTAATGGTCTTACTTTTCGTGGAACTAAAAAGGAACACAATGAAAGTGAATCTCTCATTCAAAACAAAAGAGAGGGAATGAAAATTTTTCTTTTGCAAGAAAAGTAGCTTGGAGCCTGTGACTAACTGGTAGCGAAATAGAGAAGGGGAAAAAATTTCTATCATTTTTGAATAACCGAAATCGAACAAGGAATCGATTCGGGAATTCACGTGATAAAACCGGAACTAAAGTGTAGGTTCTGTGCTGGATGAGTGGACCGACAAGGAAACATCATTAGGACGACATATGATTTTCACATTCCGATTATGCTCTTGTATCACCCAAACAGGTGTTCCGTTTCTCACGCTAGTTGGTGGTCCTAATACACGCGTTTGAGGGTTGACAAGGTGATGGCTTCTTAATTCTATCTTCGGATCAGCCATGGGAAAATCTGTGACAAGATAATAGTGCAATACTAAATCTACTGGAGTAAAATTGATTTTGGATGCTGGGTATCAAAATAAAAGTCGGTTTGTCACAAAGAACTTTATCTATAGAGTAAGAGGTTTTTCATGTAAGTACTCTTTATGTGGATCAACATTCATTTGAAGCAGTTGAGAAGTTCAAACTGATACCACCTACCAAGTACACACTGACAACATAATTAGAATGATTGTACAATCATGCGGGACATTACCAACTCAGTGTGAGGTTTTTTGAGTCGACGGCCCTAAAGTAGTTATTCACGAGGATGAAAATGTCAGAAATTTACTAAAAGTGACACAGTCGAATCTTGGTTTTCCTCAATCATTTTAACTCACATCCTGATTTTTCGGTTTTGTATAATGACAGGAGTCTGGCAATCAGCGAGACAAAACCGAAAGACAGTAGTACACAAGGAGAGTGTGAATTAACTTTTCCAGAGAAGCGTCCAGGGAAGAATGTATGATTTCAAATGTCTTTCTTCTTATTTTCATAAAGACCGTGGTAATGTATCGGTTTTCAAACTATTCAAGTTCGTTTTCGAAGTATGGTTTGTCACGTTTGACACGTTTGAACTTTTTGCCAGCCTGATTCTTCTTTGAACTAAGTGTGATTGTTTAAAAGGGAATGGACAGTGGAATTGACTGTCTAGGATCTGATAGACGAATGAAGACTACGTTAAGGGTTGTACAGGCACATTGGAGTGATCATTGACAAAAACCGGTGATCTGCTTTACAAGCCTAAAATAAGACGTTCGGGGTAGATCAACCTGAAACGGTCGCCCTTCATTGGTGTTAAGACAGCTTGCAGAGATAAATTATGGAACTCAGTTGGCACTATGCTTCTTAAAGTTACACATTTATCCATCAAACAGGTGGGTAAATTACACTCGTATTACGGAAATGACGTTCGAATAACGTGAACATTTTTCATGTAACGTCTGAATACCGCTGAACTCAAGTTGAATATCCCTGTGACGTTCATTTGCCAGCATCATTTCCCATGGGGGAGTAAATTCCCAAGAGGCATTTGGACGTTTGGACATGTGCAACCGGTTATATGAAAAATGATATAGATCTATTCAATGTGAGTTCCTTCATCACAATATTCCAACCTCATCATGTTATCTATTAATTTCTATCAGGAAATTTTCGCATTTCTGTTGAATTCGGTTGGCAAACGGCTTAATCATTATAGAGACAAAACTGTCTTCAGATGGAAAATTGATGGGTTTGGGAAAGAAAGAAGGGGAGAAATGGAAGTCTTGTAAAAGCATCCCTCAGTAGAAAGTTGAAACTTTCAGTTTAACTGGTCCACCTATTTTGGGAATCTGTACTTTCATCGGCCAGTTTTTGTCGGATGAAATGGATAGGATCGTTTAAACTATGGAACCCGTCACACTTACTGAAGTCTGAACACTTCACCTTTTAACTACATTCCGTAGCATCACTGTGTCTATGGGGACAACTTTGATCTTGCGGCCTTCATTCATCATCGCCGAATAGTCGGTGCTCTCGAGGTCGGTTTACCGGTCTACCCGTGTGCTATCTTATTCCTTTTCGTACCCTACAAAATGATCCCGATACAAATGTTTGCTTGTTCAGAAGAAGACGGTTTCTGTAATACTTCTTTTGTGTATTATTACTTGATGGGGCATTTGGGTAACAGCTGATATTCAGATGAATGCTAGATTTTAGTGGCGATGGAAACAAATTTAGGTTATTCAAAATTGTCATGACTCTGGAATTCACTACACTGGGACCATCGAAATGTTGAAAAGGCAGAGAATGGCACATGTGTAGACTTTCTAGCTGGTATTTTTATAAGTACGGGTCACAGAGCAGAAAATTCGAAACAGGCTTCACAACAAATACTAATTAGAGCTTTCCTTTCTCTACGCAAGGGGTACTGCCATTCAGATCGATTGTGAATGGATAATGCACAGAACGCTGTGTTTTTGAAAAGAAAAACGACTCTTCACATTCTTTTTCAGACCAGCTGAGGAATTTAAAATCAGCACTGATTGATCAACCGAATCAAATAATTTTGACGACCCTCCGCATACCGGGCAGATGCTCTACCAACTGAGCTATCTGTGTATGGACAGTCGGGTGTGGATAACTCAAGTGAATAATCAATGACGCACAAACCACTATTCCAATGATCACTGGACTAACCTCGTCCGTCACTTCCAAATTGGACGAACAGTACACGGATGAACGTAACTCAATGGACATTGAAGTATATTCATAGAATGTAATTCACGCATCACCGTTTATTCACTTGCGTTATTCATACCCGACTGTCCGTACCGCATTGGTTCGGTTGATAGAGCATCTGCGCAGTATGCGGAGTGTCGATGACTCGCGGAGCTGGACTTTTGGGTGTGAAAAATACAAGTGGACTTTCCATTTCGTAAGATTACAACCTCTCTCTAATACTGCATTCTATGAAGTCATTCTTTTCTCGATGATGGATCACGGAGAACCTGGAGAAACCAATCTACCGTTGCTGGTCTAGATGTTACCCGGGCGCCATTGGTAGTACATTCAGAATAAAACAGGTGATTGGTAATATATTTGGTGAAGTAACACACAATGAGAGGAATGAATTAAGCCAGCATTGGGATCACTCAGTAGATTTCTATTTATTTCTCTTTTTTTCGGTTAAAACATTGTGCAGTACATTGTCAGCATGTTATTCTTTGTCACTGGTTAGGAAGACATCTACGAGTTTCTCAACGAGCAGTTTTACGAACGTCCGTTGTGTACAGATAAAATAATTATCCGGTTCCATTTTTTTATTATTTATATAACACGTACAACACCTAGGGATCATCCCACCGCTGAATAGAGGTGCGGAATCTGGGAGTGACAAAAAAAGGCAAAACTCGGAGATAGGAGCGCCAGTCCCAAGGATCACCATGATGGCTGTTTTGCTCATTTCCAATTATTCCGTGTTTCCGAATGTCGACATGAATATTCGCTCGTACTTTTTGAATAACTTTGAGCAACTTGTCAAGCAGTCGAACACTGATAGTTTGTTTGACTTTAAATTGTTACAGATCAACGGTAGTCATAGGTGAAACAGTTGTCATAATTGACTTATTGAGAACAAAACAATCGTAATCCCATTAATAATCAAATTAGGTCTTCGGTTTTTGTGGAAGTAATATTTTGGTTTGGTGATGGATAAGAAGAGCGATTTGTAGTTGACCAAAACTGATAATTTTCCGCTAGAGTAGAAAGGAGAGAAATATACCTATTTAACCGTATTTGGAATTATCACACGCCCATATTTATGAGAACACAAATGATCGATTAGATCGATCAAAGGTTATTTTAAATTTCATGCTTTCCAAGGAATTTCGACCTGGGATTATTTCATAGATAAAAGAAAGGATTTACAGTTTTCCTTTTTTGTCTGTCCCGGGTACCCTTCGATCCGTTTGCCGTCGTATAAGCAAGAAATGTCACTCAGTTTCAACTCGTGATAGTTCAACCGAAAAATGTCAAATTTGACTCTCGTAGAAATTCAGACACCAATTCATTGGTTAGTGTTTCCATTTCGGGTTTCAGCGATGAAGTTACATTTTGTCAAACATCTACCTTGAGGGGTTTGCAACCACTCACCTGTCAACTTTGCCTGGTTGCGAAACAATCGTTTTTCACTGAAAAGCACTTTAAAAAGTCAATCAGTAGCCAACTGATTGCCTTTCGAGGAATAAAATTGCTCTTGGAACACAAAATCTATTTAGGGTCTCGTCTAGTTATCAACTGAAAGGAGAACTGACAAACTGGAAACCATTAGCTATCCGTGAGTCAGTGGTGATTTGCTAGCGCTGTCATAAGCTGATACTGCATCTTGACAAATTGAAATTATTTCTCTTGAAAAATCAAGGGTAATTTTCATATCTGCTGGGATGATATTATCATTTCCGAGCAATGCTTATTGCGATGCATCAGCTGGCACACTGTGCACAAAAACTTCCGTCTCAAAAAGCGTAATTACACGTCGGATATAACTCTCCTCTGTCGTATGTACTCAACCATGTTTTTCACTTGACGTCATCAAGAACAAGCGGAAACCTTATATCTCGCCACCTACGCTTTCTTTCTCTTATGACGAATCATAGGATTTCTTGGTTTTGTTTTCAAACGATCGTTTTTGAAAGTCTAGTGTTTTAAGACTAATGGGTTCTGGTTGTTCGAGACTAAGGACGAGCAGGCTCTAGATGATGTAATATCACCACGAGACAAACGATTAATGTCCGCCCAGACGACATAGTGGCGAAGTGTTTGTGTGTGTTCGAAGTAAAAGCGTACTTTCCGGGTTCGAGTCCCGTATTTACTCCTTGGATATGCACTGTTGATGTACAAAAAGTATGAAACACCTGTACAGTTTTACACCTGTGATTTTTGGGGCCTGTTTCCGTAATAAGATGTCAGTAAGAGTATTCTTTGTTAAGTTCTTTGTAGGAGGGTTCATATGTTGATATTATTGCCTAGGAGTCCGTGGGATGTATATTTTAGGTCGTAAAAATAAATCATAAACCTAATATTTAAAGCGGCTAGTCTGACAAATTTTTGATCGTTTTCGAAAGTATGAATTTAACAAAAAAAATAGCTAAACTGCAGGTAGGGACAGTTAGAGTCGATAAATTACTCTTCCTTCTGTGCCTGTCTAATAGGACAAATTACTGAGGAGAAACTGTTTGTTTCAAGGGATGCATTGTCTCAAGTATGGATCACGGTGTTTTATTAAAAAGCGTGACAGTGGAGAAAACAGTACAATCACGGCCATTTCTTTCCCGGACACTTACGCCTTTCGTCAAATGACTCCTCATGTACATCTTTCGGTATTCGGCGCTCCTTTGTGTCACTTCTTTTGTTTGAAAACTTTTCGGCTCAGCTATAGTATCCACACCTTTTTCAGATAGTTTATTGAATAACTAACATATCAGACCCCAGATACTTTCGAAGTTAATCAAAAAAGCTATGCGCCATGTAATATGGTATGGGTAAGTGCTTATTGTTCGGAGAAAACGTCAGCGAATTTACGGTAGCCGGTCGAAGTTTCGGTTACCGCGGTCAACCTCTCCGAAGACTAGTTTGCAATTGACAAAGCTGTGTTACCGAACAATTACCTATTGTTTATTGTATAATTCTTAGGTCACTACTGTCTGAATTTGTGAAAAGGTTGAGGTTTCTGGATTTAACTGACTGAATTGATTTTAAACTTAGAGAAACCGGGAGAAATCAGTCTAGAATCTGAGTTGTCCAAATTCTGGACTCCATCAATATATTTCCCAATTAGGTCAACCGATGAATACATATTCTTATCTTTATCGTTATCATCGGTGTGGCAAGTTCGGGAAGTATTTTCGTTACACTTATGC
This sequence comes from Fasciola hepatica, assembly GCA_948099385.1. Classification (NCBI taxonomy): domain Eukaryota; kingdom Metazoa; phylum Platyhelminthes; class Trematoda; order Plagiorchiida; family Fasciolidae; genus Fasciola; species Fasciola hepatica. The sequence continues at coordinate 2,111,893 of CANUEZ040000067.1, forward strand.
AAGTGAATGTTTGGCAAAACGTCACACATTATGAACAGATGAAAACAGATGTCTCCAGTTGATAATTCAATCCTGTGAAAAGCAAACCGTTATAATTTTATGACTCATCATTGTCGTGAAACATTCAGTAAATCGTTTTAGGTTGACGGGTCAAATGTGTAAACGTTTATAATTCCGTTCGAAATCAGAATTTTTTTGAAAAGAGAGTGAACTCGTTTATCATCACCGAGATTGGAGTACAGAAAACGATCCACTTTCCCAACCAATCTGGTTGTTACCTGGATGTGGATAGTGCTGGTGTGTTACGTATATAACCAAATCAAAATATATCACATGATTCGCTTTGGAAAAACACAAGGGTGAACATGGAAAGCCAACGGACAAGAACACGTTCAGCTGGGCTGAAAGTTTCTAATTGGATCCAGTAAATTGATGATTCGACATGAATTCATGTTAGAACAGGATGAGCAGCGAAGGAGTAAGGTCTGTGAGAAGCCAAAAACATTTTTTTGACAAAAAACTTCCTGAACAAAAAGTCACACTTTTTTTATCTCTCGTCTCGTGATGGTTAGTTTTTGGCAGAGCTTTCCGTAGCTCATTCACGTGGCTAAGCAACCGCGACTGGAAATGTTTATTACCAATTAATTATAAGTATAGATTCAGAAAGAATTTATAATTCGTCTGTGTTTCTTGGGTATTCGTGAGAGACTTGGTCCTTTTGTTCTAATCAAGAACTTGCTTATAAAACTACACAGCCGAGTGAGCACCAAAAAGAAGGAAACACAAAAGGACATAACCCCATTTGGAATTAAATGAGACGACTTCCCATGAGAGTCCATCTCATTTCCAGAAAATTTTGTATGGTTCTGGGGCGGTTAAACTTTAAAACCGGTGATTTCCTGTTACAAATTATAGTAGAGTAATCAAAAGGAGATTGTTTTCCAACTTGCTATAGACCTTTTTGCTGCTTCTCTTGATCTGCATACTGCAGTCAGTCTAATTGTTTCTGTAGTCAGTACAGTAAACACTGGAAACTGGGAGGGAAAATGGACGAAAAAGTACGTCTTACAAGAAGAGCGCACTCGAAGGTGAAGAGGCCAAGGTGTCGTTGATTGGTTACCATAGGAAAGGTTCGTGGAATACGCACAAAAGATATTACATGTGACGAGTATGAAACCCTTACCAGAATGCTACTATCCAATGGGTGAACAATGGAGTTTATCGTGATGCACCCCACAGAAAATCCACACATCCAGAATCCGCAGAGGTCAGAATTCAAAATGCATTTTTTATATCACCCTTCAAACGCGATATCATCAGCCGGATAACTAGCAAGAGTAGGAAACTGGTCTTTAAACACGATGCACCCAATCCAGTCATTATTTGCACAACCGCATGAATACCAAAACCATCGGTAAAAGAGCTACTTTCTCCGTATGTCAAATTGAACTGTCTATCAGTTTAGCCATCCACGTCGGAAGATCTGCTGTCAGTTCCGTCACCGAAGAGTTGAACCTGTTTCAGCATGGGTTCAAAAACCGATGAAGTCACTCAGTTTCGTAGCATATAGTTGGGCAAAAATATCAACTGACTCCAAGCAGCTAATTCAAATAAAAACACTCGATCACTGTAATGTCCCTAGGATCAAAGCATTCGAAGTTCCACACCAGAACCGTGAAACAAGCAAGAATAGTCTTTCTGTTTGGCCTTACCGATGAAGATATTTTGCATGATATGACCAGTCGTGTAATGTGAGAGCTATACTCACCATTTCAAACCATGAAAGTACTGCACACCTACTTTATTCTTGATAGGAATTGTTGGCCTCCAGCCACCTCGATATGGCCGGTTTGCGTGTCTCAAGCTCCTAGGGGGCTACTTATCCCAAAAGCCTCTCGAAATGCATCCACATGACGGTACATTTACCACAGCCTCTACTTGGGAAATCCTGAGGAAGTGCTTTCTTGTGGTGGAGGAGCCTCCACTAAAGTGAGAAGACGAAAGCAAATGACCGGCCCGCCCCACCGAGTTGGTTGATTGGTAATCCGTCTAGGGGAGGTGGCTAACTCCTGATTCCAAACCAAACACGGGTGGCACATGAGGCGGACAATGGTATGCTCACTGGCATCTGTGGCGGAGGGGTGTACTGGGAACACAGAATGTTTGGCTCCATCCAGAGGGCAACTGAACTGAGCACTCAGTCACTAGCTCCCAGTGGTTTCCAAAAAAGGCATACGAACCGTGTAACTGGTTACCGGCATATCTGGTCCAAACCTTCTGCCTTGCAGGACGCGATTGGATACGCAAAGGCTGAGGGTGTATCCACGAACAAAAATGCTTACTCTGAACTGGGTGGCCTTGCAGTACAATAGCCCGTAATGCAAACAACGGTGACAGACTCTACCATTACGACCGACTGCTCTTCCATTTGCACAAACGAGCACTCTCCTACACCGTACACAACTTATTCTCCCGTTTCCGATCCCATCCAACTTTCTCTACCATTTTAATATTCCACGAGTTCTTCGATCTCCCGAGCCCGCTGTTGTGCCACGGGTAGAAACCCGGGCTGTGTCCTCGCTTGTCCTTCTTTAGTTAGCCTCTAAATCGCACCGAACTTATTACTGCTGTCTGTTGCCCTGCTTCGTCCTCGATGCCCATTCAAGGTAGCCACGATCAAAGTGCAAACCCTCATGCGTATAAGACAACAGGCGGGTTCAGCCAGTAGGCTTGAATCCCTTGCCGTCGATGTATGTTGCATCCAAGAAACTCACTTTCAAGACTCCAGTGCCATAATTCGAATAATACCACTGTCTGGTCCTTCCCTGGAGTTTTACTTAAGCCTCTCTGAAGAGGCTGAAACTGTGGATTCTGGTTCTTTTGGTGTTTAGATTGCCCTCAGCGGAAGAGCTAAATCGATGCTGATAGACTGAATCCCAGTCGACAGTCGTTTATGCGTAGTGAGACTCCGAGGTTCGTACAAAGTGAGCAATCGCCTTTCCGACAGAGGTAACCTGTTTGTCGTTTTGGCGTATGTTCCCACCGATTGCAGCCCAGATACAACCAACGATAACCTCGACCAACGGCCGCGCAATCTCTTATACAAAGCAAGCCGGGTTGATATCATGATTTTGGCAGGAGATCTGAATTCTAGTATGGGTCAGCTGCCATCGAGCAAAGGCTCACATAGGGTCCCTTTTAGGCTAGATTCTTGTAGCCCGGAAAACGAAGAACGATTGTTGGCTCTGTGCTCGGATTACCGCCTGTTTCTCACCAGTATGAACTTCAGAATTTCTAATCACCCATACGGCACATGGGGTCCGCCCTCGTCTAGTTAACAGTGGACTTAAACTGACCACATCACTGTAAGCTACAAATGGCAGGACAGTTTCTCCTACGGCAGCACACCCACCCCCTTGAGTCCGATCACGCATTAGTTTGCACTAAACTGTCCGCTTGCTTCAGTGGATGCTACAAACGTATACTGCAACGACTGTTAGATTGTGATAAGCTCTACGATCCATCACCATTATCCGTCTTCCAAAAAGTGCCAGCTGAAAAGCTAGCTGTAGCCCCTTTGATGACACAAACCAGCACTAGTCACTTAACAAGAATGCTTTGCATTCCGCTGGTCCAGTAAGTTGTGCTCTGTCTCGTCATGCTGCGAGACCCCAGGTTTTTGTTAAATCTCTGCAACTTCTCGAAGCACGCCAGTTGATTCCTGTCGACGCAAGTAAAAGGCAGTACATCTCGAGAAGAGACGTGCACTTAACGTGAGTCTCCGTGGGGACCGCGAAGTCTGGTGGTCACATCGCGCACTTGAGAAGTAACTTGCTGCCGCCATGGGAGATCCCCGCAAGCCGTTCCATCTCATTCGAGTCACCGGTAGAAAGCCTCCAGGTGTGAGTAAGACAATCCGTAAAGTTGAGGGTTCGCCACTTCGCAATCATAGGTGGCGCCTCCAATGCTGGGTGGAGCACTTCCAGGCACAATTTAGCTAGCCATGAGTGTCAGCCTCTCCTATAGCTCTTCCGGGACAAGTCCAGTGGTGCACTTTGACAGATGCACCTACCGAGGTGGAAGTCCAGACCTAAGAACGTCACAGAGCACCGGGCTCCAAAAGCCTCCCCCGAGCCTTGTTAAAAATCATGGAGTACAGCTCGTTAGAGGACTTCATGCTTTGTTCTCAAAACTAGGGATTCTGAGCCGGTTCCCTCACTTTAAGGAGTATCGACAGAAGTCCCCATCTCTATAAAGGGCTCGCACAATGACTGTGCTGATCATAGGGGCGTAAACTCTATTCCAGTAGCGTTGAAACTGCTTGAGTCTGTCATATTTCGCAAACGTGAAGAGCAGGCTCGCAAGTAGCCGGCTGAATTTCGCTCTGATCGTGGACGTAGCGATTAGGCCTTCTCCCCCCAACAACTGCTAGATCACTGTCACACTTCCAAGGACAAAATATCATCATGTTCCTAAACATTCTCGAGGCCTTGGTCCCCGTCGATAGGACTGCGCTACAGAACTGTTTGTTGAGAAATGGAGTGCGTGAGAAGTATGTATCAATCCTCAAAGAGCTGTATCGTAAACACCTCAAGTCCGGATAAGTCCCATGGCTAGCTTTCACCTTCTTTGGTAGTTTTAAGTGGAGTGTGACAAGCTAGACCTATATTTACTTTCCTATTCAACTTCGTTACGGGGGATATTCTACAGAATGCTTTATCTGGCCTTACAGACGGTGGAGTTGAACTCCTCCCAGGGAACGGTATTCGACTTGGAATATGTCGATGGTATCATCTAGCTGAATGATAACGCACAGACAACACGACACGCTTTGGACCTCCTGGAGAATTAGGTATCCAAATATAGAATGCACTTTGAGCCTTCCAAGTGCAAAGTGCTTTTGTAAGATGGGCACGAGCCTATCCTTGCACTCAGCCTTTACGGTGATCCACTTGGGTAAATGGAGAACGTCGAGTAAACCGGCAGCTTAACAGTTGGAGAGGAGATCGGTTCATGGATAGGGAGAGCTAAAGCAGCTTTTTCGGACCTGCGAAACCCATGGCTGTGATGCCGTGGAATCCGGCTGTCTCCTAAAAACGGGTATACGTAGCCGGGTTCTAAGTGTCTGTGGGCTGAATCTCATCGGTCGGTGATCTTATACGCTGAATGACACAGAGCTAAGGCGTCACAGATATTGAACTGTAACAAACCGTCGCTTACAAAGCGCTCGACCCTTACGATGGTCGATTTCTCTGCAGAGTCCTATGTGTCGCGAGGGCATTCCGTTAAAAACAGCCTGGGAAGCTTAGTTGCTAAGTATATATGGGAATAGTATGAGATTAGATTTTTGTCTAATATAATTCATTCTGTGGCTCCAACACTCAACCCACTATTTCTGTAAGCAGTATCTTGCTAAATATTAGTACCAGTATTCCTCCTTGCTTCAATACACCAAAATGATGAACAACAGAACTACAACACAGCAATTTTCCGTGTCTGGTAGCCCAGCTTCCTATATCTGCAAACCCTCCTTAAGAATTATCATCACTAATGAGTTGTTTTATATGTTTTCCAGTCGGATTTCAAAATTCTTGTAATAGATGGGTACGCCAAGTCTGCGAAAGCGTGTAGAGTGAAGCAGTAATACTGGATGCAGATTAATTAAACCGATTACAACAAATAAATAACAAAAAATAATTATTAGTTTCGCGTGAACACTTTCCTCACCTAAGCAAAGCCACGTGAAAAATCTGCAGCCTACTGACCACGGTGTAACGACAGCAGAAACGTATTTAAAAGCACGTCATGTGTTCGACCTCAGTCTCAATCGCATGTAGCACTGCAACACCGAACTGACTTTCATTCGTTACCTCACTTGAACTCTCTCTCTCTCTCACAAACACACACAAATTTCTAAATCCTTATGAGTACTTTTCTCTCCCGGACCCACGAAATTTCAGCAAGCTAAACTTATCAACTGCATTTAATGACGCGTTCCAAATGAGAGGTAGACTAGTTGGTGAATCCGTTGGTATCTCACTTCCGGAAGAAGCTTTAAAGAAGGCCGTCCTCCTGGAAGTACCCAGCTGGTGATTCTGAGCAAATATGGGAGATACTACGTCTTTCCCAGTGACAAGGACAGTACTACACTCAGCACTAGTAAAAACGAATAGTACACACAAAATACAACTGTAAGACACTTCCATTTAAATCCTGTTCTGTGAAATCCAGTCGAACCAATACTGTGAGTAATCCAGACCACTTGTTTACTCATTCGGTGTTTCCTTATTCGAAACGGCCTGGCCCACATTCAGCACAGGCACACAATGACTCGGCAGACGTTAGCATGTTATTGTGTACACGCAGAGACTGCAAAAGTACCCGGATTTGACCTTGACCGGCTGCCGGATTTTTGCTTCCGTATCAGCTACCTGGTCTATGGATCAATGAATCTGTGCCCGTGTCATTCTGACGGATTTGTGTACTCACCTCGATTGTGTTTGCGTGTGGCCACGAACACGGAAACAAAGAGAACGCCGTGGGGGCAAATTTTAGCCACAGACCGGTACTAACTATCTCGAGGAATGATGAGTCATTTGGAAACACCAAAGTGTGACGTATAAGGGAATAAATTAAAAAAACAGTTGTTTTTAATCATATTACTTTCCTTTTCTGAAAATGGTTTTATGTTGCTGTGTGTTTCGTTAATACTGACATACAATAACACTATCGAAAAAACCTAGGAAATTACACTGACTCTGTGAAAAGACGAATTCTGATAAATATCCGATTTCATTAAAAAAAACATGAAGATGACTCCATTTTTCAACTTTTCGACAAACTTGGCAAAGAACGCGTATACACATTCTGAACAGGTGGACTAGTTGATACCAACTGACTAAGGTGTGATTGTGATTTCGAAGTTGGAACTTTTGGCACAGATTGCTCTTTTGAATCGTTGAACCCACATATCGGTTAAACAGGCGGTATTTCTGTTTGTAATGAAATTTTCACAATAATATTATCTCCTGGCACTCTACTGGAGAACGCTGCTTTGAGTGGTGAATACAACGGATATACTCATGGCTATACCACACGACACTCTCTGTCACATTATGTGCCTATTCAAACAGGCGCTGATTTCGACTATCAGGAATGTGTTTTAAGCCCTGGATAGCCGGCCGAAAGTAAATGCTCTCTACGGAAGAATTACGGAGTGACTGAGACGGAAAGCAACTCACATTAGCTGAGACTGGTCGAAATGTCTGTATGGAGAGAGAACAATTATCGTCCTATTTCCATCACCCCGTTTTCCCAAAGTATTCAAATTTGTCATCTCCGACCAACTGTTTGCTTTCCTTGAGCTCGAAGGGCTACTGAGTGGTCGCCAATAGGAATTCCAACCTCGCCGTTCCACCGGTGAATCCTGGCTCTCGTCTCACACTCCAGGTCGGCTGTGCTCGACAACCACGGAGAAACACACATGGTATCTCCCGACATCTCTAAGGCCTTTGACTGAGTTTGGCACGAAGGTCTTCTGGTGAAACTGCTCTCGTTCGGGTTCTCCTCCGCACTCGTATCGTGGACATTACATTTCTTCAGTAAGCGAACCATCTCCGTCCGATATAATGGGGTTCTATTCCAGCCATTTTCTGTGAATGCTGGTGTTCCCCGAGGTTCAGTAGTTACGCCCACCCTCTTTCTTTTATTTACTCATGATCTTCTATCCACTACTTCCAATCCAATCCATTCCTTTGCCGATGATGCTACCGTTCATTCTTCCCTTTCTTACCGCACTCCCCGCGATGCCAACACCAACATCGACCGTGACAGCAGTGCAATCAGTGGATCTTTGGAATCCGACATGAAACACATCTTCTCCTGGGGATCCCACAATCATGTTGCATTTATTGCTTCCAAAACTTCCCTTTTCTCATTCTCATTGAAACATCATTCATTCTCCCCTCACTTACCCTTTGATTCAACTGTGCTTCCTGTCAAAGATTCTACTTATCTTCTCGGTGCATCTATAACTTCCTCTCCATTTTGGCGCGCTTTCATGTCTCAGCTCGTCTCTCGTGCTGCTCGCAAAGTTGGTTTTCTGTTTC